>JAMPIV010005383.1:0-507500 GCA_024509875.1 Oreohelix idahoensis
CATAATGGGTGGACCCAACCCCCATTGGGTACCAGAGCAACTCTGGGAAGGTTAAGGCGGCCGGCGTGATGCTGACCACATCACCCCTAGTGTGCCGATGGTCGAGAAAACATATTCACAGTATGCCTCAATGGGCGTGTAAACGGGATCCTTTACCTTTACAATACATAATAGGCAGCTTCTCCACGCTGCATTTCACCTGTGTTGAAGAACAACCTAATTGCACCATCTCACTTTCTACTTCACTCAGCAATGCCCCTTGTTCAACTACCCTACAACCAGTCTCAACTCACTCCTTATGTCTTGATATTCACTTACACTGTCCATACATCAGCTTCATCAAACATGAACAGTTCACAACAACTCATGTAAACATCATGTGGGCATCACACAAATATACTCACTCGTTAACAGACATCCCCCCTCCCTTAATCACATGTCATACTCTTACACTCAAACCAATGCCTCTTCCTATGGGGCTCATATACCAATCAACCACTCTCAAACTGTTCGTGACACTTACCAACCAACACTAAGAAGAGAGATGCCTCTGTAGTTATTGCAATCACTTCTGTCTCCTTTATTTTTATGCAGTGTTACAATCTTGGCATCTCGCATGTCTTGAGGGATAGTTGTCTCTTCCCAGCACAGACACAGCACCATATGCGAGGGATGTAATAGTGGGCTATTACAGCATTTGATTAAATCAGGAGGAATCCCATCACTGCCTGGTGCTTTGCCAGAGGCCAAGCTATCAATGGGCTTGCTGAGTTCTTCCAATGTTGGTTCAGCATCCAGCTCCTCCATAGTTGGCAGGCATTAGACAGGGTCAACAGCTGCAGGCGTGACAGTATTCTCTCTAGCGTAAAGCTCATAGTAGTGTTCGACCAACCTCTCCACCTGTTTACCCTTATCGGGTAGGTTTTCTCCCGCTGATGGTTTTTAGCGGTGCTGTCACTTTTTTGGGTTTTCTTTATACTATTGTACATTTGTCTAGTGTTGCCTGTTTGACGCTGCGGTCCGGATGCTCTCGCTGAGATGGATCCAATACTTTATTTGCACAACATTGAGTAGTTTGTTGGACTTTGCTTCTTGTTGCCTTCAGGATCTGTAGTGTTCTAGAACTCGGTGAACGTTTGTATTCAATCGCAGCACTGCACTTAAACTTCAGTGACAGGTGTCATTCACATTTGAATTGGCTATCTTACTTCCCAAAGATATCAAGCGCAGTACTATGAATTGTATTCCGCAGGTACTCCAGTTCTCTGTAGCAGTATCCTTATGCTGTGGGCTATGAGCGCTCTTTCTTGAAGGTCGTGGTAAATTGCAGTGATCATGACAGGGTCTGACATTTTGCTGATATCGATGTGTGGTTTCCCTTCATGTCTAAAACAATATGGAGTTTTCTTGGTTGTGCTCTGATTTTGCAGCAAACCAAGGAGGGATCTGTCTCACAGTCTGCACTATGACTTGAAGAAGTGGTCTTCTAACCAGAATCAGATCCAGTTGGTGCCAGTGCTTGGATCGTGGGTGTCTCCATGACACCTTCGGCTGGGAGTTTGTCTGATAATAGGTGTGGTCACGCAGAGGTCATGATGGACACACAAATCAAGAGCCGTTGTCCATTTTCATTTATCTTGCCAATACCAAACCTACCCAGACATGAAGGCCATGAAACATTATCAGCACCCACTCTAGCGTTGAAGTCTTGCCTAGGTGTGCTTCTGATGATTCTTGTAGAACCCGTCTTTAGCTTATGAGGCAGAGTACAGAGTAAGAGCATACACACTGACAAGTGATGGGACCTGCGCTAGTTTGCATGCAGATCATTAACAAGCGTTCTGAACCATTCTCACCTGGTTCAACCATTTTAGTTAGCGATTTTTTTTTAACAGCAAAACCTACTCCGTGCTCTCTAGTTTTACTAAGGTCTTTCCCTTGAGAATAAAATGTGTAGTCCTTTTCACACCATTCCAGAGTCTGCCAGGCGCATTTCCTGAATTGCAGCTATATTCACATGAAGTCGTTTAAGTTTGTCGTTGATTATGGCTGTCTTCCTGACATCGTTTATGTCCTTTAGGTTTTCAGATAGTCCAGTCAACATAGTCCAGATGTTCCAACCATTCCAATCTGACAGTTGGTTTCTTTCTATTATTTCTTGTTGTGTAATTATTGCTTGGTGCAACATTTTCTGTCCACAGTTCGGATTTGACCCTAATCCCCATGCACCTAGTGAGGAAAGTAGACAGTGGCGGACAACACCTGATTGACTGAGGGCTTCCCAGCTTGAAGCGGGCTAGCTGTCCAGTGAGATCCTAGAACCTCTCCCACTGTCGGAAGTAGCCCCTGGCGCCATGCCCTACGCCAATTGACCACTAGTTACTATTAATCTAACACCCCCACCCCCACCCCACCCCCTGTGTTTTCTTGTGTTGCTTAAGTTGATGAATATGTGTGGCAAGAATGTCAGTTTGCTGTAGCCTGTTGTAAATTTTCTAAAACTACCATTTATTCCATTTCGTCATGACAATTTTATTAGCTGCAAAAGTAAATTATTTTTCTAAGACATGCTGGCATATGTGGAAATCTAATTCCTTTATACCCATTTGAATTCATACTTCTAAATTACCGTATGCTCTATAATCCAACAAATCCAGTGGTCAGCAACTAGAGGTAAATAACCCCAGCAGGGTTAACTCAGCATACATGTCAACCCCGAAGATGTGAAAAAGCTGAACAAAAAAATCTAAAATACCTGTGCAAAAAATAAGATAAACGTGTCCAAAAAAAAAAAAAAAAAAATACAAAGACAGAAAAAAAAAAAAACACCTGACAACGACCATTCTGTTCTTTGAGAACACAAAGGAGCATTTTTTTCGCCTATGCTTTCTCATAAGTTTTTGTTTACTGTTTCTCCTTGTTTGTATTGAGCACATTTGGTACATTTCTTCACGTAGGAGATAACATTAATTGGAAACTCAATACGGAGCATTACAACAATATACAAATACAGGGTGTCCATAAAAGATTGTACCATTTTCAAAAAAATTATTCTCGGCCCCATGATGGGGCACGAGGATGCTTTCTATCACAAAAGTAAGATAATCTCTGCAAGTTTTTAAGCATACCTTACAAAGACTCCAAAAAAATGTATCTATTTCTTTTTTTTCACCTACTTGACCAGTGTGTTGAGAGACATGTAACAATTACCGGTTACAACTCAACTGCGAAAGTTTCACTTGAAATACCCGCTGCGCGCATGCCCACTTTTTAAAGTCTTTTTTGCCGTATGCTTAAAAACTTGCAGAGATTATCTTACTTTTGTGATAGAAAGTATCCCCGTACCACGTCATGGGGCCGAGAATACATTTTTTGAAAAGGGTACAATCTTGTATGGACACCCTGTATGTTAATAATTAGGCAAAAATCATGTACAGAAAGTATGAACAGCTAAACAAATCTGAAAAAAAAAAAAAAACTCTACATAATATGGGTAACCTGTACTAGTTGGCTTGTATATGAGGTTTCTGAAGGGGAAATGGGAAAAGGGGAGGGAAGGGGGGAAGGCGGGTTAAGATCAATAGTAACAAGTGGTCAATTTAGCATTGGACTAGCTAGGATTAAAATAAGATATGTAGTTTTACCTAGATTATTATTAAAATCTGTAGTTTTAGCCAGATTAGAGTTAGAATCTATAGTTTTAGCCACATTACAATACCTTGTATGTAGTTCTACCAAAATTAGAATATGTAGTTCTACCCAAAATAGAATGTGCAGTTCTACCTAAATTATAATTTGTAGTTTTACCCAGATTAGAATCTATAGTTCTACCTAGATTAGAACCTGTAGTTCTACCCAAATTAGAATGTGTAGTTCTACCAAAATTGGAATCTGCAGTTTTACCCAGATCAGAATGTATAATAATAATAAATTTTTTAAGCACCAAACACGGCGCATAAGGCAGAAACCAGTGCTCTCCAGGTTGTTCGTTGTGACGCCGCTCCTCTTAGCTCTTGCACATTATTTAGGCCCAACGTTCTTCCTTCTCTTATTATTGTTCTTCTGAGTGTTTCTTTTGGTCTTCCTTTTTTCCGCTTACCCTCAGGAACCCAAGTGAGCGCCTGTAGTGGTATTCTGTTGTTTTGCATTCGTAGGACATGACCGATATATGACCATCGTCTTTTCCTTATATAGTCGGAGACATATTCTGCCTAGAGTCTTCTCTTATTTGTCGATTAGTCTTGAATTCTTTCCAACTGATGTTCATGAGTTTTCTAAGACATTTGTTCTCGAATGTATTCAGCTTGTTCTCCAATGATTTTGTTATTTTCCAACTCTCACAGCCGTATGTTAACACTGAGATAACATTTGAATTAAACAGACGAAGCTTGGTATGTATATTCAATGATCGTAATTTCCAAATGTTAGATAATCTATTGAAGGCGCTAGCTGCCAAAGCAATTCTAGTATGGATTTCTCTTGTTGTGTCACCATCCTGGGTCATTTTACTGCCCAAATAATTGAAACTTTCAACTTTCTGTAGTTTTTCCCCGTTCAAGATGATATCAAAGGTCTCGTTAGAAAAGTTCATAGCTTTAGTTTTAGAGGCATTTATTTGGAGACCTATTTTAACCGAGAGATGACACAAATTATTTACTGCTTCTTGGGATTGTCTTGGTGTTGAACTTAAGAATGCTACATCATCTGCGAAATCCAGGTCCCCCAGGAATTTTCCATTTGTCCATTTTATACCTAATTGTTCATTGTGGGTATAGTTTCTCATAACCCAATCAATAGCTATTCCAAAAAGTAGTGGTGACATAATACAGCCTTGTTTCACCCCTGTTTCTACTGTAAACCATTCTGTATTCCCTTTATTTGTTTTAACACAACATCTTGCATTGTCATATAGCGCTTTGATTATATTCACATATTTTGTTGGAAAACTATAGATTGTAAGTATCTTCCACAATGATGGGCGGTGTAGACTATCAAAGGCTTTTTGAAAATCGACGAAGGTGATAATAAGTGGCGATTGCATTTCCACTGATTCTTCTATAATTGTTCTTAGTGTGAATATTTGATCAATACATGATCGTTTCGGCCTGAAACCCGCTTGTTCTTCTCTGATCTTTTCGTCAGCATGCAATTTAAGTCTTTCTAACATCATGCAACATAATAATTTTCCAGGTACTGATAATAGAGATATACCACGCCAGTTATTACAGTCTGATAGATCACCTTTCTTCGGTAACTTTACAATAATACTGTCTTTCCATTGTTGTGGTGGTTGTTCTTCTCTCCATACTTCATTTATAATATCTAAAATTCTCAAGAGGTTGTTGTCATTAACTGCTTTAATCATTTCCCCTGAAATTTCGTCAACTCCAGCAGCTTTAAAATTTTTAAATCTTTTAACGGCTTGTTTGATCTCGTCCAGCGTGAATTCATCGCAAGTTATTGGCAAGGTGGTTGTGGGTGTTTCATTATTAAAATCAGGTGTTACTGTTGGTGGTGGTCTGTTTAGCACCTCCATGAAGTGCTCAGCCCATCTCTTCATTTGTTCTTTTTCTGTTGGTATTGAATTCCCTAATTTACCTTTAACAGGTGTTTCCATAGCAGTAGGCTGGTGACATAGTTGTTTTGTAATTTGATAAAGGCACCTACTATTACCAGTTCTTGCAGCATTTTCAGCTTCTACGGCCAGTTCATTGATGAAATGTCTTTTATCTCTTCTAGTTTTTGTTTTCACTTCTTTATTTAACAAGTTATAAGTTAGTTTGCAAGATTCAACTGCATTATGTGTACTTGCCGCTAGTAGTTTAAGTTTTGCTGTTTTTCTTTCTTGTATTTTATCCCAAGTATCTTCTCTCATCCATTTTTTCTTTTTATGAACTAGGTATCCGGTGGTCGCTACCGCTGCTTCTGTCATTGCTGTTCTCAGTTGTTCCCATTTAGTATCGATTGTCTTGGTGGTGATATCGTTGTCAATTTTGCCTACAGCATCGAAATAGTTGTTCATTTTGACATTATATTCCTCCTTTATATCATTTGATTGCAGTCTGTGTACATCTATTCTTCTATTTCTATTCTGTTGGTATAACTTCTTCAGTTTAATTCTCAGTTTAGCTATGCGGAGGTTATGATCGCTTCCGATCTCTGCACCTCTGTATGCTCTGACGTCTTGAACTGATGAGCGAAATTTTGCGCTTATGCAGAAGTGATCTATCTGGTTCTTAGTTCTGCCATCAGGTGAATTCCATGTTATCTTGTGGATATTCTTATGTGGAAAGATGGTGTCTGCCACAACGAGGTTTGATATTTCACAAAGTTCTAGAAGTCTTTCGCCATTTTGATTCATACAGCCTATGCCATGAGTACCGAGATATCTTTGTACTCCATCGTTGTTGTCACCTACTTTGGCGTTAAAATCGCCCATGACTGCTATTATGTCATGCTTGGGTATTGTGTTGATGGTACTTAGAAGTGCTTCATAGAAGTCATCTTTTGTGGTATCAAGAGCGTCGTTAGTTGGTGCATAACATTGTACAATTGAGAGCTTGAAAAATCTTGTATGAAATCTAGCTAATATTAGCCTCTCATTAATAGGTACCCAGCTGATAAGCGATGCTGCTGCTTTCTGTGTCATTAAGATGGCTACTCCCTCTGTGTGACGATTATCATTACTATCAGAGTATACAATTTGCTTTTTTTCTTCTGAAATATATTTTATGCCCTTCCCCGTCCATCTACACTCGCTGACACCCAATATGTCCAACTTATAATTATCCATTTCTTTAATTACTTCTTCCAATTTTCCGTCTTGATACACAGTTCTTACATTCCAGTATCCAATTTTTAAAATCTCCTTAGCCCCCAAGATATTAGAGTGAGTCATGTTTACTGTCGAGCCTGGTTCTGTTTCGGTAACAATAGCTTGTTTTACGATAGTGAATTGTTAACTCACTGATCAACCCTCCTATCCAACCGACCGATTCGAGGGTTTCGAGGTCAGTTATAGGAAAATATCTACACCACTAGATACTCTGGTGTATCTTTTATTCTATGTATAGTTCTACCCAAATTAGAATTTGTAGTTCTACCCAAATTAAAATCTGTAGTTTTACCCAGATGAGTATCTATAGTTCTATCTAAATTAGAATCTGTAGTTTTACAAAGATTAGAATTTCTAGTTGTACATAAAATTAGAAATATATTTAGAATCTGTAGTTTTACTCAGATTAGAATCTATAGTTATAACAAGATAAGAATTAGATTCTGTAGATTTATCCAGATTAGAATCAATAGTTCTACCCAAATTAGATTCTTTAGTTTTACCCAGATTAGAATCTGTAGTTCTACCCAAATTATAATTAGATTCTGTAGGTTTACCCAGATTAGAATCAGTAGTTCTACTCAAATTAGAATTAGATTCTGTGGTTTTACCCATATTAGACTCAAAACATGATGTGTAAAATATACAGAAGTGCTGACTATGTCTAAGTGGCAGAGACAGAATATCTAACTGAAAACAATAAAACTGCTGAACCATTATTAAGTGTTTGGTTTTACTTTAAAATGATGAGTGGGGAAGCTAAAGAAAGAATGGAGCAGACTGGAAGCCAAATCTAGCGGAGCCTAATTTTTGGTTTCTTTCAAAAGTTTTCCTTCTTGAGGTGAGGCACGCTACTTTCAGCCTAGGTAGAAGTCTATCAGTTATACTTACTATTTAGTCATTCCTCTTTTACCCTGGGACAGAGGTTTGCCAGAGATATCACCAGACTATCCTATCGGCTGTTTTCCTCCTGGCCTGGTTACAATCTAGTCCTCTGTTCTTTAGAGATTGTCTAATGTTGTCCTCCCAGCAAACTCTTGGTCATTCTGGATCCCTAGCTCTTGGTTTCCTATATTTATCGTGTTAGCTGATCGTCTCCCATTATGCATTCATGGTCAAATCATCATAATTGGGACTGCTCCACTCAGGTCTGAAGGGGCTGGATTTTGAAGCCATGACGTATTGTCTGGTTGCGGACCACGTCTCTTCTTGTTACTTCAATCACCTTCCTCAGATACCTAATTTCTACGGTTTGGAGATGACTTTTTCAGGTCCGTCAGTTAAATCAGAGTCCAATTGCCAGTCAAAAGGGGAAAAAATAATGAAAAGAACTGTATTAATAGTAGTGTAGTATTGATAAATACTAAGCCCTGAAAAGGGCTGTTAGTAACTATCAGCCACCATGATAAAACCTAAAAGGGCTAGTCCTGAAAATTACTGCTAGCTACTGCTAGCGAAACTGACAACCCCAAAACCAACATATTTTTATCACAGCCTCATGGACAGAAGTGAAGGAGGCATTTCAAAATGGTAACATCCTTAATGTTAATCAGAATTGACGTCATACACTCCGGGCAAACCCATAGGTGCCCAGTCTCCCTCAGCAAATGCTAATTGTTCTTGTTGCGCACTGGTTGTATACATGGCGGATGCGTCCTCTCATACATCCATCCCTGCTGGTCTTACGTTTGATGCCAAATTCCAGCAGTCTTAGCCTTGATGATTCATCGATTACAGTGTCATTCTCTAACAGACGAACATGAATTGCCCTCAGTATTTCTTAATTTATCCATGTCCAATGCACCTTTTATTGGTGCTCTTGAAGTTAGTCTGTCAGCTCTTTCATTGCCACGTAATACGCGGCATGACCAGGACAGTAGATCCATATAAGTTCTTGAAGATTCCATGCTTCTATGGAGATTTTTCATTCATGTCGAAGCCAACCATTTTGGACCTTTCGAAGCATGGATTGTGAGTCTGATACAATAACTACCATTTTTAATAAAGTCTCACACAGCCATCTTAAGGCAGCAGTAACTGCCTCTACCTCCATTCTCATGCTGGAGGTTGTTATCATGTAAGCCTCGCTATGTTCAGCGATGGTTCTGCCCTTTACTCTAGCAGAGAAGCCCCACCCTGATTTATTACCACAGATTACAGACCCATCAGTGTACACAACGGCATCATCATCCCCAGCATTATCATTTATAAGCTGATCAACTTCCAGCTCTGCTCTCCCATTGGCCCAAGTTCTGCATTCTCTACCAAGGCTGATAATGACTTGCTGGTAGTTCATCCAGCTATCATCTGACTTACTCCACTCTTCTCCCTTGAAAATATGGAAACATTCTAACCATCATTATTTTCCTTTTCACTCACTATTGAGCATAGAGCCACCATTACAGCTGGTCCCCTTGGAGCACGGCGTCACAAAGCATTCACAAGTTTTTGCAGCAGTGGTTTCTGTGGCACTTTTTTTCCATGATGAGGTTGCCAGTCTCATGCTAAATTTCATATCATCATTATCTCCTTTTTTCGCTCCTTATATGGAATATTGAGTCACAATTACAGATGGCGTCCTTGTAGAAGTCTTCGTCAAAGTACAAACTCTTGTAGCAGTGGTTTCAATAGCAATTTGGGACCCAAAGATGCAGCAATAGTGAATGCAGTCAGCGACCCATAGCTTGACTGCTTGCATCAGAGTCAGCGAACCAGAGCTGACTAAGACCGTACTCCACCTCCACGTGGTGGTCCTGGAAACAGTCTGCAGCAGTGCAGTCTGGCTGAGCAAGTACGGATCGCAATGGGAAGGCAAACCCATCCCTAAAAAATGCCGTGCTGAAGTCGGATGTGTTGACCGAAAGGTGCAGATATCACAGCTACGGCGTAAACAGACACAACGCAACCACCGTCCTTTTCAGGGCGAACGAGGAAGAAGAGGAAGAAGAAGAAAAATAGCAATTTGTTCTACATTATGAGGTTGCACGACCTCATATGATGAAGTTCTGGAGAAAGAAACAGAGGAAATACCAGCAGAGTGAAAAAAAAAATTATTT
Source organism: Oreohelix idahoensis (assembly GCA_024509875.1). Taxonomy (NCBI): domain Eukaryota; kingdom Metazoa; phylum Mollusca; class Gastropoda; order Stylommatophora; family Oreohelicidae; genus Oreohelix; species Oreohelix idahoensis. Next base: position 9,892 of record JAMPIV010005383.1, read on the forward strand.
CAGGTCAAGTTACGAAGCAAGATTTGAACTTATGTTGAAAATTACAGAGGAATAGTTTGACATATTACTGATGTGAAAAGAAGTGTTAAACAAAGATATTCCCACCAACTTTTTGGAAAATGGCACGCTGTTAAAAGTGGGTAGTTTATAGCACGCCACACAGGTTAATCAACATATGTTGCGAGGTTATTTTTGTTGACACCATCAATAGGTCACACACACAAAAGTACATGTAGGAGGCAGGAAGGTTTAAACTCTAAATACAGTTCTATACTGTTTATTACGCCACAGAAACATCGACATCAAGAAACGGTATACTACACAGCTTACAATAGCAATAAATCTCTTCAGAAGACTGCAGACATCGCAGTACTAATAATATATCAATGAATCCTTCAAGCAGACTGCAGGCATCGCAGTGCTAATAATAATATGTCAATAACTCCTTCAAGCAAACTGCAGGTATCGCAGCGTTAATAATATCTCAATAACCCCTTCCAGCAAACTGCAGGCATCGCAGTGTTAATAATATCTCAATAACTCCTTCAAGCAAACTGCAGGCATCGCAATGTTAATAATATCTCAATAACTCCTTCCAGCAAACTGCAGGCATCGCAGTGCTAATAATAATATGTCAATAAATCCTTCAAGAAAATAAGCTCATCAAGAAAGTAAATATGATTCATAACACCGGCCTGTACACTACATGGCCTCAGAACATATCTTAAATAATAATCCAATACATCCTATGAGATGGGAAAATAACACCGGCCTGTACACTACATGGCCTGAGCACATATCTTTAATAATCCCCTACATTCTATATGAGATGGGAAAACCCGTCCACCTCCGACCTTGGCTCGAAAAACACTCCCCCGAAATTACCGCTGCTCAAACACAGTTCAGACAATAACACATCCGCGGCTAACCGCGAGAGACTCTCGCTCACAGCTCAGATGTGAGTAGCGTTCATCCGCTATCTGACACCTTCTGTCTTCTCGAACATTCAAGAAGTTTCCCCTATCATATTTTTTTCCAACAAATCAACAGCTAATCAAGGGTGATAACACAAATCTGACCTGTACATATAAGTATTCCAAGATTCAACTCCCCTTGATCAAATTTCGACTTAACACACGCATTGAACCGTGGTAGTTGAATTGCACACTCATTGAAAGGATGCTCATGTATTTTATTTTGTTCAAGGTAAGTGTATTATAAATATTCATATTTGGTTTTCGGCAAAATTTTGGAATTTTTATCCCCACTAATATTTCACAGAGCCCATTGCGAAATGCTTTGCAGGTAAGTTTGAATACTTATCTTCATCTCAGATGTATACTTCGCAGTACATAATGAATAGAAGTAATTAAATTTGCAGTCATACATTGCTGTAGGTAATAAATTATCCTAATTATTAATTTAGGAAGTTAAAAATATTTTGAGAGGGACATATGTCCCATTTCGCTCAAATAAATATTGATTTGTAGGTCAAATTAGTCGTCGATGCTCATAATGATTCGGAATCGGAGTAATAACAGATTTATATGAAATTTTGTTGTGTGTATTTGTTTCGTACATTGTTGTGTTTGTTGTTGTTTTGGTTTTTTAAACCCACTGTCTTTTCAGCCAATTCTTATTGTTAAAAAAAAAAAAACCGTTGAAACATGGTTATGGTTCAGGTCAGCTTTACAGAGAAGTTTTCTCTCTCTCTCTCTCTCTCTCTTCATTCTGAGACTAAGCCTGAGCTGAACCAATAACTTTAGCTGTGTTTCGGGCATGATGTTCTCTTTCTGCAAATAATAAAAGGCTACCTAATATCCTAACAATAATGGTTAATGCTAACCTAACCCAGTAAACTTACAACCTGTTGTGATCCTTTCCAAAACCATTATTGACAGGAAATATAAAAGGCTCTGGGAATCATAATGCTGACGTGGTAACAGTTACGCTTTGTTGGTATATGAAATGGCAGACACACACACACACACACACACACACACACACACACACACACACGCACACACACAAACCCCCAGTAAAATGACAGCGATTCCTTCCAGTCTTTTCATGGTGTATTAGGCAGCGTGTTCTAATATTTAAAAAAGAGTATGTAGCATTTGATGTGTATGTAATGAATATTTGTATTTTATTTTATTTTGTTTATTTATTTGTTTTGTGGTAGGGTGGGCGAGATGATGATGATTATATTGTGATGTGTGATCACTCTCTTGCTACACTCGCACCGACCCGAACAACAATAAAACTCTTGATTCTAGAGGCAGGGGCTATATTTATTTTTACAGCCCATTCAGTGACAAAGCAAACATTAAACAAATAAACTAGCGAACATAACACCAAACCAAACAAACAAAACAAAACACCCAACAGTGCCCGATGCTAATCTGAAGAAGCAAACAAAGCACAGAATAGTTAAAATCATAATATAATACTGAATGAGAAACACCACGCTCTCACCTGTCAAACTGTCCTACGCCGCCACCTGACACACTCAACTATCACACACACACACACTCATGTGTGTCATCCAATGCGACTAGTAAGGTGTTGTGCGTGGGGCTGGCAATCTCACCATGTAACACAGGTTGCTACGGAAACCACTACTGCAAGAGCACACACTCAGCTATCACACACACACACACTCATGCATGTCGTCCAATGAGACTAGTAAGGTGTTGTGCGTGGGGCTGGCAATCTCACCATGTAACACAGGTTGCTACGGAAACCACTACTGCAAGAGCACACACTCAGCTATCACACACACACACACTCATGCATGTCGTCCAATGAGACTAGTAAGGTGTTGTGCGTGGGGCTGGCAATCTCACCATGTAACACAGATTGCTATCGAAACACTACTGCCCTAGCATATGAATACTTAATATGGAGGCAAACCACACTGTTGGCCCCATGCTCCCTCAGGAGCGGAGAAGAGAAATATATACCTTGAAGTGAGCCCACGTGCTCTCACAACCATTCCTCACATAACCATAATTAAATAATCATAAAATGGACATAAAATAATATTCAATTATATGTACAACAAATACTCTCAATAACGAGAATAAACCACCACCTCACAACTGGTCTATCTCAATATTCGTTACTGCATTCGGAAGCATGTCGTATGTGACGACTGGTGCGACTGGGAATCTCATCACATGAAACACATCGTTACCGAAACAAATCACTGCCATAGCATAAAAATGCTTCTTGTCGGCTTGTGATAGACACCAGCCACATTGGTGTTTCCATGCTCCGCCGGGAGCAACCAGAGAAACACATGTCTCAACAAAGGAGTGGCCTCGCGCTCTCCAGAAATCTAAATACATATTCTCACCTCACAGTAACCCATTAAATATATACAGTAGAATTATGATAAGTAGGCTATCGTGAAATACACTCAATTACTTTTACATTAGAAAAATAAAATATAATTATTCTCGACTTAAACCAAACTGGAACTAAATACACAACGTGTCACATGGCGTAACATTATAGGTTTACCACGCGGGGCGTGTTATTCGCTGCTTTTTATATAGTCCTCGCCACGTGGCTACAATCTTGCTATTGTTAATCTTATCTACATTCCCGTGAAATAGCTTCATACTATATCTGCCTTTTTGATAACATTTCTGTCCAGTTTCATGTATAAAACACTCTCCTACTAAATTTGCCCGGTCTGATGGATGAAATACTTGATACTAAATTCTCACATCTGGATTTAGGCTTTGCGTGCCTAATAAAACCTATCAAACATTATTTTCACTCATCTATCATTCTTCAAGACTAAATCATAATGTCCTAAAAAAGACATTTCCTTTGGAAACACATCTATCTATTTCACTAAACATTAAAACAGACTCGTGCTGAATATAATTCTAGAATTATATAAAATTAATTCTAATTTAAATTAACTCACGTGCTCAATACATTTACAGTTTGGCTCTGTCGTCTGTTCTCTCTGGCGGCTGATACTAGGAAAGGTCCGCTGGTAGCTCGCTATCTCTTTTTATAGGCACTAGGCTAATCACTCACTTTACTGCGCTAGGCGTATTAATCTTGACTACTTAAATATCACACGCGATTATCGCTTAGGAATAGCGAAAACACAAATAAAACCTACAGCTATTTAATATAACACAATTCTACACCACAACTTAATTTAAATGCATTATTATGGCATTTTCATCAATCTTCTACTTCAGATTTTTCACAACCCAGGCTCGCGCCGTCACGTGATCTGACAGTCACGTGGGCCGACCGAAAATATATGGGCGACAAACATGCCTTGAACTGAAGTGGGGGTGGGGCCTCAGGGGTGTCTTCCCGGCCCATCACATATCTCCCTCCTGATTTTGTTGTCGTCCCGACAACATCACCACCTCTGGCGCTTCGATCGTAGCCTCTTAGATCGTTGGTGCTGCGTATGACTCTTTCTCTGCGGCGATGCTTTGGGCTGAGCTTCTGTCATCGGTACAACCCGGCTGGGGACTGTCTTGGTCGACATGTCCCTAGTTGTGCTTTGTCGGGCTGGCAGTTGCTGTGGTCTAGAAGATTCGCCTACTTGTGCCGCGTCGCTGCTGGCTTGTGACATCTGCTTGCCAGTGCATGTAGCTGTCGAATCTGCAGGGGGATCGCTCTTGACGTGTTCTGCACTCATTTTGTGTGGACGGTGGCTTACATTCCCCACAGTCTGCTTTTGATGAGTTTCCTGTGCTGAACCTTGATTTGCACTCCCTCCTCTCTGCTTAAGACGAGTTTCCTCCCCTAACCGACTACCAATCTTCTCGGCTCCCTTAGGGTGACAGTTGTCACGGTCATTTCTTGGCTTGCACCCGGAAGGAAACCTGGTTGTGGTAGCACGTCTCGGGAAAGAGCTCTTTGAGGGACAGGCGGCTATCAAATGTTCAGTTGACTTGCATCGAAAACATCTCTTCGGAAGCGGGCCTTGAGGGCACTTGGCTGCCATGTGGTCTGACAGGTCTCCACAATTGTAGCATCTTATCTTTCTGGGCTTCCTCTGTGCCATGGGTCGCTTTCTGCTGCCCTTACACTCTTGACCGCCAATGCCGCATACATAAATTGCTTCCATGCCCTGGACCGATGGTTTGCTGTCAAACTCTACTCGTTCATTCCTCGCCAGACTCCGGAATCCCTTTCTGTAGATCTTGGTCTGATGTACGAATACATCAATACCTCCATCATCTGGCGTGATGAATCCCCATCCCCTGCGGACACTGTACCACTTGCAAACTCCTTTTCGCCTTGTCGGTGCAGCTGCGCTGGTCGGTACTGTCAGCTCACTGCTTTCGTTAACAACAGCTTGACTCTCACATACCAGAACATGCACCTCCTCGTCGTGCTTTGGCTGTTCCCGCGGACACACCTCCTTGTCTTGCGTTGGCTGTTCCCGCGGCTGGCATGGTGCTCTCTTTCTCTGCACCTCCTCTTGTGCTGGCGAACTGGACTCTGACATCTGTGCTATCTGGGACTTTAGGAAGGATAATTCTGCCCTGAGTGCCTCCTCCTCCTTCTTAACTTCTGCACTTGCTATCTGGACCCGTGTCTCAGGCTTTTTACTTTCACCATAAACAGCATATTCCCAAGGGAAATTCCTGTTCACCTCACTGACTTGTGGTTTCTCGCTATAGGCTTTTTTGACAATTTCCAGTAACTGCTCAGGGCTGGCCTTGGCTCCGCCATGTATCCGCAACTCCCTAGCGACCCATGGTGTAACGTTGTTCCAGATTAAATCTACTTTGTCTATCGCACTAAAGGACCCCATCTTCCACACGGCCTCTACCTCTTCCACAAACTCTTGCCAAGTGGGACTTCCCTCTCCACTAAATAGCCTTATGTCTGGCACCTTCACATACAATATCTTCACAGGCGCATTGATCGATGCCATCTTGCTGCAAGACCGCACTGCTGGGTGTTTACAATATTTGTTCGTTTGCTGTTTGCTCAGTGTCACTGTCTGCCTGATCCTGCCGACGACGCCAATTGTGGTAGGGTGGGCGAGATAATGATGATGATGATGTTGTGATGTGTGATATCACTCTCTTGCTACACTCGCACCGACCCGAACAACAATAAAACTCTTGATTCTAGAGGCAGGGGCTATATTTATTTTTACAGCCCATTCAGTGACAAAGCAAACATTAAACAAATAAACTAGCGAACATAACACCAAACCAAACAAAACAAAACAAAACACCCAACAGTGCCCGATGCTAATGTGCTCAAGGCATTTACAGTTTGGCTCTGTCGTCTGTTCTCTCTGGCGGCTGATACTAGGAAAAGGTCCGCTGGTAGCTCGCTATCTCTTTTTATAGGCACTAGGCTAATCACTCACTTTACTGCGCTAGGCGTATTAATCTTGACTACTTAAATATCACACGCGATTATCGCTTAGGAATAGCGAAAACACAAATAAAACCTACAGCTATTTAATATAACACAATTCTACACCACAACTTAATTTAAATGCATTATTATGGCATTTTCATCAATCTTCTACTTCAGATTTTTCACAACCCAGGCTCGCGCCGTCACGTGATCTGACAGTCACGTGGGCCGACCGAAAATATATGGGCGACAAACATGCCTTGAACTGAAGTGGGGGTGGGGCCTCAGGGGTGTCTTCCCGGCCCATCACAGTTTGTTGAAACAACACACTATAATTCAAACATCCCCCCCCCCTTTTTTTTTCTCTTCCTCTTCAAAATTTGACGGGTTACTTACTCGTTTTGTTATAAATGACATGGAAAATGTCCTGTGTGTTACAATAGTTAACACTGCCGACCTATCAAACTTGTCCTTGGAAGGCGACTAAGGAGGTTTGGGCGTAAGGCCAAATAACCCATCCAGTAGAAACTTAAAGCCCGGGGGGGGGGGGATAAAATTCAAGAAATATAAACGAGTCAGGTTGTGCAATTGTTAAAGACGTGTGTATGCTCCACGGGGAACTGACATGATAATGATGATAGGAAAAAATATTAAACAGGATCAACTATGACAGAGTCAAAGAGGCCAATTTGATAGACAATAAATACTAGAACCCTCACCCCTTCTCTCATTCTAGTTTTTCTCATCTTGCCATTAGAATAAAAACACATATACACACACACACACGCTTGTAGAAGAGAGCTGACGAAATTTATAATAAAGGTGAAAGAAGACACAAAAGAGAAAAATCCCAAGATAGGAGAGCTTGGAGGGAAGTGGCTGAAAGCCTATTCTCCACACGGTAATATTTCCCGAAGTGTGGTACGCGAGCCCCCCGAAAGTTCTTACGAAAGTAAAAGTAGAAGAGGAACCACTGAGTAAGTAAGGGTTGATATACGAGATAGGTGGGATGTGGGAAATCATGAGACCTCGCATGGCCTTGAAAAACCTTAGGGCTGGTTCTCGTCATAATCATCATCAGTATCTGTTGCGTGATAAATTCTCGCAACATCGTTTTATTTCAATATCTGTTTTATAACGCAAGGGCAACAACTGCTTGAAATCTATAGTCACTTTTCTCGGTAAGCATTTGTCTTCTCGCGTTAGTATCGAATGCAGTTAACTTTTGAGCTGTGGTCATTTTTGCGCTGGACTGCGCATGACTTGTCTTGTTGTTTGGTCGATCGGTTTCCGCCCACCACTAGTGGGGGTGAGCGATTTGGAATGGCGAAAGAGATGCCTCGTTGAAGAGGGGATCTCCGCTATTTTTGTTCTGTCAGGGATGTGTAGTCCTCTTATGGATATTTCGTTTATTCGGGATAATACCTCTAGTGTATTTGCACATGCCGGGAGGCGTGATATTTCTGTATTTCTTGAAAGCAAGGTAAATTAACATTTTCATTAACTCTATTGATTTTGGGTCGTGAGCGATTTCGATTCATAGCCTGTCTGCGAAAGTCGTCGTCACGAGATGTTTTTTCCCAGCTCACATGTCGCTGCATTGTACTGCATCGGTTGATGCAGGTACCAAGGACCATTACTTGCTACTTTGTTAAATGAACTAGGTTTAGAAAACCTTTATTATCTAGAGGATATTTTTGAGGACATTATTTATACTTCGGCAGACGTGTCTGTCTTGCTGAAGTCAAACTAAGGAGAGTGAACTGATCTCATACATCTGGTTATCTCCTGGCTGTTATAGAAAAGGATGGAGTTTTCCACCTGACTACATTTACAGCACTATGAAATATAACATGCATCTGACTCATCATTGTAATGCTGTCTACCGTCTATTGCTGTATTGAATGTTGCTGTGATAATGACTGTTTGATGTGCCTACACATTTGCGTAACCATTTTGTCACTGTGGCGTCCACAATAAATAATGAAGAAAAACGTCAACGGCTGTTTCAAGACTCATTGACTTTATACGTCGTGAGTTTACTGACGTCCTATGTGGATTGCCCTGTTATTGTTGCATGAACATTGTTTTGACTGAACACATCTACACACTACACAAAACCAGACATGCGGTTGCCATCCATCATCATATGGCATCACGCATCAGTATCCTTCAGCTGTCTAAGGAACGAAGATCTTCAACAATTCCATGCAATTTTTTTCTGTACTGTGTCATCCTTTCAATATCTTCCCATGACTTCTTTATTCTTTTTATGTAAATTGGTTGATTTTTTTTCTTTAAAAAACTTTTTTTTTCCCGGCTCAACGTTTCTGCGGAGCATTGAATGACAGAGTGGATATAACGCTTGCTTCTCGAGACAAATGTTACTGTGTTCGAAACCTAGTAGCGTCACACACCAGTTTAACGGCGGAAAATGGACATCTGGCCCCGTTCTTGAGTTGGATGAGGCGAAGGCAGCGAGGAAGGGACATGCTCACCAGCGGCATACTAAGGGGGGTGCGAGAGGGGCGGAACACCCCAGGTGACAGCCATGAAGGGGGTGCCATGACACTATTATTATAGTACTTACTGTTGAAAATATACTTGCAAGTGCTTTTTTATGGGGGGAGGTGGTGCCAAGGGTGTAATCCGCCCCGGATGCCAAATACTTGAGGGACGCCTCTGATGCTCACCCCACTGAATAAAGCTGAGACCTAACAGGTCTATAGTTTTTAACACTTCACTGAACTTCGGTAGCATCTGCTATGAGACTAAACATATATGTACCTAACAGAGTGGTTAGAGCGTTGATCTCTCTCGGCAAAAGTGCCGAATTCGAAGCACGGTGGCGTCACGCTCAAGTCTACGCAGCTGTAAATTGGTACCTGACTTTGATCTTGAATCAAGGAAGGAAAAGACAGAGAGGAGGGGAAACTGGTCACTTCACCTCTTTATGCTGGACCTATTATAGTGAAGTCTGTAACACTTCACTCCTCTACGACAATATCAGCTGTGGGGACTGCCTTTACCTTAAGTCATAAAGCTGAAACCTAGTGCATCTGTAGGTGAAGTCTCTAACGCTTCACTCACATTGGGTAGCATCTGCTATGGGACTACACTTATCTTTACCTGTTAAAATTTCTGCAGGGTCGATAACCGACCCCATGCCCAGCTTCCTATAGACGCCTCATACGACATACGTGTAGGGTACATAGTTACTGTTCTTTGTTTTCATTTCAGGCCCCAGTAACATTCGGTCGAGCGGTTAGTACCCCTCGCTAAATACTATTTTTATTTTTGATAAATAGTAATGGCTGTGCTTGTCGTCTGCTAGACTTGTGAATGGATTGTAAAAATGTAGACTTATGTGTTCAATGTGACAATATAGAGGTATTCTTTAAATTAGAATACGGTCATAAACATCGACAACGTCTGCGCCTCTTCACATAAAACAATCAATACACGACACCTGTTGAAGGAAAGGATCTATTTTGTCATGTCACGTAAAATTGGCAAAACGTGCATCTTAGATACTTTTTCGCCTGCGAGCTGTTATTCTATCCCAGTGGAAGACAACTCAAGTGACAATGTTGTTCCGCCTATAGCGGTGATACAAAAATTTGGATTGACGTATTGTAAACACACCTTTTGGACATCAGCGTTTTGGACATCAGTTGTTTACAAAAATGAAATTTTTAGTTGAAAAAGAATACTGTGTCCCAATTTGCTTGATATTGCGTCTAGGATAATTAAACGCCAAAACATAACACCATGTCCGAAAGGTTTTGACTCCGAGGAGAGGCGGTTAGCTATGAAGACACAACAAAACAGGATCACTACTCAGGCCAGGCAATTTGTAAGAGGCTACTAAGAAAATATTCTGCTTGATGCTGGCACTCGCACCATACAAAACAAATAAATGCAGAAATGAACACTGCAGTAGCATACGAAGTACCTTATGCAAGTTTTTTTTTTTTTTTTTTTTTTTTTTTTTTTACGTTGGGGTTAACATCCATGCTCACGAAGAAGGTAAAAGTACATTAATAAATTAGTTAATTAATTCAAAGAAACGGAGTATGCTGAACAAATTTAACTCACAGTACTATCAGGAAAGTAAAACAAAAAAAAAACAAAACAATTAAAAACACAAGTCTATTAATTTTTATTTTTTTAACAAAACAGAAATAGACGTAAAGGAGCTGGTAACTGTAATATTTAGAGGCATCATCAAAGAAAGAGAAAATAGGGGAGGGAAAGGGAGAATTAACGGGCTGTCTGTGGCAAACGGCCCAAAGGTTCGGAAAGAAGAAGGAGTTGCACGATGCCGCAAATGAGAGTACGAAGATGGAGACGGAAGAGAAGAAGGAGGAGAAGGAGAATGAGAAAAACTAGAATGAGAAGAAGAAGGAGGAGAAGGAGGGGAATGAAAAAACTAGAATGGGGAGGTGAAAGAGAAGAAGGGGGAGGAGAAGAAGAAGGAGAATGAGAAAAACTAAAATGAGAAAAAGGATGAGGAGATAAAGAAGGAAAATGAGAAAAACTAGAAGAAGAAGGAGAAGAATGAGAATGAGAAAAAAATTAGAATGAGAAAAAGAAGGAGACTGAGAAAACTAGAATGACAAGAAGGAGAATGAGGAAATACTCGAATGAGAAAAATTAGAATGAGAAAAAGGAGGAGGAGGAGAAAAAGGAGAATGAGATAAACTAGAATGAGAAGAGGAAAGAAAAGGAGGAGAAGAAGGAGAATGAGAAAAACTAGAATGAGAAGAAGAAAGACAAGAAGAAGGAGGAGAAGAAGAAGGAGAGAACAGAGAATGAAACAGAGAAGGAAGAGAATAAGGGTACTGAGAAGCAGGAGAATGAGAAGAAAAAGAATGAAGAAACGAAGAACAAGAAGACGAAGAGCAAAAGAAGAATATTTAATAACGTCTGCAGATGCATGCCACAATGAAACTTATCCAATAGGTGCAAATATATATATATATACCTGTATATATGTGTGTGTGTGCTAATATATAAATATATGTGTATGAATATGTATATACGAGTATATATATGTATGTGTGTGCGCGTGCGTGTGTGTGAGAGAGTATGTGCGTGTGTGTGTGAAATTTTTACTGCATGTCCTGTTGATGGCAGTATTTCTCCTGTAGTCATTCCGTTCCTTTTTATTCCACTTAAACATTCATTGGATCTCTTTAATCAAAGTTGTGCAATGGTCAATGCACCATGACAAAAAAATTTGAAAGGCCTGCATGCTCTTTTAATGGGTGGTCATGTTAGCGTTCATTGTGCAATGGTGGCAGAATGCCAAGGGCAAGATAAAATAATACAGCATTACACGTTTGTATTTAAACATCTCCCATCCTTCTTATATGCCCGCCCTCTCCACTGTGGTCGATGATCATCACATGACGTGAGCTAAAGTCTACATTTCTCCAGGATAATTCCAATGACAATCGCAGGGGCGATTCTTAGACAGTCAGTCCGAATTGGAAAAGCTCAAGGTACGTTTCAACGCACCAAAACCATAAACGCTACGAGAATAACTGTATAATAGTATTTATGTTTTAGTTACAGCCACGCAGAAATCGCAGCACATTGTATTAATTACGTTGTACTGCAGCGTCACACAAGAACAGATGTAAGCGCATATTAGTTTTTTTTTTAGTATTCGTAAAATATGTTCGCTACTAACAACACATACGACCTTAAGTTAAAAACCACTACATATTATATATGAACCATAAGGATATGTTAACACGTAATATGTCTGAATTATCAAATGTGTAAGTCTGTTTTGTTATATTTTTAAACTAATTTTACTCGTTGGAAATAATACATTGTATATATTATAACATACGATTACTATACATTACAGTAATGTACTGTAATAAATAATGAATTTTTTTTTTAAATTTTAATGAAGAAAAATATCCCGTTCAACATCTGGTGGGTTATAATTAGGATATATATTGTTTTCTATTCCAGATAAGATGAATAACTGCCGATAGGGGAAAATGGCATCACATCTGTCGAATCATTGTAAATATGGCAAATCAAAATAAACAATGTCGCTTGTTTGTAAAAAAAAAAAAAAAAAAAGAGAGATATAACGTAACAGAACCAAACAAAAACACCAAACAAAAATAATATTAATGGGGAGGGGTGTAAAGGCCTGGTATTTCCAGTTAGATATTTAATTGACTTTCACTTGCCATAAGTTTTTGGTTTCGTTTTTGAACCCTGCACTTGAAAACTGGTGTTTTCTGTGTGTGCAAGGGATATCCGGTTCAACCCCACGGGGGTTATAATTTGGGTACATAGTGTTCATCATTCCATATAGTGTATTACTTTGTTGTTTTCTTTCTTGTGTGTTGGCTCTTCCAGGCTGTAATTTATCTGCCGTTTGTTGTGGCAATGTTTAATGTCTATGGTGTTTGTAATGTGTCTTCTTCCATGATACCATATTACTCTCTCTCTCTCTCGCTATTGACATCTTTTTATCTGCTGGGCTTTTGTTGGTTTTGGATTGGTGGTTTTTGTTTGTTTGTTTTTTATTTTTTATTTTTAAATTAAATTCTGTTACTGATATTGAATGAACTTTTTGGTTTGTTTTTTTTTTGTTCTGTTTTTCCTTGTCATTCTAATTTGTTCTAATTGTTATATGTTGGTTCTTGTTGTGCTAATATACAATTTTATTATGTTGTATAGCTCCCCGGGTAGATCAACTTTCAGTACATTTTCCAGTGACAGTGATGTCGAGTTTTGGGTTCTCAAGTATTCCATTAGTGGTTTTATGTGCTGTTCGTATTTTTTGCATGTTAACAAATAATATGCGATGGTGTTTTTCTCCTGACATGTTTCACAATAGGGTTCTTCTTCTTCTTCTTTGATCCTTAGCCGCCGACCGTCAAAGCAGTCAGTGGCCATCACGCCTAGTGGCGTCTTGTAGGGCAACAACAAATTGATTCCACTTTGCTCGGTCGGTGGCCATCCTTCGTACAGTGCCCCAACTCTGGTTCATTCTTTGCATCTCAGCCTCCACAGTCCTCCGCCAGGTTGTTTTTGGTCCTCCTCTCTTTCGTTTTCCTTCAGGGGTCCAAAGCATAGCTGTTCTTGTGATGGCATCGGGGTCTCTTCTGAGGACATGGCCAACCCAGCTCCAGCGTCTGCCAGCTATGATGGTGTGCGTGTCCTCTTGCTTGCTCCGAGTAAGCAGATCTTGGTTGGTGATGGTATTCGGCCAAAAGATTCGGTGAATTTTTCTTAGGCATGTTGTGTGAAAAGAGGACAATTTCGACATTTCCTTCTCTGTAACTCTCCAGCATTCCGCACCACAGAGAAGCACAGAAAGCACACAGCTCTGATATAATCTTAATTTTGTGCTTGTGCTGTATTGAGAGGACTTCCAGATGTTGTTTAGGCTAAAAAAGGCTGTTCTTGCTTTGTTCATTCTGTTGTTGATGTCTTTGTTTGCTCCGCCGTCTGGTGTTACCATGCATCCTAGGTATGTGAAGGTGTATGTCTGTACCAGTTGCTGATTCCTTACTGATATGGGCTCAGGGTTGTTCACATTGAGTGTCATGACCTCTGACTTTTTTAAATTGAAGTTCAAGCCCACCTGCTGGCTAAACTTATTAAGTCTATCCGTTTTTTCCTGGATGTGTTGATGTGAATGTGCTAGTAGTGCAATGTTATCTGCATATTCCAGATCTTCCAATGTAGAAAATGTAGTCCATCTTATTCCTCTTGGACTGCCCTCTGTTGTCTAGCGCATCACCCAATCTATGACTGTTAAAAATAGAGTGGTTGATAAGGGGTATCCCTGTCGTACTCCTGTCTTCACTTCAAAGGTTAGGTTGCTCTGCCCAACACTACACGTCTTCTTCTTCTTGCGATCGCATCTTTGATGATTACACCGTCAGACGAGTTCTCATGATGAACTCGACTGTTGTTTGAAGTTCCTCTTTAACTCCATATAGCTTTGAGTTTAGTGTTGAGTCATTGGGCCAGTATATCTTTCTTAACTGGTCATACAGAGGACAGTCCTGTAGAACATGCTCAGCAGTTTGTTCGTTTAATCCACATGTGCACAGTGGTGAAGCAGACAATCGTAGCTTGTGCATGTGTTTATTCAGTTTGTTATGCCCTGTCCTGAGTCGAAAAATAGTTATCTGTCCCTGCCGGTCGAGAGTGTGATAGTCGTCTTTGGGTTGGTTCTGTTCTCTTCTGATAGTCTGGATAGCTCTCTTTTTCTCAAAGTATGTGACTTCATTATCTTCTTGTTCACATACTCCTCCCTTTTTTGCAAGTTTATCTGCCTTTTCATTTCCGGGTACACCACACTGAAGTATGGTTCTCTTTTTGGCAGCTACCTTGTTTAGTTCATTTCTCAGATGCGGGAGTTTACCACCCTACACTACACGTAAAGTTGGCATAGAGGTTTTTAATGATTGACACTATGCAGCTTGGAATTCCATAAGCCCTCAGTATTTTCCATAAACTGTCCCTATGTATGCTGTCAAAAGCCTTTTCAAAATCAACGAAATTAATGTACAGCTGTCTTTGCCATTCTGAGCACTGCTCTATAATGTTCCTGAGAGTGAATATATGATCTACACATCTTCTGTTCTTTCTAAATCCTGCTTGTTCTTTCCTCAGTTTGTGGTCTACTGCTTTTGAAATTCTCTGTATAATTATCCTGCCTAGTATTTTGCTGGGAACTGAGAGAAGAGTGATTCCTCGCCAATTATTGCAGTCTGCAAGATCTCCCTTCTTGGGCAATTTGACAATTATTCCTTTGTTCCACTCTGATGGTGTTGCCCCCGTTTTCCAGACTTGTGCAAATAGTGGTTCTAATAGTTCTGCTGCTAGCCCAGGGTCTGTCTTAAATAGCTCTGCATTTAAGTTATCATAGCCAGGAGCTTTTCCGTTCTTTAACCCTTTGATTGCTGTGGTGATTTCTTCTTTTCGTGGAATGTCTGTATTAACATCTAGATCGTTTTCAGCCTTAGGAACATTAAATTGTGTCTCTGGTGGTTCCTTGTTCAGAGTTTCTCTGAAATGCTCTGCCCATCTTGTTTCCTGTCCCTCTGCTGTCGTGATGAGATTTCCTTGCTTATCTCTTACTAATGTAATATTGTTTGCACCTCGTTTTCCGCTGATGAATTTAGTTATTTTGTATACTGTGCTTTGTTCATTTCTCAGTGCTGCCTGTCTTGCAAGATCGTCTAGGAAATTCCTTTTGTTGGCTTGGGTTTGGCGTTTAACTTCCTTGTCCAGCTGACTGTACTGTTCGCTATATAGTTGCTTTAACCTGGGGGACTTCGCTTCTGTTTTCTTTCTTTTCATTTCCTTTCTCAGTGTTATGGTGTTTAATGTTTCTGGTGTTATCCAGTCTTGCTTCTTCCTTTCCTGGAATCCCAAGCATGATTTGCTGCTTTCCTTATATATTGTTGAAATGGTGTTGAATTTCTGGTCTATATCATCAGTCAATGTCTTTTCCTGACTTTTGGCAAATTGATATCGCTTCTTTATGTCAGCGCAAAAGCTTTTCTGGTAAGGGGGTCCTTCAATTTGCTGATGTCAAACCTTTTCTGTGTAGTTACAGTTGGTCCAGCCCTTCTTAGTTTCACTTTCAGTTTTGCTACTACTAAATGGTGATCACTTCCCACATCTGCACCTCTTCTTACCTTCACATCTTGTAATGTATGTCTCCATCTACCGTTAATCATGATGTGGTCTGTCTGGTTTCTGCCCCGACCATTTGGTGATTCCCATGTTAATTTGTGAATTTCTTTATGTGGGAAAAGTGTTCCTCCAATGACCAGGTTGTTAATACTTCATAAACTTATTAATTTATCCCCATTTTCGTTTGCTGTTCCGCTGCCGCATTTCCCCATTACTCTTTCATTATATGTATTGTGTGTACCAACTCGAGTTTTGGGTTCTCAAGTATTCCATTAGTGGTTTTCTGTGCTGTTCGTATTTTTTGCATGTTAACACATAATATGCGATGATGTTTTTCTCCTGACATGTCGCACAGTAGGGTTCCTCCACCATGAAACAGCCTGTTCCTAGAAGTCTAATCAGTTTTCTGTTGCATGGTATTTTTGGTTCTCTAGATATCTGACATGTCCAGGTTGGTCTTTTAGCAGTTTATAGGCGTGTCTGCCTTTCTGGCTCTTTGAACATTATCAGACTTTCACCTTCTTAAGTACAGTACTATATATTAACTTTTGTTATATAATGAATGAATAAAATTTACGACAGAAAAATAATGTAATAGTAATAACAGGATTGCCGTCGTAAGTACGAGTGGTCCGCGAATCGCATGCGTCGTATGTCAAGGAAAATATGTATAGCCTAATAATAACCCATCAGAGGTTGAACGGGACATTTTTTTTTTAAACAAAAATAAATAAAATAATATAAATAATTCTGATAATACTCTGGCAATTTTGAAAAGCTAAGTTGTTTCTCTTTGTCTCTATTCGTAAACTTTTCATCAGTAGTTACTGGTTAAAAGTTACTTCAGTTAAAACCAAGATAATGAAAATGGTGTTGCGATCAGGTTTTATGCACATCGTATTGGTATGGTATCTACAAAACGGGCATAAATACAGTTTTCATGTTTACGTTTGCTACTGCGTATATGTCGGCGTCTGTGGCCTAATGGATATGAACGCAGTTTCATAATCCAGATATACCAAGTTCGAAACCTGCTGCAGGCGGTTTGGTAGCAGATCGCTTTGTGTGGATTTTTAACAATGGTATAAGCGCCGTACCGTTCAGAAAGCAATGACAAACTACTGAATGAAAAAAAATTTGCCTAGAAAAATCACAAAACAGCCAATAAAAGCTGGAGTTGATTGTCACGTCCTGTAATGGATAAGCAACTAACTAACTGCGTATATTCTAATAAACAAAGTTGGGTAATTCGAGCACTTTCTTATTATTGTTATTACTATTATTATTATGACTTTAGTGTCAAGCGGATAGAAAAACATGAAGTATTATGACGAATGATTTATTTGTATCATGTCTCTGGAACAATTAAAATAACCAAGAAGCTACAGACTTTTATAAATGAGTACTTAAGCAGACCAGAAGGACTGAAATGACACGAAAAGATCACCAATGTGGAACTGATGACAAGAACCAGACAAGTGTCAGTGGAACAAGAGATGAGAAGTAGACGCTGGCGATAGATAGGACACACATTGAGAAAACAATGTTTATAGCGTTACAAGGCCGTCTTTGTTCTTTAATCTACAAGGTAAGAGAGGCAGAGATAGATCAAAAACACACGGAGAAGAGAACTGGTGACAGAAATGAAAATAACGAGAAAGACATGAGAAGAACTTGTGATGGCACAAGACAGGAGGACTTGGCATGTATTTGTTGAAGGCAAGTGCTCTTTGCAGAGCTACAGGCCATTGATTCCTATGAGTTTAGATTACGTTAGGCTACAAAAACTAATGCTAACATCTTTAAGCTCCAATGAAATGATGTCCAGCCATTTGTGACCAAAAAAAAAACAAAAGGTAACGGATCCCGTTACACGCCCATTGAGGCATATTGGGAATATGGTGTTGGCCCACATTTTCTTGACTATGGGTGACGTGGTCAGCATCACGCCGGCGTTTGTGGCACGGCTGAATACAAAAATGTTTCTTCCTTTAGTTGATTTTATTCTAGTTTTTGATCGTTGCAGGTTAAATTCTACTATTTTGTGATATATTATTGTACACAAAATAACAGTTTTATTTTTTGTTTACAGGGAAATAATACACTGATTATAACATACAATTACTATACCGAACATTAGTGTACTGCAATAAATAATGAATGAATCAATGAATACATAAATTAACAAAATTACTGGGCTGCTGTAAAACTGGCAAGGAAATAAATATATATATATATATATATATATATATATATATATATATATATATATATATATATATATATATATATATATATATATATATATCTTAACAAATAAAACGGTATTGAATCAGTTTTACAAATTAACGGTACACGGGACGTTTCAGGTTTCACCTTTCGTCAGCCACAGTTACAAATAGGCAACAAGGACAAGAAATAGAAAAGCGCACAAAACACAGTATTCACGAAACAAAAACAGGGTAGCAGCAATGATAAATAAATACAATTTACGACAGAAGATGGAGAACAACATAAACGACAACCAAGAAGTCACAATCCATGCTTCAAAACGTCCAAAATGGTTGGCTTCGACACGAATGGAAAACCTCCATAGAAGCATCGAATCTTCAAGAACTGACATGGATCTTGTCAGGTCATGCCGGGGTACGTGGCAATGAAAGAGCTGACAGACTAGCTTCAAGAGCACCCATAAAAGGTGCATTGGCCATGGATAAAGGAAGAAATACTGAGGGCGATTCATGTTCGTCTATTAGAGAATGACACTGCAATCGATGAATCATCAAGGCTAAGACTGCTGGAATTTGGCATCAAACGTAAGACCAGCAGGGATGGCCGTATGAGAGGACGCAACCGCCGTGTATACAACCAGTGCGCAACAGGAACAATTAGTATTCATACCCTTCGACATTAGCTGAGGGAGACTGAGCACCTATGGGTTTGCCCGGAGTGCAATGACGTCGATTCTGAATAACATTAACATTAAAGACTTTCATAAATGGGAGCTTGCGTAGAGTAGAAGAGTTGGCATGATAGGCTGTTGCGTGCATATTTTGTCGCACATATTACAAAAATCGATATGGCTATTTAATATGGGAAAAATATAGACATTCATTCATTTGTGTATGAAAATGCTGTCTATGGGGAAAGCGAGATAATCCATGTTTGATTCACACTTTTGATTATAGGAGTAATCGTTCTGGATATTGATCCGGCGCAAGGATATTGCTCTTATATTTGTACTTATTTTTAGGGCCAGAAAATAGATTAATTTGCTTATTATGTTTATGGCCTGAATTCATATGTATTACATATTATTAGTACAAGTAGAATCAGTCCTATATTGTATATTTTGGATGGGTAGGCGGGACTAGATTCTTGTTATTCCGGTCTAGCGGAAGTATGAGTTGTCTTGACAAGTCGTGATGAGTTCCGATGTACCGTGATAATGGCGGGTACGCACTTTTCAAAGGGCTGGTAGATTCTTAAGGAAATATGATTCATGAAGTGGTTTTCTTCTAAAGGAGATGGTATCTCTACTATAGTTTATGTTAGAGACTCTCCTAAGGTACGGTACAATGTATAATTCGGACTCCATGTATTGCCAGACCCTATTTTGATGATCTCATGTCGATTCGACCTAGATGGAACATTGTGCTTCGTATCGCTAGGGTCGTGTTTTGTATCGACAAAGATGACAGACTTTCCTACAGCGGTTATGGCTACGTGAATTAATCTGATCACCGTAGAGCTGTATGGGAACATTTATGAAATCATTTATATACCCATTATAAATTAACTCTGGCTTATATTCTCCTTCCTATGAATGAGTGAACGACAACTCAGGGAGGCGGCCATGTTAGATTTCGGTCATCATATGTTCTGATCACTGCCAAGAGAACAGATTATTTATCCTATTATCGGACAGTGACAGGGAGATCTCAATCTTGCTAGAAACCCCCTCTTTCGTGGTTTCATAATATATGCTACAAACTATGGACGTCAAGTAACTTTAGTTATTTACCGATCTGCCTTCACTGACGCGTTTAGTCAGATAGGGGGAAGCGGCCATAATGTATCATGACAATTGAACTTTTGATGTACTGCCCATTATTTCTGAATGTGTCATGACTTCAGATCTGCTATGTATACCTACAAATTGATATGTCAACATACCATGATGTACTCGTATGTCCCAGTGTGTACGTCTGAATAAATTGAGTAAACAAAGATTCCAGCAGTCTGCATTGGTGCCTTGTAGACACAAGTGTATGAGTGGTTATATTGGTCAGCACACGAACAGTACACCATTCGCGGTAATCACACTCTACACTTCTACTTCATACATACACCATCCTGCGTCGGTTGGAGTGACCAAGTTTAGGGCCTGCTTCCCCTGGAGCCTTTGCCTTCCCTAACTCAGGACTAGGGTGAGTTACCAATTTACAGCTGGGTAGACTGGGGGCATGCCTGATCTCAACAACACACCACTCTTCCTTACAGAGCATACAGACTGACACTTTACAGAGTGGAAAGAAGAAAAGAAACTTTACAGTGGCGAGCCAGATTCCTGGGTCCAGCTTACGCAGTTTTGTGTTGAGAATCACAGTTTACAGCTGAAAGAACATTTGTTTGAACACATCAACACCAGTAGGACAGCTATACAGTCGATGTCAGCTTGACCTGTATTACCGATAGGATGCTGTATCTAGGTCAGCGCTTGTTGACAGTTTTTCGCTGTACAGACAGTATTACACAGGACAGTGGTATCAAGTGTAGAAAATATCTGGAGCAGTATTGTTGACATTTCTCAACGTACAGAAGAATCACAGTGTTGTTGAACATAAAGTGCATAGTTCATCGTTGGATCTTCATATGCTCAACAGAGAAAAATTGACAGTGTAATAGTTTAAAATTAAATCTATTACTGAATAAAGTGGCAAGTTATTAGTATTAAAATAAACTGTGCCTGCTTTACAACACTATACCTGCAACACATTCCATTCATGACATAAATTATATTGTATGCTATATGCTATTTATGCTTACATGTTATTTGTTATGTATTAAATTAGTTTTTGTTCTGTGTGACTAGTACAAGGTATGCCGAGTGACATTGGTCTGGTACTAGGATTCTATAGGTACACATTTTCTTAATTGGAAATTTGTTAGCAACAATTTGCTGCTATTTCTGTTAGTTGTGATGAGGTGTTCTTTTCTTCGTTGTTTTTGTTAATAATTTTGTGTTCCTTAGTTTTGTTTGATTTGTTTGTATAATTGTAGGTCTCATCTTTTCTATTTTTGATTTCTTTACACCCTTATGTTTATACACTGTGGCGTTATTTGTCGTGTTATATTATTGCAGTTATCATCACCGATTCTGTGATCATTTTTTTTCATTTCTCCTATTTAATTTAATTTGATCTCTGCAAATGTGTTCATATTGTCTTTTCTTGTTTGTCCTTTGTAATGTCTTTAGTTGACATATGACATAGGAGTTATAGTGGTATACACTGATAGTATAGTACAGAACAGTACTTTATGATTATTTTCCACAGGTACCCAAGTGATCTTTGATTACATTGAGATATACAAGACCTTTGTAAGGCTTGTCTTCCACAGTATTTGAGATACAGTTATTGTTGTCCACAGGTACTCAAGTTATCATTGGTTATTATAAACCATACAAGTTTGGACTAAGACTAAGTCTATGGTATAGACTTGTCTCCCATTAAAGTGAAATAGGGTAATTTATTTACTTTTTCAGGTTTCTGATTTAAGAAGACAATATGTCTACATTAGATTATTTTATTGCACAAGGAAAATCTCTTGATAAGACTGGAAAAGACTTAGAACAATGGGCTGTTGCTCAATATGACAAAGCATTAGCTGCAGAAGAGAAAAAAATTGCTGCTGCTGTTGAAGAAAGAAAAGCTGCTGCTGAGGAAAAAAAAGCTGCGGCTGAGGAGAGAAAACTTCAAATAGAAGAAAAAAAAGCTGCTGCAGAAGAAAGGAAAGCTCTAGCTGAAGAAAAAAGATTAGAAAAAGAAGCTGATACTGCTGCTGAACTTAAGAAATTGCAGATGCAAGTGGAGGAAAGGAGATTTGATGCAGAACAGAAGAAATTAGAAGCTGCTGCTGCTGCAGAACAGAAAAAATTCGAAGTTGCTGCTGCTGCAGAACAGAAAAGATTAGATAGAGAAGCTGAAGAGAGAAAAGCAATAAGAGAACATGAGTTAGAATTAGAGAAATTAAAATTGACATGTATGAGTAATGTTAATCAGGCATCTGGTGGTAATGGTAAACCCTTTGTGTACAAGGTCAAGGTACCAGCGTTTAACCCTACCAGTGATGACATAACATTTTGGCTTTCTAGATTTGAACGGGCTTGTCGATCTCATAATGTTGACAAATCACAGTATGTGAATCAGTTGTCTGAAAATCTAAAAGGGGAGTCTCTGAGTAAGTTATATTTTGTTGAAGAGGCCGACAAAGATAATTATGATGCTGTTAGGGCAGCTTTGATAAAGAGATATCAGCTGTCTGAGGAAGGTTACCGTCTTTTGTTTAAAACAATGAGACCTGAGGTAGGTGTAGAATTCTCAGATTTCATCTCAAAAGCACGAATTACACTTTCACGATGGATTGAATTATCCAAAACAGAGAAAACATTTGATGGTCTTACGGATTTATTGCTAAGAGACAAGGTCATGTCTTCTGTAAATAAATCATTCCTAGAGTTCTTACATGAGCGTAAACCTGGTACAATAAAGCAAATGGAAGAATATTGTGACCAGTATGCCACGGCACACCCTGACATGATTCTTAGTAACTCTAACATTAAAGAGAGTATGCCAGTTGCTTCGGCAACAGAATATAATCAGAATTACTCACACAAATTCCAAGGAGCTAAAAATAAATTTGATAAAAAGGTTAATTGGAATAAGTATCAAAACCAAGATAACCACTCAAATCAGGGTTCTTCTTCGAAGAACTGGAATCGGGCTGATAGTCCTCGACACGCGAGGGGTACCCATAATGTTAGAAATTCTCGGAAAGGGAGTAGCTATAGGAACTACCCAAGTGCTTCATGGAGACAAAAAAACCAATATTACAGGGATACTCAATATAACGAGCATGATGATTATGATCATGAATATTATGATTCAAACCCAAATAGGGGTTATAACAGAGGCAATAATAATTATAGAGACAATTATAACCGAGGTAGATCACAACACAAAAGACATGGTAAATCTTATTACCAGGCTAACTCTGCACAACAGGAGTTCCACGACACCGATAATCAGAATAATGATAAAAAAGACTCCAACAGTGTAGCAATTTCCGCTTTCGATTTTGCTAGAGCATCTGAGTGTTCGCAATGCAAAACATTATTCGATCCAACCACAGTTTCTACTTTGAGCTGCGGTCACCCGCTTCCCGCTCTCCATGCGTCAATTGCGCATAATGGAAGGGGTGCTCTTGTCTTTAATAGGGGCCTAATAGATGGTACTCCGGTATCAATTCTTTTCGATTCGGGGTGCACTACCATTGGAGTGAGGCAATCACTCGTAAATCCTTCTCGAGCTACAGGCAATATAGTCAAATGTGTAACATTTGGTGGCACATTGGAGAAGTACTCCACTGCCATTATCAATATTGCTACGCCTTTCTTTACAGGGGAGGTGCAAGCATGTCTCTTGCCGAATCCGATCGCTGATCTTATCATCGGTCGCATTCATGGAGTGAAAGAATGCACTCCACAGCAAATCTCTAATTGGGAAAATGTTAATATGCAATCTGCTAATGCAGTAATCACTAGGGCTCAAGCTCTTAATATGCCACAATCTTCACATTCTGAAGATAATGATGCGCAGATCCAAGATGATGCCTTGGAGATTTCCCACGATTCCTTTATCAAACAGCAGGAAGATGATCCTACTCTAAAGAAATTCTTTACTCTGGCAAAAAAAGGTGATCCGAATAAGGATACAAATCGTAAATCTTGGATTACGATGAAGAATGGCGTACTTGTACGTATGGTACAAGACTCCGCTAAGTCCATTCATTCTCAAATCCTTGTGCCTAAAAATATGAGAGTTAAAATCTTACAGCACGCTCATGATTCGCAATGTGCTGGACATATGGGTTTTTCCCGTACTAAAGCTAGAGTTCTTCAATCTTTCTTTTGGCCTGCTGTGAATAAGGACATACGAATCTATTGTCGATCTTGTAAAGTATGTCAAGAGATTAAATCCAGAGGTCCACGCCATGATGCACCTATTCAGGCTGCAGACATTCCCATTCGGCCATTTCAAAAAATGGCGATAGACATCATTGGTCCATTTAAGATAAAGTCTGCTAGAGGACACCAATTTATTTTGACGTGTGTTGATATGTGCACACGTTGGCCGGAGGCTGTTCCTCTAAAGAGCATAACTACTGCTGATGTCGCAGATGCTCTTTGGTTAATATTTTCTCGTCTGGGGTTTCCAGCAGAAATATTATCCGACCATGGTACCCAACTCATATCGGATACCATGTCTCAAGTAATGTCGACTCTGAAGATAGAGAGATCGCTGAGTAGTATTTATCATCCTATGTCCAATGGGATGGTGGAACGTTTGAATAGAACTCTGAAAAACCTACTAGGTAAGATAACAGAAGATCATCCTCAGGATTGGGATAGGGTTTTACCCGCGGCTCTCTTTGCATTTAGAGAGGTCGCCAACGAACATACAGGATTTTCTCCCTTTGAACTTGTCTTTGGCGCGAAACCGCGAGGTCCTATGTCCTTACTTCATGATCTTATAACTGCTGATAATATTGTCGATGACACAAAATCCTCTTATGAATATGTCATCGCACTTAGACACAAGATTATTGAAGCATGCAAATTGGCAACTGCTTCTTCTGAATTTGCGAAACAGAAGGCAAGGGAATTTGCCAATAAAAAGAGATGTTTGCGACAACTTTGTCCAGGTGACAAAGCATTTGTCTTGCTACCTTGTAGGGAAAATAGACTTCTCATTTCTTGGAAAGGTCCGTACGATATAATATCAAAAGTTTCCGATGTTGACTATATCGTCGATATTGACGGGAAGCGTAAAACCTTCCACATCAACATGCTCACGGAATTCCATGAACGTCCTGATTATTTACAACCTGTTTTCCAGGCAACGGACGATTTTCCAGTCCAACATGGACAGTACTCATCTCTGTCAGTAATACAGGATGAGGAAACGAGTTTCTCGGATGTAAATTTACCTTTTCCAATGATTCCTCTTCACTCTAATGAATCATGGAAAGATGTTGCAATTTCTCCAGAATTATCTCCAGGAGAGCAGAAACAAGTTTCTACTATGTTAGAACAATTTCAGGATGTCCTTACTGACATTCCTGGTCAAAACTGATGTCATTCAACATGACATTATTCTTACTGACCATAGTCCTATAAGAGTCAGACCGTATCCTATCCCGATACATTTTCAAGCACAGGTAGAGAAAGAGTTAGATGAGATGATAGAGTTAAAAATTATTGAACCATCCACATCAGCATATTCTTCGCCGATGGTTATAGTACGAAAAAAAAAGACAATAACATACGTCTTTGCGTGGATTATCGCAAATTGAATCAAGTGACTAAATTTGATGCGGAACCTATGCCTTTACTAGAAGAGCTACTTACGAGACTATCGAATTCTCACTTCTTTACTAAACTCGATTTGTCTAAGGGATATTGGCAAGTTCCACTATCCGAACACGCCAAACCGTTTACTGCTTTTTCGACGCCTAGGGGTCTATTCCAATGGAATTTCATGCCTTTCGGTCTTATGAACGCCCCTGCTACATTTGTACGCATGATGCGTCGAATCCTATCTCATCGCTCAGATGTCATTGCGTATCTTGATGACATCTGTCTTTTCAGTGATACTTGGAACGATCACTATAATGGTATAAATGAACTATTGTCTATCTTACGCGAGCATAACCTGACAGCGAAACCACCGAAAGCATGTATTGGTTTTAGCGAAATATCTTTCTTAGGACACCGTGTTGGTCATGGGTTCCTAAAAACAGAAGACCATAATACAAGTAAGATACTTAACATTTCTATTCCTAAGACTAAAAAGCAAGTACGAAGTCTCTTAGGTCTAATACAATTTTATGGACGATTCATCCCGAATCTGTCCTCCATTATGTCACCTCTTTCTTCCTTGCTAAAGAAAGGGTCTCCTAATGTAGTCCATTGGACTCAAGAATGTCAATCCTCTTTGGATAAGGTTAAAACTATGTTTTCTACTTCACCTATCCTAGTATTGCCTTCTAAGGATAAGACATTTATTCTTCGTAGTGACGCTTCATCCACCGGGATTGGAGCTGCACTAATGCAAGAGTACTCTGGAACTCTGCATCCTGTGATGTATATTTCTCGGAAATTAAATGCCGCAGAGAAGAATTACTCGGTCCTAGACCGTGAATTATTGGCTATGGTTTGGTCAATCCTTAAACTGCAAAGATTTCTTCTGGGCGCGCATTTCATTGTGGAAACTGACCAGAAAGCTCTTACGGCTATTCAGAGTAAAAATCTGAAGAGCGCGAGATCAACGCGATACGCGATTGCTCTACAGCCATTTCATTTTTCGGTGCGAGCTATCCGTGGGTCAGAAAATGTGATGGCAGATATTTTGTCTAGATGCCCACATGATTCATAACTGTTATACAACTTTGATACAGTTGTTTCTATGTTGAAATGTGTACACATATGTAATATATCATATATTGATTGTAACACTACTTAGCGGTTCATTGATATTTATTCACCGCTGATCTTTCAATGTTTTTCGTCTTTGATGATCATGATGTTAAGATATCTTAGATGAAATTTATGTATAAACTAATGTGGAAATTGGGTCATTGCTAATATTGTAGTATGCGTTGGTGACACCTCTCTGGAAATATTATACTTAGAGAAGTACCTTCTCTAAGGTCATAAAACTTATGCTTATCATCTGCGCATTGTTATTGGTGCGTTGTGAGCCTATTGTATGTTGCTCCTAGATGTGTTTCAAAAAAAAAAAAATGTACCATTTTTTTTTCCCGAGGGGTGTGGTAATCTGTTGCGTGCATATTTTGTCGCACATATTACAAAAATCGATATGGCTATTTAATATGGGAAAAATATAGACATTCATTCATTTGTGTATGAAAATGCTGTCTATGGGGAAAGCGAGATAATCCATGTTTGATTCACACTTTTGATTATAGGAGTAATCGTTCTGGATATTGATCCGGCGCAAGGATATTGCTCTTATATTTGTACTTATTTTTAGGGCCAGAAAATAGATTAATTTGCTTATTATGTTTATGGCCTGAATTCATATGTATTACATATTATTAGTACAAGTAGAATCAGTCCTATATTGTATATTTTGGATGGGTAGGCGGGACTAGATTCTTGTTATTCCGGTCTAGCGGAAGTATGAGTTGTCTTGACAAGTCGTGATGAGTTCCGATGTACCGTGATAATGGCGGGTACGCACTTTTCAAAGGGCTGGTAGATTCTTAAGGAAATATGATTCATGAAGTGGTTTTCTTCTAAAGGAGATGGTATCTCTACTATAGTTTATGTTAGAGACTCTCCTAAGGTACGGTACAATGTATAATTCGGACTCCATGTATTGCCAGACCCTATTTTGATGATCTCATGTCAATTCGACCTAGATGGAACATTGTGCTTCGTATCGCTAGGGTCGTGTTTTGTATCGACAAAGATGACAGACTTTCCTACAGCGGTTATGGCTACGTGAATTAACCTGACCACCGTAGAGCTGTATGGGAACATTTATGAAATCATTTATATACCCATTATAAATTAACTCTGGCTTATATTCTCCTTCCTATGAATGAGTGAACGACAACTCAGGGAGGCGGCCATGTTAGATTTCGGTCATCATATGTTTTGATCACTGCCAAGAGAACAGATTATTTATCCTATTATCGGACAGTGACAGGGAGATCTCAATCTTGCTAGAAACCCCCTCTTTCGTGGTTTCATAATATATGCTACAAACTATGGACGTCAAGTAACTTTAGTTATTTACCGATCTGCCTTCACTGACGCGTTTAGTCAGATAGGGGGATGCGGCCATAATGTATCATGACAATTGAACTTTTGATGTACTGCCCATTATTTCTGAATGTGTCATGACTTCAGATCTGCTATGTATACCTACAAATTGATATGTCAACATACCATGATGTACTCGTATGTCCCAGTGTGTACGTCTGAATAAATTGAGTAAACAAAGATTCAGCAGTCTGCATTGGTGCCTTGTAGACACAAGTGTATGAGTGGTTATATTGGTCAGCACACGAACAGTACACCATTCGCGGTAATCACACTCTACACTTCTACTTCATACATACACCATCCTGCGTCGGTTGGAGTGACCAAGTTTAGGGCCTGCTTCCCCTGGAGCCTTTGCCTTCCCTAACTCAGGACTAGGGTGAGTTACCCATTTACAGCTGGGTAGACTGGGGGCATGCCTGATCTCAACAACACACCACTCTTCCTTACAGAGCATACAGACTGACACTTTACAGAGTGGAAAGAAGAAAAGAAACTTTATATAGGCATAAAGAAAACACAGAAAAAAACTTGAAAAGAAATTTTATTAAATAAATAAAGGTAATTAACAGGCACTCGATGGACAGAAAGGAGATCATCAGACAACAGAAACGAAATACGAGGTAGCTTCACAAAATTTCCGGAATAGTCAACTCATGTTTGAATGAGTGATTATGTCATGGAGATTATAGTTTTATAAGTTGGTAGTGACCTTGAGGAAATGACATGACTGATGTAACCTTCTCATGTACTCTCGAACAGAATTTACAGAAGTTTGTTTGTATGGTGTGCACGTAGCACCGTCAGAGAATGACAAACTTGATTGGAAATGATTTAGTTGTTTTGCATGAGACAGTTTAGCCCTGAGTTAAAGGCATTATGGTGATACCTCACAATGAGAGAAATCTGAAAGCGTTTTCCGGTGTAAAGTCGTGTTAGTGTCGATGAAGTTACAGAATTTGATGCACGTAGCACCAGATTTTGAAAAATGGTCCTTGATTGAACAACGTACAAATGTCAAATTTTTTGTGTTTTTGCTTGGACGTTACCCTCGACAGTACCTTGCTTAATAAAGATGGTGATACACAATGAAAAACACTTTTTGAGTGGCACAAGCGTTCGGAACGTTGTTCGATGTGTCCACGTAGCGGACGACCGACAGATAAACAATAAAAAAGAGCGTGTTCGGAACGCTTGTTTGTGTAGAGAAAAATAGCCCCAGAAGTTGGAATATCAGTTGGAAGTTGCCACAGTATTCTCCACAATGAACTGTACATGCACCGTGTTTGTCAACACATGGTTCCCAAAATGTTATCTCCTGAACAGAAAGAAACGAGATTGACACTAGCAGGAGGCCTAATCACTGTGGCTGATCAAGATAGCAATTTTCTCAACAACATAATCACAGGAGACGAGACGTGGTGTGTTTTTTTTTTTTTTTTTGGTACGATCCTCAGACAAAACGCCAGTCCTCTGAATGGAAAACCCACTCATCTCCCCGGACACAGAAATTTCGTTTGGACAAGAGCAAAGGAAAAGTTATGTTGGAAGTTTTTTTATTTTATTCGCAGGGTATTGTCTACCATGAATTCATTCCTGAAGGCCGAACGGTTAACAAGGAAATGTACGTTGATATCCTCCGTCGTCTAAGAGATGTAATCAGAAGGAAACGTCCAGAAAATGGAGAGCAAACAGTTGGGTTCTGCTGCATGACAATGCGCCATCACATCGATCCCTACTGGTGAAGCAGTACCTCGCAACGCACAATGTGACTGCCCTGGAACATCCTCCATATTCTCCCGACCTGGCACCGCCTGATTTTTTCTTGTTCCCTCGCCTAAAATCGGCACTGCAAGGGCAGAGATTCAAGGATGCTGAGGACGTTATCACCAATGCGACAAAGCAGCTGAGAGAGGTGTCAAAGAATGGTTCCAGTAATGTTTCCAACAGCTGTATGGACGTTGGCAAAAGTGTGTAGTTGCCGAAGGGAACTATTTTGAAGGAAATGTAGTGTAAATAATTGTAATGTTACTTATTTCTATACAATACACAAATTCCGGGAACTTTTTGAAGCTACCTCGTATAAGTGATAGGCTTTACCAGGAATCGAACCGAGGACCATCCAAACGGCGCCATCGCCTTGCTGTGAAAGTAAACCATGAAAGGACGCACAGCTAATTTTGCACTCCCAAAAAAGTGCATCATTGGCTTAGGTCATTCTCACAACACCAACACAACTATGGTATATAGAACCCATGAAAAACCCAGAGACTTTAAAGACGCAGTCACAGGTAGGATAGAGGGTTTGGCGTTTTATTGCTGAGGCACGGTGCTCTTTGTGGAGCTAAAAGATGCTGACTTAATGAAAGACTTTATAAATTGTACCAGGTTTATATAAAACAATTTGTTCATTTAGCGGTCATTGTAAATCTATTTACATTATTGTAGAGCCCTGCTTTAGCTGCTTTTAACGCACTGAAGAAACCTGTTGATATCATTACATGGCATCTCTTGTTCTGGAATCCTCAGTGTAAAAGAGATGTAGAGAGACTAATAAACATGCTGAGAAGAGAACTGGGAACATAAATGATAGGCATAAAGAAGACATGGAAAATCCTTGAGCAAATGGCACAGGAAAGGAGGGCTTTGCATGAATTTGTAAAAGGACTATGCTACGTGGTGTGCTCAAGGTCAATGAAAGAATGAATGAACGAATTTTAGTTTATGTGTACTGTTTTTTTTTTAAATGTCTTGCTGTTTATGTCAGTGCTCCGAAACCGGTGTGCCGCGGCATATTGGCGTGCCGCGGCACTCTGGCGTGCCGCAGGTGTTTGCCTCTTCTGCCGCCGTGACACCCAGCAAAATATCCCGTATAATGGTGTACACAATTGTATGTCATGGTAAAGTATTACTAAAGAATGTCATATGTACAATTTTCTAAAATACTAAGTTGAGTTATCATCATGCACAAATCCATCACACAATAATTAAGGAACGTT
Organism: Oreohelix idahoensis; assembly: GCA_024509875.1. Classification (NCBI taxonomy): domain Eukaryota; kingdom Metazoa; phylum Mollusca; class Gastropoda; order Stylommatophora; family Oreohelicidae; genus Oreohelix; species Oreohelix idahoensis. The sequence goes on from JAMPIV010005383.1 coordinate 41,089, forward strand.
GTCGTATGATTGTAGCGAATTCTTAAATATTTACCATACCTACCTTTTTAAATATGATGGTGTGCCATGGCACCTTTAAAGGGCAGTTTAAGTGTGTCGTAAAGTAAAAAAGGTTGCGGAGCACTGGCTGATGTAATACGAAACAAATGTCATTAGCAAATTCAAGATCTCTTATTGGTTGTTTGTCAAATGTCCATTGCGATCCTATTTTCTGTCCTTCTATTTTCTGTCTTATCACCATGTCCATGGCAATTGTTATTGCATATTATCATAATATGTCCTTTTTTGGCATGTCTTGTTTATGAAATAGGAGTATGTTACCAGCAAAATCAATACCTTTTTGTTCGTTGTTAAATATCCGCCCTGCACTTGTTATTTGTCCTTCTGTTGTCTGTTTCATCACTCAGTCCACGACAATTGTTATTGCAATTTATCATGATATTTGTCGTTTATTTAGCCTCACGATGACGCCACTGCACTTCTTGTTGTCGACGTTCCTTCTAGCTCAAGCACCACAGTGCGTGCGCGCTTGGTACTACCACTATCCCAATATCCCATCTAATAATCTACCAGCCTACACCTTGAGAGACAACTCCGTCAGGTATCAAACTCAATACGTCCTGGTCAACACGCCAATGGGTAGTTATATCAGACTTGTGCTTGTCCCTATTCCGAATACCAGCACTACTACCAGCACCACTACCACCACCAGCACCACAACGACAGCGACTACGACAACTACTCCACCTCCGCCGCCACCAGCGCCAGTAGATATTTCTCCAGCCATATTTTTCTCGTTTGCCAATTACCTTCCTATGACGCTATACAGCAATTACATTTGCGGGGTTTATAGCCAAACAAGTCACGTAAATCCTTATGTCTATAACATCGGGAAAAGAGATGTCGAACTTGCAACCAATTCGACACTGGAAAGATTCGAATCACTGGTCCTATGGTTGCTGGAAAACGAACGAAATAACGAAGATCATGAAGCCAGTGAAGACCGTCATTCGACACGAAGAAAAGGCTGCCGGAATAATAAAAAAAGAAATGAAGACAGTGGATCAGGAGGGCTCCCTTTCCTGTCCTCACTTGATATCGTCAGCTGGCTAAGGCAACAACTTCTTACAGGCTATAATGCTGACAAACTGGACGAGTGTAAAACAATTCTAGCCCGTGATCTTAATGTTGATGATCTCGAATCAGTGGTTCATGCTGTATATGACGGCAAAATTGAGTGGGCCAATGACGCCGCAGCTGCGGTTCAAATTTTCTACGTTAGTAATCCAGCGTCTTCAGCTTCTCAGCTCGCAGACCCGGACCTGAAACGTCTGCTCATTGACCTTATTATGATAGCTAACGGGCGCGCGGAGTGTCCTGACTTCACTGTCGATTTTAAAAGTTCTAAAGAGATAGAAGATGCTCTATATCTTGAACTTCTTCCCAAGAGAATGAATAAGGAACAAGCAGAAAAGGCTTTAGAAGGAATCAAGTTCCTGTCCGATGCAAAGTTATCCGCATCTGATGTCTCCAAACTTTTCAGCACTTTCGTAGACGGTAAGTAGGGACATTAGACTTTTATAAAAGTGTGCTTGCGTGGAATACATAGGTTGAAATAATATTATGGCAACATCGCTCATGTGGAACTGGTGACACAAACAAGACAAGGGCCCCAGTGGAATAAAAGATGAGAAGAAGACGCTGGTGATGGATAGGACAACCACTTATGAAACCTTGTGGTGAGATGGAAGCTGGATAGAAAATAATAGATTTAGTTCCAAGAAATGGAGAAGAGAACTTTGAAGGCGTAGCACAAGAAAAGTCAGGTACTTAACTGAACAGTTTTTGATGGTACTTGTAGACGAGAGCTTTGAAGTAAGTCACCTACTTGCTAGACCTATCCTAGGCTCCAAGGGTGTCTCTATTAATAGTTGGTGTGAAATGCAGTCCCAACTAAGATGGTTTGGCCATGTCTGCAGAATGGGAGAAGATCTGCTACCACAACAAGCATGGAAAACAAAGAGCCAGGGATCCAGACCCCCAGGACGACCCAGAGTTCGCTGGAAGGACAACATTAGACAATCTTTGATGGACCGAGGACTAGAATGGAACCATGACAGGAGGAAGACAGACAATAGGATAGTCTGGAGCTCTCTCTTCCAAACCTCTATACCTCACGGTAGAAGGGGAACGACTAAGTAAGTAAGTAAGTGAAATGCAGCTCTTTAATTATCCTTAACAGTTTAAAAATATTAAATAATTCTCTTAACCTCCACAAAATAACGCAATTTCGAACATGTCGTAGATTTTCGATAGGGGAATGAAGACTTGGGTTGGTCCCTTCTGTATAGACTAGAATAAGTGATAGCCACAGTGAGAGTTAGTGAAAAGGCGATAGAATTCCACGAGTGAGATGATAGAATCGTGGTATAGAGGCTGTCTCTGAAATCGGGAACTCTTCTCTCCCTCACCTATCTTCTACGACAGCTCTTAAAGTGTCAGACAGTCTAAACCACAGATATATATTACATAAATCTCTATCTACTCACGGGCACGCACATACACGTGACGACAGTTAAACACACAGACGTGGGAAAACTATAACAATGATATATATATATATTTTAGAACGAGCTGACCAACACGATTTCTAAGTTCAAGATAGATTTTAATTATCATTTAAAATCTTCTCACAACATCAAAGAAATACATCAAGGAAAAGCATATACAAATAGTCATAAAATTCAAGAAAAATGCTACAAGGATGATAGCCCGTTAGAACCTTAACTCTAGGTTTAGCCCACAGCCCCGTTAAGAGAACAGATGATGGCCCAAAGAGTTATAGATACATAGGGTTTGAGTCTAAGAGTTTTTCCTTTTTTTTTCTCGTAAATGTATGAACAGAGTTGAATAATCTGATTTAGCCTAAGAAAAAGAAAACTCTAGCAATAGCAACAAATTCTGCAGATTAAAAAAAAAATTAAGACAGCAAATCGGTGACAATACACAACGGTAAAATAACACTCTGACCTGCGTACGCTCATTCATTCAGCCATGGCCATGTGCTCACATTTATACTTACAACTTTGCTCGCTGCCTCTGGGAGCATAATAAATTCTAGGACCTTCACACAGACCCGAAAATGCAGTCATCGACCAAGAAATCCCCAGTTCCAAAAGACGTACTGAACTCTCTGTCTCAGGGAACGATTCCTTGGGTGTTCTAATTTTTCGAATGTATGATTAAGTCACATAAAATTTGTCCAGGCACGAAAGTTAGCAGAGCACAATGTCATTAGCTTTGGTTTCTAGAATTTAAGGAATGTCAGATTGGTGTCTACTTTCAGGAAGGTACTATATTTGGTCACCACAATACTAGTCAAAAAAAACTCTGTCGGAATGTTACTGATATTTGCTTGCCACAACGGGCTGAACTGTACTGAAGAGTTATTCTGGAAGAATTAATTCTGGCGCGAAGGCCTCTTACTTCATTTAACTGTTAAAGTTCAGGTAATGAAAGTGATTAGTTTCTTCACAAATAATGTTCACGTACTAGAACGCTGGCAAAGTTGGGTACCACCGTTTCACTATATAAAAAAAAAGGAAAGAACACATATCAAATAATTTACAATATGTACCCAATATAACTTACATTTTTAAACTACAAGCGTACCGCTTGACTTATCATTTAAATTTCCCGTAAAGTAAGTTATATTTTAAAAAAATCATCAATCCTCATGAATTTAGGAACACGTGCGTGTTCCGTCAACATCTCATGAGGCTTCTAGCATTTATAAGTTAGTTTAGAAAAATATGATCTCGTCTGATTACTTAGCAGTAAAATTAACTTCATTATAGCTACATTATTGTTTAATGCTAGAAATTATAATTTGTTCTGCTTTCCACTGAAACACGTCACTAGAAAATAATACAGACTATATAAATTTTGCACCCTGCGCAAAATCTAACTAGTGAAATATGAAATAAGCGACTTAACACTTTATCACTTCACAGAATACTAGATATAATGTATTAATTTCACCCCAGAACTACGGTAACACCACGACTAGGATAATTCACTAGATAGGTAGTTAGAAGCTCGTCAGAAATCTGACGAGAACTATGAAATTCGCTATACATGCTTCATTCGCTAGTACGCGTGTTCCGTCTACTGAAGATGTTGAAGACTGAAATGAAATCAGATTTCAGCTCCTGGGTGGATATTTGAAACCAGGGGCAAACAATCCCACTTTTTCTCAAACTCCGAAATCATCTCCCCTTTTACGTGTAAAACACCTACGTTAGCTTAACACGTGTCGTAACTGCCATCAGTGACCGAGAGCGCGCGTGAGTTGCAACTCTCAGACAGCCGGTCTCCAGTGCTGAGCGATTTTTCACGCTAAGCCGGAGCTATTCTGACGACGACTCTGAACTGACACTTATACTACTTCGCACCTCACGCTGACCGGGGCCCACAATGAGCCGTGTCAGCTGGGATTTCCAGACAAATGTCTGAAACTGCGACTATAAGGTGTAAATATTCGCTCCTACTTAAGCGTTCGGCCGATGCAACTCGTTGTTGACCGGTGAAAAATGCAGACGGATGTCGGCTGTCCGGTCTGACGGAATGCATTATAACACTTCTCGTCTGACTGACATCTATGTAATAGAATGCTAGTGCGATTCTCAGTTTTTTTTTTTTTTTTTGAGAAAAGAAACAGATAAAGTTTGCGAATTAGGAAGGAAATATATTTCGCAAACGAATGATGCGAAAAATACCGGAAAAGGTAAAGACAGATAATAAATTAAAATGATCCGGGTGAGAGAATAGGAAGAAGATCTCGGCAATTTAATGATCATAGGACCTACGTGACAGAACAGAACTGGAATTCAAACACAATCAATCAGCTGCGATTTATAAAATATATCTGCACATTTATTAATAAAAATAGAAGTTTGGTAAAGATTGCACATATATATTTATACAAATCACAAATTGGAAAACTAAATGGTGGCAATGTTTTTGTTCATCATTTCTGGCAACTGGTGACTTCTGGATCTTGTTTCTTCAAAGTAATTCAGGTCCTTTCACTGCAGACACTTCTCGTCTTGCATCAGGTGTTGATGTCACGATACTTTATCCATATGAATAGATAGCTACAATGCTAATATCCGGCGAATTTGCAGAGGTGATCATTGAATCACACACTTCAGTCTGGTATGCTTCTTATCAGAAGCTTTTGTTGTGGCTCTCAGATAAGAACCTAGAACATATGCACAGATTTTGGTATCTGTTTCCTACCACCAATACGATTCTCCGATGATGACGACGGGAAACTATTGATCAGAGTCCTCATTTAGGCAACATAGTCCATGAGGCCGTGGTCATGTCAAAGAAGTGCATCATGTAATCAATAAAATACATCGTTAGACTACAGACATCATTTACTAATTTTTCTGATTATCTCCCTTTTGTCCTAAGTCATGTAAAAGTGGTTTCCCTTTTAAGATATTACATCACCGACATTTTTAATTGAACGAAGGAAAATTAAGGAAGCGAAGAAGCAGTGGGAGAAGAAACTCCTTGGCATCCATCATTTAAAAGCTAAGCGCTAAAGAGGACTGTAAGCTCTTATAGCTAGTATTGCGCAGTCCTGACAAGATCAGAGTCTTCTGCTGTTCATGATTGTTCCGGTTATATTCAGTTTGGAAACCAACTTCAGTTATCACCACAGAGCTTAGAGTGCCAAGATTAAGATATCAGCAGGTAATTCAAAGACAATGCTAACATTAAATTAAATATTACAGCAATTTACATAACACCAAAATACTTGTAACCCAATGGTTCATACAAGTTAACATACCCTTCAGACACAGTATTACGGATCTGAGCATATCACTTATGAAAGTCTGCTCACAAGCAGGTCAGCGTTGCTTTTCTCAGCTACGGGCTGTGGCTATATGGCTTCGACAAGTGTGTGTCAGTCAGCTGGGTGTCTTTACAGCTATGAAATTTTGATAGTCCAGAATGGAATCTGAGTGGGCTTATATACCCAACCTAAATCTAACCCTTTTCTTTTTGGAGATCCGCGCCTGAGTTAGCTTTTCTACTTTTAATTTTCGTGGGATTGCAACGCTGTTGTGCGATGTTTCCAACACAGTCATGATTTCCTCGTCAATTACTAAAGATAATGCCACTGCCATAATTACATGTATTTGTAGCTGCTGTTCAAATCCCAAAAAGAATTATTTCGTTTGAGACATCAATCATAAAATTATAGCAGAATTACTGGTGTGCAAATGATAATTTATCATAAAGACACTATTTCCCTTGGCAACCCCAGAGTTTCTTGCCAATGTCGCTACAAAGCTGTTGATAGTATTGCGAGGCAGTCCTTCTTAAGGACTCATCAGAGTAAGAGAGGTAACGGGAAACTGAAGAGCACATGGAGACATGTAAGGAAGGCACGGAAGGACATTGAGCTGATGCCACTGGATAGGACCACATGGTGTAAGTTTGTTGAACGCCCATACTCATTGAGGACTGTAACAAGTTGATCCTTTGAAAGGGCAGTAATTCGGAATATGTTTTTGGGCAAAGTAGATTATGAGTTACAATACTTGTATACCTGATTAAGCTGAGGTTTGTTTAACGTTATAATAGAAACATATCCTTTTTATTTTGAGTGACAGAGTACAGGAAAGCGTGCGAACGCTTTTATCTCAAATGCTGAGATGTATTTATTCTGTACTGTTTTTGAGCTGTGTTCAAAAACAGCGGAGTCTCGTTTTGGTTTTTTTGGCGGGACTAGAGTGTGTGATCCCGGAGAGGAGAAGAGAGATTCGGAGCGTTGGACCGGGAGTGGTCAACGCTGTCTGTGTGTGTTTTTCGAGGATGTATGCCTACGTAGTGCTTTGAATAATGTCGACTTAATGTTTTTGCTGTGTGGATAGGCCATATTAAGTATTTGTGAAGCTTTGAGGAAGCTATTATGAGTCGTGAGGACTTTAGGCCATAATTTATGTGAACTGCTGGGTGCAGTATTATAAGTGAGTCATGAGGACTTTAGGCCATAATTTATGTGAACTGCTGGGTGCAGTATTATAGTGCAGTATTATAAGTCTAGCGCAGAGATGAGTCGTGAGGACTTTAGGCCATTATTTATGTGAACTGCTGGGTGCAGTATTATAAGTGAGTCGTGAGGACTTTAGGCCATTATTTATGTGAACTGCTGGGTGCAGTATTATAAGTCTAGCGCAGAGATGAGTCGTGAGGACTTTAGGCCATTATTTATGTGAACTGCTGGGTGCAGTATTATAAGTGAGTCGTGAGGACTTTAGGCCATTATTTATGTGAACTGCTGGGTGCAGTATTATAAGTGAGTCGTGAGGACTTTAGGCCATTATTTATGTGAACTGCTGGGTGCAGTATTATAAGTGAGTCATGAGGACTTTAGGCCATAATTTATGTGAACTGCTGGGTGCAGTATTATAGCGCAGTGTTATAGCGCAGAGATGAGTCGTGAGGACTTTAGGCCTTGATATAGATCTACTGATGAATGTTGAAGAGTATTGTATTGCAATGACTTGTAATGTGACTGTGTGTATATCAATGTAAACGTGATCGTGCTGTGACTTAATAAATCGACGTCATTAAATGTCACCAGGCGTTTACCACAGTCCATGATTCTTATGTACGTGCCTTGTGGTGTGAGTGTCTACCCTATCACACACCCACTTGCAATATTCTACACGTCGTAACAAGTGACCAGTATCATCAAACAATTTAATAGTATTCATCATCGGTAACAGTGGTGGACCAGTTCAAATTGGAACGAATGGATATGACATTCGCGTTATCAGCACGAGTTTCTCTAACTTGAGAGAGTATTTAACAGACGGAAGGATAAAATCGTTATCGATACAGTCCACATATCTGTATCATTTGATAGATTTGTTTTCGGGTTCTGACACCCGCAACAGTCGTTTTGAGAGAACTTCATGCGTGACCTGAATCTCATGTGCTTCAAACCGTGACCTGGTTTGTAGTCTGCCTGTGGAGCGCATTTGGGAAACGCCTTATTCGTGGGAATAATCAGCTTTATAGCACTGTCAGTTGACGTCCTGTGTCGTGCCTGTAGAAAACAACAACGTCTGTAGTCTACATTTCCTATCAGATGTGCAGCGAAATTATCAAGCAGCGAGCCAGCAGTTTATGAGGTGATACAACGTCTGAAGGATAGCGTGTACAAGTCGAGTGTATGTGCAGTTGTACCAGTCATTTTGCAAGTATAGCTCGAGTCAAGAGCGGGTTTGCTGTGTTCCTGTTACGATCATCATGTGCTCCTATGCAGTATTCGAGCACATACCTTACTAAAGCGAGGACCTGAAGGGAAGAGAATCTAGATCCAATACCTTTCGGCGATAGACTGTTTTAGCGTCAGAATTATGTGATATTTAAAGTCTTGGCGGAAGGGAATGGAAAATTGACAGATAAGTGATTTTTGTTTGTTCTGTAAAGTGTGTCATGCCACTCATGTCCTCAGGCCTTCTGAATTCTATGCATTTCTTTTTAATTCTGTTGTTGATGTTGTTTATGTCTATAGTGACATATGAGTAGAATTTAATGCATAAGTAGTTTATGGCTATTAACATGTGGTATTGACTACCATGATATGGATATGACCATATAAAGGTTCTTTGAACAGAAATTGATCTGACAGTAATTAGGAATAGTTGCAATTTGTTGTATGGTTATTTAGCTGTCAGAAGTAAAAGGTTCATTGATACATATATAGTGATCTCAATAAATAAGTCACTATGGATGATGATGAAATGGATCCTGATAATATGTGGCCTTTATTGGAATATTTATTTCAAGAGGGTAAAAATTTTCATAGATTAAAAGGACCAGAACTGGAAGCACACGTGATGGACGGATTGTTGGTCAGTGCGTCGAGAGCACTAAGAGATTTTGCTGAGAATAGATTTCAGTCCATCCCTCATTTAAGAATGGCTAGGAATTTAGCAAAGTTGCTGCTGCTCGACCTTCGTGTATTTGTGTATAATAATATTCATGTTGAACACGACAATATATTGAAGGGTATACACAATATAATTGCTGACAATCAGGAAAAGAAGCTAGAAGATGAGGAAGTAAGAGTCAACAGACAGGAAGGAAAAAATTGCTTAAAGGGTAAAGCTGAAGAGAATGAACTTAAGGAAAAATTAGCTAAACTTACAAGTGATTTAAATAGATCAAACCTGGAACTTGCTAGAGTACAAGCAAGTTTGGATTCTTCACTATTGAAGGTTAAAGAGTTGGAGGTCCAGATAAAAGTTAAGCATGTTGAGGTGGAAAACCTTACACAAGAGATCCAACTAAGAAATGACATGTATGAAAAATTAAAAGCGGAAACCAATGAGCGAGAAGGATTATACAATGTAATGATACATGATGTATGTTTTGATAAACTTGAAGAGAAGAATACTGTATTTCCAGGGGAAGTCGATGAGCTGGTGAATAATAATAATGGTGAGAATGAAACACAGTCAATAAAGGTAAAAAAAGAGCAGGATGGAAAAGAGACATTGGTAGAGTTGACGGCTGAGAAGGAGAAAGTTGCTAAGATTGAGAAATTGCTAGCAGAAGAAGGTTGCAGAGTTTTGGCTCTTAATGATTTAAATAAGAAACTTAGTCAAGAGATCTCGCATAGAGATATTGAAATTTCAGAGGCCAGAAAACGTATAAATGGCCTGCTTGACATCGTCTTAGATAGAAAAATTTGGTCTTCTGTCCATGTTGACAGTGATAGACAGAAAGTGGCGAAAAGTCAGCCCCATACACATTTTGCTCATAGAGAGGCCATACATGGTAAACATAGAACTTTTCGTGGGAGATACAACTTTTCCAGTGCTAGTGGTACTAGTGACTCTAGTGATAATTCTTGGCGTCAGGCTAAGAAAGATTCTTGTGTTTCAGCCAGTTCTAGTAATTACAAAGAGAAATGTAAGAAATTGCAAGTTAAGGCTCCTAAAATCAATCACGTGTTTACTGTTGCAGATTCTGATAAACTTGTAACAGGGAATAAACATAGTACTATATTTTCCAGGAATGAAACCCACTATGGGCAGGAAAATAAACATTCTAAGGGTTCAGTTACTTGTCAAACTCAGCACAGCCAGTTTGACGGGATTGGTAAACATATTCCCATAGGTGAAAAGAAGAACATTGATAGTAAGAGATATAATCACAAGATTAGACAGTACCAAGGGAGTTTATCAAGTGGTAATTTTGATTCTCCAAGGAATGGTAAACAGTTTAGCGGATTTCAACATTTTGATCCGAAGAATTCTGTAAGTTATAGTAGAAATAACTGTAAGAAAAACTATCAATCTAGTAATGATTTTGCTACTAGAAAGCAAGTCTTGTCTAGTGGACATTTTTGTCAAAGAAGATATGTTAATAACAACAATGCTAACTTGGGTTATAGACATAACATTTGTCATAATAGAGGAATTGACAAGAATATAAAGAGAGATAATAGCTCTTCACATGTTTCTCTACATAACTTGACTCAGCAAAAGTCTAGAGTCATTGTTTGTAAACAAAGCAACTGTAGTAATAAATATTTTCACCAGGTAACAAATAATAAGCGCAAGTATGCTAACTTTGCTCAACATGAGCCCAGAGTCAGTTGTAATAGAGATAAGCAAGGTAACAATAACACTGGTGTTTTAAATACTATGTCTGATAATGTTGTTCAGCACGAGAAAGTGTCTCGGTGTTGTGAATGTAACATTTTGTTTCAGCCTACGGCAGTAATGTCTTCTGTGATGTCTAGAGATTATAAAAGAAGAGCTGAGGGCATTGTGAAAGGACCATTGCTTTACAAGGACCAAAGTACAGGGTAATTGTCATTGTGACTTCTACGTTTTTTCTCATTAGATTTCACCATTCATTAAAATGGAAATTTTCATTCATATATTTTGACAGAAGCGACTTTACGATAACAGTCAAGGCTCCTGTGACATATTAACTGTGAGAAAAGGAGGTCAACTTTGGGTCATTGTGTGCGTTCAAGCGTAACTTTTTCAGCGTCTCATTAAACATCGGATGTTTTACTTGCTCAGGGTCAAGAAATGTTGACAGGAAAGGGAAGCTATAGATTTACATCTGATTTTTTATTTATTAAAACAGTAAATATTTTTTGTATTTGTTACTATAATAAATGATATGTTCTTGTTTTGCAATAACATGTAATTTCATTTGATTGCCATGATTTTGTGTTTCTATTGTTAGTTATATTCCACTGTTGAACTTGCAGTTGTTTGTTTTGGTTTTTTGTTGTTGTAGCAGTTTTGTTAAGACAACTTTTGTACATGTTGAGTTTGCCAGCCCTATGCACAAAACTCATTAGTTGTAATGGTGCAATAATTACTTTTAGATAATTCATGAGCACTTGAATTTTTTTCTCATGTGTTTTATGTGATGTATATTTTTGAAGAAAAAAAAAAACTTACATTTGTTAATGTGTGTCTGTTTTAGAGATAGATTGTTCATACGTCCTTCATTTTCTTGAAGTCGATTTCTTTGTTAGTTTATTCATTATAGCTTTGAATTGGTTGTAAATGTAATACTATTTTTATGCAACTTAGTGATACGAAACTTTTTTGTATTTTTTTTTGAAAATGTATTTTTTCGAACGTTGTAATATTTTTTCTGCGCCAATGCTAGTCTGTATATTATGGTTAGTAATGTGTAGTGTCATTAGTTCCTTGAAATTGTTTTTTTTTTAATGTTTGATGCATTTTTCTGTATTTAGCGCGTGACTTTGAGTCAGTGCAAACCTTTTGATAGCGTTTTATTTTTGTTTGTGTGATATCTTGTATAATTTATTATTAGTTATGCATAAGTTTTATAATTTGGCTAAATTACTTACTATTCTTTTTGTCATAAGTTTTTACTTTGTGTTGTTAGTATAGATATACTTTGGTATTTTGTTTTGTAATTTTTGATTATGATTGTATTAAGTTAGACAATATGATGTTTAATTTAGATAGTTATAACGTATTGTTACTACTTTTTCTACATGTGCATCTTTACTTTTCATCTGTCTTTGTTGACTATTCGTCATCCCTTTACATCTTTTCTGTTGTCTTTTCAGCATGATCTGATATGTTGTTTATACTTCCGTGTTTCATCTTTGTCTCACTTTATGCTTCGTGTATACTTTTTTCTGTTACGCTACTTAGACTTTCATTCTTTGTATTGTTCATGTAATGAGGTAACTTTAGATCAGGGATAGTTATATTTGTTTCACATAGTTTGACATTGTGATATTATTGTTGTTTTTCATATGATGATTTCATATTTTACTTCTTTACGAATTATACTTCGTTAGTTTGATATTGTCATTTCTAGTACGATTGTTTGTTGCTTGTTTGAGTATTATTGTATATGCTTAACTTAGTTCTGTAATAGATTAATTTTGAGATACTTAGCTTGGTTTTCTAATAGATTAATTTTAGTAATCATACGTTGGATGATTGTTATTTACTTTACATTTACTGCTAATATTTTGTAGATATACTATTTCTGACTTATCATAAGATGAATTTTGTAAAACATATGTTAGAACTCCATTATCTTTTAAATTTTTTCGTTTTGGGAGTTAATTTTCAAAAAAAAAATGATAGAATCATTTTTTTTCTCCTGGGTGTGTGGGAAACTGTAACAAGTTGATCCTTTGAAAGGGCAGTAATTCGGAATATGTTTTTGGGCAAAGTAGATTATGAGTTACAATACTTGTATACCTGATTAAGCTGAGGTTTGTTTAACGTTATAATAGAAACATATCCTTTTTATTTTGAGTGACAGAGTACAGGAAAGCGTGCGAACGCTTTTATCTCAAATGCTGAGATGTATTTATTCTGTACTGTTTTTGAGCTGTGTTCAAAAACAGCGGAGTCTCGTTTTGGGTTTTTTGGCGGGACTAGAGTGTGTGATCCCGGAGAGGAGAAGAGGGATTCGGAGCGTTGGACCGGAAGTGGTCAACGCTGTCTGTGTGTGTTTTTCGAGGATGTATGCCTACGTAGTGCTTTGAATAATGTCGACTTAATGTTTTTGCTGTGTGGATAGGCCATATTAAGTATTTGTGAAGCTTTGAGGAAGCTATTATGAGTCGTGAGGACTTTAGGCCATAATTTATGTGAACTGCTGGGTGCAGTATTATAAGTGAGTCGTGAGGACTTTAGGCCATAATTTATGTGAACTGCTGGGTGCAGTATTATAGTGCAGTATTATAAGTCTAGCGCAGAGATGAGTCGTGAGGACTTTAGGCCATTATTTATGTGAACTGCTGGGTGCAGTATTATAAGTGAGTCGTGAGGACTTTAGGCCATTATTTATGTGAACTGCTGGGTGCAGTATTATAAGTCTAGCGCAGAGATGAGTCGTGAGGACTTTAGGCCATTATTTATGTGAACTGCTGGGTGCAGTATTATAAGTGAGTCATGAGGACTTTAGGCCATAATTTATGTGAACTGCTGGGTGCAGTATTATAGCGCAGTGTTATAGCGCAGAGATGAGTCGTGAGGACTTTAGGCCTTGATATAGATCTGCTGATGAATGTTGAAGAGTATTGTATTGCAATGACTTGTAATGTGACTGTGTGTATATCAATGTAAACGTGATCGTGCTGTGACTTAATAAATCGACATTTAAATTACACCAGATGTTTACGGCCATCCATGACTATTATTTACGTACCTGTGTTGTGAGTGACTGTTCTACCACACACTCACTAATACATACCTAACACAGATACGACGGCACACCTACGCCACCCATACACCGTTAATATTCAGCATCTTCGGTAACAAGGAGCTAAAGAGTGATGAAGGAAGAAGTGACTCTGGTAATTGTAAAACTGAAGGGAATGGAACAAACGTTAAGGAAGTATACCTGATTTGATTCGGAATGCTGAAGTTATCCCTGCTCAAGTGTTGGTTTTTTTTTTTTTTTTTTTTTTTTTGTTATTCTCTCCTTAAAATGCACGGAGTTACCATTGCGGTTTGTCACCTGCAAGAAGCCCACACCAAGGCTGATCATGTGCTTTTGCCTGTAATACAGGTGTAATTTGTTTTCCATGATGCGTTTGCTAGGCTCTTTTCGCACTTTTCAGAGACCCCAAAATACCATAGGGATGTTCCTGCTTAAACGCTGAACATTCATGAGCATTATCAACCTCTTCCTCTTTATCTTCAACAATATTATCATATCACTTCTTGTTTCGCTTATTTAGCAGCCTGAACCCACTACGTCTGCCGGCTCCTTCCCAAGATGCCTGCGCCAAATCGTTCATGAACTCTTGCAGCAGTGGCCTTTATAGCATTTTGTTTTACACTAGGAGATTGCCAACTCCTTTCACAACCTCTTATTAGTTCCTATCTAACGACATGCCCGACGAAGGGGTAGCCTTTTTCTCTCTTTGCCTCCTCAAAGAACCCCATCCCCCCGGGAAGAATACGTGGCCACTGAATATTTTTTAACTCTAACACATTTTCTGTGACACACTTTCAACGGCTATTGATGCAAGTAATGATGAGAAGAGACCTGTTTATTCTTATTATTTGTGTCCACGTTAATGGCGATGAGAGAACGTTTATTTATATCGCTAGCAAGAATAATAATCATCAGCTTCCTTTCCTCTACTCGCGGACCACGGAGCCACAATTACAACTGGTCCTGTTGTAAGAAGCTTGCACCAAGCACTTAGTTGCACTTGTAGTGGTGCTTTTTATGGCAATTTGTTTTACACGATGAGGTTGCAGGTCCCATGCACAACCTCATATTAGTGACCTTGTACGACATGCATGAGGGGTCAGTAGGCTTATTCTTTCTTTGACTGTTCAGAAACCCCGGGAACTACATGGGGCAGCAATCCTAGCTTTTTCTGTCAGTGCGTAACGCTAAGGGATGCAACTTTGGTTAAAAGTTAGACATTAATTGTATTGTTTCCCTTATTTAGGTACTCTCGCGAAAATATACTGTTCAAAAAAAAGAAACGCATAGCTATCCGAGGGCGCGTTTTTATGAGTTTGTAAGTAAAATTTGGTGCTAGGTTATATAAAAGCCAGCCTCAAATGTTCTTTACAGTGTCAAATGCACGTGTTGGCCTGAATTACGTTCGTTTTTGTAATCGTTACAACGCAGTGGTCAATAGTGTTTATGACGCAAATTTTGACCACAGCTCATGTTGCGCGCACGTGAAAGCAACAAAATTTGAGGTGAACAGTATTCACTGACTACGCAACTGAAACCCTATAAAAGAATAACGCTACACACACAAAATTCAGTTCATTTTCAAGCAGACATTTATGGCGTCTCTATCGATAAATTTAAGGAACATTGCTATTGGCAGACTGCATGCAGGCGAAAGTAAAAGTCAGGTTGCCAGGCATCTAAACGTGCATCAGAGTACCATCAGTCGACTTTGGCACCGGTTCCAAGCAACTGGCTCAGTTGAAGACCGGCATCGCAGTGGACGACCCATAGTGACAACAGCAGTGGAGGATCGCTTTATTCGGCTTCGTCACCTCAGAGACAGGTTTACAACAGCTTCCGCAACTGCCCAGTCATTGCCTGCAGGACGTCATGTGTCTGATCAAACTGTCCGGAATAGACTGCATGACGCTGGACTTTGGGCACAACGACCTCACCGAGGACCTGTCCTTACGCGCCGCCATCGCCAAAATCGACTTCTTTGGGCCAACCAGCATCGTCCCTGGGCAGCTGACAATCAATGGAGACGTGTCTGGTTTAGTGACGAATCTTTCTTTTTGTTGCAGCGTCATGATAGACGGCGTAGGGTCTGCCGTGGGCGAAATGAACGTTTTGCCCAAAATTGCGTTGATGAAGCTCCGCCTCATAGGTGGAGGTGCAATGGTGTGGGGAATGATCAGTTACAACGGAAGGAGTCAATTGGTGCACATTGAAAGAGGCTTGAATGCGCAACGATACGTCAATGAAATTCTTCGACCCCATGTCCTACCACTTTTGGCTGCCAAAAGGTCTGTGTTTCAACAGGACAACGCCAGACCCCATTGTGCACGGTTGACCACGCAGTTCCTGACTGCCAACAACATTCTCACCCTTCCCTGGCCATCCCTGTCTCCAGACATGAGTCCGATTGAGCACCTGTGGGATGAGCTGCATAGACGTGTTTGTCGCCGAGACGTTGCTCCAGCCAATCGTCGTGATCTGTTCCAGGCACTCCAGGAAGAGTGAGCAGCCATCCCACAGGCCCACATCAGACGTCTGATTGCATCCATGCCCAGGAGATGCCAGTCGCTGATCGATGCAAGAGGAGGCCACACACCATACTAACGGGAAAGCCCGTACGCCAAAAAACTCTCGTGACCCAGATGCAAAACAACTGTCAATTGATTGGCTGAACCCTAAGGTATTCTTGTGTGCAATTTGAACAATTAACTCATTAAATTAAAAAAGTTATTGAATGTCAAAATTATGATAATAATAACCAGACAAGCGCCAGTGGAACAAGAGTTGAGAAGAAGACGCTGGCGACGGATAGGACACGCATTGAGGAAACCTGTTGATAGCATTACAAGGCAGTCCTTATTTTGGAATACCCAGGGAAAGAGAGGCAGAGGTAGACCAGAAAACACACGGAGAAAAGAAACTGGAGACAGAAGTGAAAATGATCAGGAAAACTTGGAAAGAACTTGAACTGATGTTCTTTTTTAATGTTAACGATAGTTGGTAATAATGATGATAAAAATAATGTTCTTTTTAATGTTAACGATAGTTGATAATAATGATGATAAAATTAATGTTCTTACAGTTATTGGAATCACACATTCTATTAATATTTTTGTATTGGGTAGGTTTCCTAATTTTTAAATTTTGTCAGAGCAGCAGCGTAAGGCCTACTTTTTACGATTTCCACTTGCCGAGGGATTTTTACCATGCGCAACTTGCACATGGGATCTCCTTCTTTTTCGCCCTTATCCGCGAAGACTAGTCATCCGATCTATCTACCTAGTAGATCAGGGGAAGTTTGACATCACTAGGAACCACTGGTTATTAATCAAAAATTCCCATAAATTATATTCCCAAAATCGCTGGAAAGAATGATGATAAAAGAATTGTTCCCCTTAATGTTACTACCATCGATAATGAAGAGGTGAAATAAATATTCCAACTGTTAATCTCGCCGATAATAAAGATGAAGATAGAGTTGCTTTTTTAAAATTTTACTATTTGTAATAGAGATAATATAAGTAATTGTCTTGCCGGTAATAAAGATGGCAGTAAAGTGTTTTTCATAAACGTTACTATTACTGGTAATAAAGATGATAAATAAGCTGTTTTTAACGTTACTTCCTCTGGTAATAAAGATGACAGTAAAAGTGTTATTCTTAAACGTTACTATTACTGGTAATAAAGATAATAAAAGAGCTGTTCTTAACGTTTCTACCGATGGTAAGAAAGATGTCAGTAAAAGTGTTTTTCTTAAACGTTACTATTACTGATAATAAAGATGATAAAAGAGCTGTATTTAACGTTACTACCACTGGTAATAAAGATGACAGTAAAAGTGTTCTTCTTAAACGTTACTATTACTGGTAATAAAGATGATAAAAGAGCTGTTTTTAACGTTACTACCACTGGTAATAAAGATGACAGTAAAAGTGTTTTTCTTAAACGTTACTATTACTGGTAATAAAGATGATAAAAGAGCTGTTTTTAACGTTGCTACCACTGGTAATAAAGATGACAGTAAAAGTGTTCTTCATAAATGTTACTATTACTGGTAATAAAGATGATAAAAAAGGTGTTTTTAACGTTACTTCCACTGGTAATAAAGATGACAGTAAAAGTGTTTTTCTTAAACGTTACTGGTAATAAAGATGATAAAAGAGCTGCTTTTAACGTTACTAAAAACGTTACTACCACTGGTAATAAAGATGACAGTAAAAATGTTATTCTTAAACGTTACTATTACTGGTAATAAAGATGATAAAAGAGCTGTTCTTAACGTTTCTACCGCTGGTAAGAAAGATGACAGTAAAAGTGTTCTTCTTAAACGTTACTATTACTGGTAATAAAGATGATAAAAGAGCTGTTTTTAACGTTACTACCACTGGTAATAAAGATGACAGTAAAAGTGTTCTTCTTAAACGTTACTATTACTGGTAATAAAGATGATAAAATAGCTGTTTTTAACGTTACTATCGATGGTAATACAGATAACAGTAAAGGTGTTCTTCTTAAACGTTACTATTGATGATAATAAAGATGATAAACGAGCTGTTTTTAACGTTACTACCACTGGTAATAAATTACTAATAATGAATGCATTAATTTTTTTTTCTCCTTGTATTGCTACTGTCGCTAGCAATAATGATAGGAACATAAAATATTCTTATACCTATCGCTGGCATTGATATAAATAGAACTTTTCTTCTTATATCACGTATCACTGACAACAATGGCAAGAAAGATTAATGAGTTATCACATATTGCTGATAGTAATGATAACTGGTAATAAGCTAATGATAAAGAATACATAAATTATTTCTTGTATTGCTACTGTCGCTAGCAATAATGATATAAGAATAAAATGTTATTGTAACTAACGCTTGCATTGATGATAATAAAACTGTTATTCTTATACCACTTATCGTTGACAATAATGGCAAGAAAGATTAATGTGTTTTCACATCCAATACCATAATTCCCGCCGTACGTACGTCGGTCGGTCGGTCACATCATGCACAGCGTCATTTGCGCATTTTTCTATTTTCGAGAGAGTACATTAACTTTCAACCACAGCTAAGGGGTGCAACTGTGGTTGAAAGTTAGACAATAATTGTATTGTTTCTCTTATATGTACTCTCCCGAAAATAGAAAAGTGCGCAAATGACGGTGTGCATGAATAGTTTGATTATGGAAAGTCAAGATTTTAAAATATGCACGAACAATTACGAGACATGTTGTCATAAAAGAAATGTTAGTTATTTAGTCAATTTCCGGTCCATTAGATCATTATCACTGCTCCACATGTCATTTAGGAAGGTTACTCCATGTCTTCATATTTAATACATCCATATAATTTTCACTACAAATATCTAATGACGGTCGCCTGCAATGAAATGACCACAGTAGTAATAGTTCCGTCTGTAATACATGTAACAGAAACAACACACTATAATTAAAAACCTGTCAATTTTGACGGGTCATTGCTAGTATTGCAGATAATAATGATGACGAAATAACTGTTTTTTCCTTAGAATTCGTCAGTATTTACAGCCCTAACGAGGCGGTTGGCGAGAGAAGACAAGGGGTGTCCAAGGTCAGTAATGAGAACGCCGTAGACGTAGATGACTTTGACGAGAGTGCTGGCAGTGATGAAGAAAGCGAGGATGAGGATGAGGGCGACGATGATGGCACGTTCACTCATCTCCTGTCAGATATTCTGCGGGTGTTTGGCAGGAAGAAACGTTCATCTTACTGTAAGTGGATCGGAAGATTATTACCAGTTGTTGCTTTAAATTATTATCATACATTTTTTTTCGTGTATTACATTTGAAAGAATTGATGAGTTATCATCATCTCCCTTTTCGATGTCACCACTGCAGCTAGTTTCCTGGCAGGAAGCCTGCACTATAGCGTTACACGTGTTCTTGCAGCAGTGACTTCTGAAACCATTTGTTTTATATGAGGACGCTGCCTGTCCGATGAACAGTTAATGAATGAATGTCGGTTATTCGTACATACGGGGATGGTGCTACTACTCTAGTTTGGCCACCTCGTAGTAAGCCAACACTTAAGACCTTAATCTGCTAGTGCAGCAAGTTTCCATAGTCCATAGCTACTTGTTTTAAATGATGAATATGCTAACACTGTGCACGGCATGACCATAGCCACCTTTTTATGTCTTGACTGGGAGAAGCTGTGTGCCTATTCATTCATTGTCATTTTATCATGTTCATTGCCTTTTTAGTTCCCCAAGGAGCATAGGCCTTCAACAACTTATGCCAAGTACTCCTATCCCGTGCCGTCAGCTCAAGGTCTTTTCCTGTTTTCTTCACGCATTTCATTTCTGTTTCCAGTCCTCTTTTCCGCGTGTGTTTCGATCTTCATCTACCTCTCTGACCTTGAGGATTTCAGAACAAGAACTGCATTGTAATACTATAAACCGGTTGACTCAGTGTATGTCCTATCCATCGCCAGTTTTGTTATTTTTATTTTATTGAATTGTCCATGTTTCAGAGGCATACAATAGGACAGACCTACAACTGAACTGATAATTTTTATGTTGCAATCATTCGTTTTACCTAATAAATATCTTGCCTTGACTTTCAGCTTTTCCTATCCTACGCAATACACGTGCGCGCGCACTCTTGCAGACGCACAAACAACTCTATTGTTTCCACACAGTCTTTTATCCTACCCTTTGTTTTTACTTTTATGCAACTGATGGAGCAGAAACTATCATTAGTACTGGCCATCCTTCAGAAAGCCCTCGCTAAAGCATTCCATATAGTCTGCTAAGGTGGGTTTTGTAGCAATTTGTTTCTTATGATAAAGTTGTACCCCCGCGAACAACCATCTTTAACACCATTTCTACGGAGCAATATCTTAATTTTTTGCTCACAATATTGGTTTCCAGAATGCACACTTATTTGCTTCATGCCGACACTCTTCCTTTCTTACGTGCTACGCGTGTCTGGAGTTAAAAGGCTATTGAACCTTTTACCGTCGAGCTGTCAGTGCTGATTCGTTGTCATGTTTTATGTCAGTAAAGTATCCACCACCCGCTTATCAATAATCTCGCTCATGCTTTTGTCCCAATTTCATTTCGGTGTCATATTCTTAAGCTACTAGTATGAGGGGGCGCCACCGTAAGAGTTAAAATACAAAACTAACGTTTTCTGATTTCTATTTCATCCCCTAATGAAGACGACTGCATGTTTGCTCATTCCCCAGATCAGCCATCATTCGACAAACAGATCGCCTGCTTTGTGCTGTACAATTATGTTAGAGGTTCCCCTTACTGTGGTGTGCGGACAACAGCCAGGTAATATGATCTGTCTGCTTTTGTTACTGCCAGCAAGAGAGAAGACGATAATTTGTGTGTATGTGAAGTTTTTCTATACACAAGACTAACAACGTTTTTCTATACTAAGACTAACAGGAAAGTAACCACCAGTGAGCGGAACTTCAATTGTGGACGTCTAGGAAGATAATCTTTACTAAAATGTGATCTCATGTCATCCAAACAGAGCATAGGACTCCTGATTTGCTCCCTAGAGGGATGGGTGGAGCTTTCCCTGACAATTTGGCGTGGCGGCTATCATGTGGTACATGGGTGGAGATGAAGATTTAAACTGAAACAGTGAGAGGCTTCAGTCAGAGAGCTGAGAAGTGGCCAGATCGTTCTTGTGCAAATCGCGCCCTCGTACGATAACCAACTGAGGTTTGGGCTTTTGCATAGTTGCATCTGTGCTAAGAGAACTAACGACATAGAGGTATGCTTGCATATAAGTACATTTTTATAATACTTTAGATTTAGTAATATTAGACTTTCAGGTTTAGAAGTTAAAGCTTTGTAGCGTTTGTCTATCTATAGTTTGATAGAAGCTGACTGGCGATGTACCTTGTATGTGCATTTAAGTGTAATTTCACGTATATCTATCTCATCGCTATTTTCAACAGTGAGACTGTGTGTTAAACGTGTAAAGTACTAAATGATTTTATTAGAGGAATTCTAGTGTCGCATTGCGCTGTATACAAGTGTGTACTTAGTACCATTATTATTATTATTTGTGTAGTGTTAAGTAATAGTTATATTGCATTCTTGTGAGCCGTAAGTGTGGTTAATTTTATATCAGTAATTTTTGTGAAAGGAAGATTAGCGTACCCTCTGACTCCGTGAGGAGAGTATGCCTATTACGTTTAGTATAGAGCTGGAAGAATAGAGTATATATTTTTATATCTGCTTGTTCTTTAGAGTAGCTAGGCCTCTAAGATACTGATCAAATGTGGTCATTTAGACCAGTGAGTTGTGTATAATATTTCATCATGGATAGAAGCGTGTCATTTAAGTTTTCTCTCGCGTGATGATGCAGTTAGTATCTACGAGGGGCATTCAAAAAGTAATGCACCACATCGTTTTTCTCAGGAGCTGTTTATTCAAAAAGCATGAAATTTATACACAATATACATGGATATGTCACGTAAACATCGGTATTATTCAACATAATCCCTATCAACTTGTACGGCTTTATGCCAGCGCGAAACAAGTGCATGTATTCCTAGCCCGTACGAGATTTTGTCTTGATCATGTAGCCATTTCTTCGCTGCATGAATCACTCCTTCATCATCTTCAAACCTTGTCCCACGGAGTGCATCTTTAAGTGGACCAAATAAATGAAAATCCGAGGGTGCCAAATCGGGACTATAGGGTGGATGGGGTAGTACAGTCCAACCCAATTTGGTGATTGCTTCCCGTGTTGCCAGACTTGTGTGAGGTCGCACATTGTCGTGAAGGAAAAGCAGGTCTGCTGGATTCTTGTGCAGCGGAACTCTGCGAAAACCTTGATTGAGTTTATACAATATCTTAATGTAAGCTTGCGAATTGATTGTCGCTCCTCTTAGCATAACGTCCACATGAATCACTCCTTCAATGTCCCAAAAGACAGTGATCATGACCTTTCCAGCTGAAGGAAGTGTCTTGAATTTCTTTCTTCTTGGTGATTGCGGATGATGCCACTCCATTGACTGTCTTTTTGTCTCAGGTTCAAAATGATGTGCCCAGGTTTCGTCTCCTGTAACGATCTTAGCCAAAATGTTCTCTCCATCAGCATTGAAACGCTCCAACAATTCAGAAGAAATTGCTTTCCTTTGCAATCGGTGGTCATTTGTGAGACTTCGAGGAACCCATCTTGCGCAAACCTTAGAAAATCCGAGAGTTTTTATAACTGCATTTGCACTACCAATGCTGACTGACAGCTGTAAGGCCAATTGTTGAGTAGTGATTCGCCTATCAGTAAGAATAATGCCCTCAGCGCATTTCAACATTTCTGCGTTGGTGGCTGTGGCAGGGCGTCCACAGCGCGGCCGATCAAGCAGCTCCGTATCTCCACTTCCTGATTCTTTGATTCTCTGAACCCAGCGACTGACTGTACTCCTGTCGACTGCAAAACTTTCATACACATCACATAGACGCTTGTGAATATTCACAACAGTTTCCTTCTCTCCAACGAGAAATTCTATCACAATTCGCTGTTTATAACGCAAGTTGCGAACACGCTCCATTTCAACGGTTTAGGGCAGCCGTATTATTTAGCCGATTGCAGTGCAATTTGGTGCACACAATTGGCACATGCCATATTGTTTGAATATGTTTATTGTATGATTACACATAAAATGTCATGCATTTAAGCGCATCTATTGGCATTTTTTTCACACATATGTATGTATTATCTTCATTAGTATTATTAGCTGAGAAAAAAACGATGTGGTGCATTAATTTTCTGAATGCCCCTCGTTCAATAGTAGGAGGTTAAGAGTGTCAATATGAAGGGATTATTGTTGACTGGAGCAATATGTTTTTATGTTATAAATGTCTGGCCATTACACAGTGATACGCAGACCTGCATGAACACACACACACACACACACAAACATGGTCATTTAAGCGCATCTATTGGCATTTTTTTCACACATATGTATGTATTATAACGTAGATGTTTTGCCGACCATTAGTAAAATCAAATACTATGCTGTAGTTTATCCTTCCTTAATTTTCACTTTGTACTGACCTTTTCATTTCAAATCTTGTAGCAGACTGAGTCCACTTGCAGTCTGTGCTGGGTTATTATATGGTGTTACGTAGAAATTACCTAAATAGCTTGGTTATATGGTGTTGTATTGGAATTACCTACAAAGTAAACTTGTGGACAACATTGTTTTCTGTATGATTCATATGCTACCTGATTGGGTTTCATGGGTTTCATTAATAAAAGTGGGACCCTTGTCATCAAGAGTTTTTGTATGACTGCGGATCGTGTGTGAAAGTAGGTCAGAGAGAGTGACGACAACATTACACAAGAATTCTTATTCTCCTTCACACATCGTCTTCGCACTGTCACACATACATAAGACTAACACCAGTTTTCCCATACATAAGACTAACACCAATTTTTCCATACATAAAACTAACACCAGTTTTTCCATACATTAACACCAATTTTCCCATACATAAAACTAACACCAGTTTTTCCATACATAAGACTAACACCAATTTTCCCATACATAAGACTAATACCAATTTTCCCATACATAAGACTAACACCAGTTTTCCCATACATAAAACTAACACCAGTATTTCAATACATAAAACTAACACCAGTTTTTCTATACATAAGACTAACACCAGCTAATATAAGATAATCTAATCTAAGACCTAAGGTCTTTTATATTTGGACATGCGCCCTAATATAACCGACTAGGTTGAACGGGACGCGCCTCGCCAAAACGAAGCAAAACTTTATTTTTTTTTTTTAAATGTTTTCCCATGTATACGACTAACACCAGTTTTCCCATGTATAAGACTAACACCAGTTTTCCCATGTATAAGACTAACACCAGTTTTCCCATGTATAAGACTAACACCAGCTCTCCCATGTATAAGACTAACACCAGTTTTCCAATGTATAAGACTAACACCAGTTTTCCCATGTGTATGACTGTTACCGTTGTGTTGTGTTTGTGGTAGTGGTCACTGGCCTGTCGGGCTTACTGTAAGTGGCCGACGTATTTATAATTAAGCGAATGTCTATGGGTCGATGTAAACTGTTAAGTTCTTTTTGCGTGGGGATTAAAGTGTTTGAGATCCTCACATGTGAGTCTAGTATTTTGTAGACGCACGTGTGAGCACAGCTAAGTTAATTGTATATTTAACTATTTGCGAGCCGTCGTGCACTATATTTGAACAGAATAGCGCAGCTTGTTGCGTCGATCTGTTGCCATCCAGCTATGATGCTTGAGGTAGATCCGAAAGTCCTTTGATATGGACAGACGTCTTCAATGAATATTGTTTTGTGTCTTGGTCCCACATTGTGGGAAGACACTGAAATATATATTGATATCTCCATGAGTGGAGCATATATCTATTAGCCAGAACTGGCTCTTTTCTAGTATCCTGTAGATACTCAGTTTATCCTTTGCAAGAATTTGGCAGAGCTTCGGCACGTCTAGCTATGGCGTGTCGCTAGTGCGTCCAAATTCCTGCTGGGAGGTTTATCGGATCATCATACATTATATTTTATGTAAGTCCTGCAATATTATACGAGTCTTGTAATGGAAACTAAGATTCATTCATTCATAACCCTCCACTCCCAAAGGAGCATAGGCCTTCAACAAACACATGCCAAGTCCTCTTGTCACGTGCCATCATCTCAAGTTGTTTCCACGTTTTTCTTATCATTTTCACCTCTGTTTCCAGCTCTCTTCTCCATGTGCTTCTTGGTCTACCTCTGCTTCTCTTGCTCTGGGTGTTCCAGAACAAGAACTGCCTTGTAATGCTATCAACAGGTTTCCTCAGTGTGTGTCCTATCCATCGTCTTCTTCTCATCTCTTGTTCCACTGGCACTTGTCTAGTTCTTGTCATCAGTTCCACGTTGATAACCTTGTCATACCATTTTAATCGCTCTATTCTACGCAAGCACCCATTTATGAAAGTCTGTAGCTTTTTGGTAGTTGTCTTTGTTGTTCTCCATGTCTCAGAGCCATACAATAGGATTGACTTCACATTTTCGTGTTGGATCCGATTTCTCTTGATCTCCATATATTTCCCAACGCAATGAAAGCTCCTCTTGCTTTTTGTATTCTTATTTTGATATCACTGTCTGTCCCTCTAACTTTGTCTATATTGCTGCAAAGATATGTGTACGATTCTACATCTTGTATTGGTGCTTCTTCAAGCCTGTTATCATTACCTGCATTTATTCTCATTATCTTTGTCTTTTCCCTGTTTATTTTCAGACCCAATTGCTGTGACCTCCCATCGAGTCTTTTCAATTTGTCCTGTATCTGATTACGGTTATGGGACAGAACAGCTAAGTTATCAGCAAAATTCAGATCATCCAACTGCTTAGTCAGAGTCCACTGGATTCCATTTCTGTTGTGTGTTGTCGATGTTCTCATAACCCAGGTTATTGCTAATAAGAAAAGAAATGGAGACAAGAGGCATCCCTGTCGCACTCCTGTTCTTATCCCAAACGGTTCTGTAAGCTGTCCTTCATGAAGAACTCTGCATGCCATGTCTTCATATGTTTTCTTTATTAAATTAATGATCTTCAGGAGAACTCCATAATGCCTCATCAATTTCCAAAGTGATTCTCTGTCTACACTGTCAAATGCCTTTTCGTAGTCCACAAATCCGATGTATATTGGTGAATTCCACTCCAGACTTTGTTCAACTATTATTCTCAAAGTGGCTATCTGGTCTGTACAGGTTTTTTTTTGTCGAAAACATGCTTGTTCATCTCTCAGTTTCTTGTCTATGGACTCTTTTAATCTTTCAAGGATAATCCTGTTTAATACTTTTCCTGGCACTGAAAGTAACATTATTCCTCTATAATTTGTGCACTCTTGTAAATTTCCCTTCTTGGGTAACTTAACCAGATATCCTTCCTTCCATTCTGCTGGTATCTCTTCCTTTTCCCAGACTTTACCAAGTAATTTATATAACATCTCTGTAGCCGTGTCGATATCTGCTTTGATGGCCTCTGCTGGAATGCCATCAGGTCCAGACGCTTTTCCATCTCTTAGAAGCGTTATGGCTTTCTTTATTTCTTCCTTCGTTGGTCTTTCACCGTTAATTTGTAGCTCTTCTTCTGCTGGCTGGATGTCCGGGGGGTTTTGTGGAACTGGTCTATTGAGAAGGTCCTCAAAATATTCTGTCCACCTCTTCGTTTGCTCTTGTATATTGCTGAGCAGTTTTCCATTCTTGTCTTTTATGAAGCAACTTGTTTGCTTGTATTTCCCCGTTAGCTTCGTTGTGCTGTTATACAGTTCTCTCATATTCCCTTTGGCTGCAGCATCTTCTGCCTTTCTTGCCTACTCCTCAATATACTTCCTCTTGTCTCTTTTGATACTTCTTTTTACTTCTTTGTTTGCTTCTGTGTACACTTCTTGAGCCTTGGCTTTGGAACTTCTGGTTTTGCTTGTGTTTAAATTTGCTTTCTTGTTTTTCCTGTCATTTATCTTATTGATAGTTTCTGTTGTCTTTCCCTTTTTTTGAGTTCGTTCCCTTGTCCCCAGTATTTCTTCACATGCAAAGGCACAACAGGCCAATCACCTGTTTGCTTTAAATCACGATTACGAGCAATACAAGATAGAAAACTGGACTGATTCTAAAGGCGACGAACTGGAACGGACTACGAACTACGACTTATGGAACTTGGAACACAAGAAGTATAAATGGGAAGGAAGAGGAGCTGGTGGAAGAGATGAGGAAAGCAAAACTAGAAATCCTGGCTATAACGGAAACAAAGAAAAAAGGACAAGGAGTCATGGATCTCGATGGCAACACGCTGCTCTACAGTGGTGTACCCATATCTGAAAGAGCTAAAGGGGGCGTGGGTTGCATTGTGGTCCAAAATCAAAAAGATAGTATCAAGGGATGGAACTTTGTCTCGGAGCGCATTATGGTTGTTAAACTAAAAGAAGAAGAAACCATAGTCAATCTGGTCACAGTGTATGGGCCAAATGAGGATGAGAGAGCAGAGGTCAAGGAGGAATTCTTCGAGCTGCATCAAAGGACAGTGGATGACTGCCTAGATGAAGTTATCATGCTCGGAGATTTTAATGCCAGAGTTGGAAATGACCATGCTAGATGGGGTGGAGTTATCGGAAGATATGGAGAAGATACTCTCAATGACAATGGAAAGCGACGCCTTAGATTCTGCAGTGGGCATTACAAACACAAAGTTCCCCCATAAGCGCATACATGCATACCTAGATGTGAACCAACAAAGAATGAGAAGTCAGTGATCGACTATGCCATTGTTCGGAGAAGCTCATTCAAATATGTCCGAGATGCTAGAGTCTGGAGGGGGCCAGAGATTGGAAGTGATCACTACCTGCTAACAATCAAACGAACAACTGAAAGAGTTGCTCAGCCTAGGAACTGCCCAACATCACGCAAGAAACCAAGTAAACGAAAAGGAGAAATGAGCATTTGGACCTACAAGCTGAGAGAGCCAGAAATTAAGACCAGATATCAGGGGCTTATTGCTGCAGCAGTGAGCAACACAGAAGAACGACCTGATGACTTGGAAACCCTCTGGATTAAATTCAAGGATATCATAAAGACAGCTGCTGCAGAAGCATGCGGTGAAGTCCGTCTTGGAAACAAGAGAAACAGGACACCTTGGTGGACAGAGGAAGTCAAAGAGAAAATAAGAGAGAAGAAAATGGCATGGAAACAATACTTAGGAGCTAAAAACACAACAGGACAAATGGAAAAATATAGAGAATATGTGACACTCAGATCAGAAGCAAAGAACAAAGTGCTAGCAGCAAAACAGAAGTCCTGAGAAGAATTTGGAGAAAAGCTAGAATTAAGACATAGATTGGTCCCTTCTGTATAGACTAGAGCAGGTGATAGCTCAGTGGGAGGTAAATGTAAAGATATAGATTTTCACGAGTGAGATGGTGGAAAATAGGTAAGAGTCTGTCCCTGAAATCGAGAAACTTCTCTCATTCAGCCTATCTCTACAACAAGACTTTGGTATTCAGACAGTCTACCTCACTATATATATATATATATATATATATATATATATATATATATATATATATATATATATATATATATATATATATATATATATATATATATATATATATATATATATATATATATATATATATCACCACTCACATACACACATAACAGTTAGACGCACAGACGTGAAAACTATATCAATGGAATAGAGATCTTTTTCTTTTCTTTTTGGAACGAGCTGACCAACACACGTAATTAAAGTTTATGTAACTTTCATTTATCATAAAAAGAACTTCACAACAACAATATCTTGAATATCAAATCAAATACAAATAAACATAAGTTAATGAATTAATTAAAAAGTTAGACTCATAGGTGTAATCCTCCCTCCCTCTGTTGAGACAATATTCCTTTAGAGAAAAGTTATTAACCCCAAAGGAGTCAAAGGTTTTTACGCTAAGGTCTATGATTTCCCTCTACAATAAAAAACAGAGTTTATACGTTAATCTATTCTGCAAGGGACAGCATTAGCAAAACTTGCACAAAAGAATATAAAGTTAGTACATGGGAAGGGGTCGACCTAGACGACGGTGGACCCAGGACATCACAGAGAGTCTGAACTTGTCTTTGGCTGATGCAGGTCGACTTGCCCAGAATCGTGATGCGTTCAGAGCAGCTGTAATGGAGACAACGTTCTGGAAAGAATATGTCACATGATGACATGGGTTATACAATGAAAGAATTATTCATCCCTGCTTTCTCTCGCTCTGACAAACTTGTGATCACAACCAGTCTCTCTTACCTAATAGGTGCTTTCACAACATCTGGAACAATCGTTAAGGTACACACAGCTCATCCAATGTTGTTTTTTTTGGCGAATCAAGCCCCAGTTTCTCCAAAGACTAATTAATCCAAATGTTGGGAAATGCTTGATTCGCTACTGTTAGTAGGATGCCGATTAGGTCACTTCAATTTTTGTCCAGGTAGTAAAATAATTAAGAGATCTAATGTTCACAATGTACAGTAGCTTGGAATCTTCAATCATTAAATCGAGTGTCAGGTAAATAAATCTGTTCAGGATCGATCTTCTTCACAGCACAGTGGTCTTTATTCAGGTAATGTCAATGTTTGATTATGTCACTTCAACTGGCTGAATGTATATGAACTTGGGAAAATAAATCTGGATATCTATGAATCAGGGGCAAAGTCTTTTACCAACAGGGGGTATGATGTGCTGGTGTTGTGGGTAGTGGGTTTCCCCCCTTGCTTCACCCTAGGCCTAGTGAATTCTTGTTCATGAAAGGAGCGACCATTGCGGTGTTAGTATCTTGGCCTAGCAAACCCTCTCATACTCCAAGATCGTTGTGCGTGGTGAAGAGCCACACCCTCCTCGAGGTAGTCCTGGTAACTGAGGGTGCGAATCCTCAGGCTAAACACAACAGATCTAGAGGAGCAAACCTCGATAATAAAACCGGTGCACTACACCGTACACGCCCTCTGTGGGTGGGAAGGAGCCAGATGGATACTGAACAAGTCTTGGGAGTGGGAACGAGTGTGGACTGCTCCCTGAAGATCGGAACCCATCGTACAGGCACAGAGACTCAGGACGTGACGATCCTATTGCCTTCAACTCTTGGTCACATGCCTAGAGCTTCGGAGAACTCGGCGTAACCAGCAGGCAATTTGGTGGCGGGGAAAGAGCACTGTGAGCCCTACCTTGGCTACGTATCACAAGGAGACGCAGAAACACCCCCTTTATCTCCCCCAGAGCTGGCACAGTACACTTCTGGCTTCTACCCGGGGCGGTAGGAAATCCACAGGCACCCCAGCATCACAATGCCAAGAAGATGACAAAGTTAGAATTTACTAACTCAAACCTGGCAGAGCAAGTCCTTCATCAGATGCGGCCGATGCTGGGCCCACTGGCGCGTGGACACGTCCCGATCCCCATCGAGACTTGCCCGGGGAGCCCACCCCGGCTCAAAAAAGCAGAGAAGGCCACTCTCCAAACCTCCGATGTCTTGCGAGCAGTGTTAGGATGTGCAAGAACATGGACAGGAAGACTCCACAACTTCCCCACTGAAGACACGCCCACGGCGACCGTTGCCTCAATTGGCTGTGTGTGGTGTACCCGGAAACGGGGCCTCCCAGTACTGAGGCACAGTTAAGTCCCCGATGTCACTTATCGGTGCAGAGTTGAGAGAGATGGCTGAGCATCACAATCCCCCCTGTGTTGCAGCATGATGAGAACCCAGCACTGCACACTGAGCTTGGGGGGATCACTTGGGCACCAGACTTAATACTGGCTCTTGACTGGATGGCCGCATGCAGGAGATTTCTACAATGGAGGGTTGGCAGGTGGTGGGTATCTGGAAGTGGCTCTGTGCAGGACGTGAGGATTCCCTGGGAGCGCCCAGAACCAGAGCACAGCATTGTGCAAGCTCTGCATAGTTGGAGAGCCCCCTGGATGACGGGAAATGCACAGTGTGCTACCCCACCTATCCCCAACTGCTAACTTAGAACCAGAAGTGGGGTCCTCTGTATGCGTGCCAGGCCAGGATAAAATGCCTGGGAAAGAGACTGGAGCTCAGAACTCCCTAACTCAAAGTTGCAGGATGGCAGAAAAGCCATGAGAAAGACAGGGCTATTTTGAAGATAACGCAACCATATTTTCACCATACGAGCTCGGACGCCGCCTCGGTAAACAAGGTCCGCGCAGAGCAGTGACACCCCCAGGCTGCTTGCGAATAGTCTACTACTGGGAACATAAACAGATTAGGGATGAGCCCACTCTCCCGTTGAACAGGTGCTAAAGTCATAGATACTGGGCCAGAAGGCGCACCGGAAACCACAGTATCACGCAACTCGCTTTTTTTTCCTATGGAGAGTACACCATCTATGAATCCAGTTAAAATTTATTATTAATATTCTTTGGGTTGTTACTCTGTCTCTTTCTGGGTGTAACACACGAGGCCAGACAAGTCACCTTGAAAAAACCCGATATTTATATCAGAATGTTCTTTCGTAAAGTTATTCTCAGATTCATATGTAAGCCGCTGGTAAGGTTTAGGGTTTGACCCAATACTGTTTAAAGAGAAAAGATACAAATACTTAACATAATATAGAATACACAATCCTATCCTTACCCCGCGTAACATATTAGAGCTTGTCTTATCGTTTAAAACTCCAGTGAAATAAATTCTAGTCATTTAAAAAAATCAGTCATCGTGAATTAGAAATAAATACATATTTCGTCAATACTGTCGTAGATTTTTTTGATAGGAGAATTAAGACTTGGGTTGATCCCTTGTTGCAAGTGGATCTGTTGCAAGGCGTGGTTTGGTTAGCTCTGAACAATGTTCCATGTGATATTAATAAAACAGTTATAAATGTCTGGCCATTGTTTTATCTTCTTGATATTCTTGAGTGATCGTGTATCGTGCCTTCTATGTAAGATTACGCGAATGCAGGGGTGGAAGATTCTGAACAATAATTGAACCTTGGAATACGATTGATGTGACAAGTCGGTTCATAGAGTCCACAAATATTTAATACAGTTTACACGTCAAGACGATTCATGCATGTTGATCACAAAGGTACATATTATAACTTGAAAATATATGGCATAGATATGTAGATATCCTATCAGTCCTTGTCCAATAATCAAATTACTGTATGCAGATTGTCATAGCTGTATGCACGCGCGGTTGGGGTTTTCCAACGGCCGACAGTGAGTCTATGAGTCTGGTAAAATCAAATACTATGGACTGTAATTCATCCTTCCTTAATTTTCACTTTCGTACTGACCTTTAATCATTTCAAATCTTCGTAATAGCAATGGACTGACCCATGTCCGTACTTGCATAAAATATATCTGTATGGCAATACCATGCTCAACATTGGAAGGAAAGTCAGACGCGTCTTAACAGCTTGACGGTCAATGTAAAAAGGGGTATGGTTTCTTAGTTACCGACTGTGTCCTAAACAACGCTATACACGTCATAATCGATCGTGTATGAAGCGTTCAGTAATTGAAACATCTATCGCAATATATTAAATGTCTTAACCTTTACAATTGCACGTCTGGTAACCTTTAGCAGACGGCGTTAATATCATATACCGTAACATCCCTTCTGAATAGGTTAGAATAGGTGATAGACACAGTGAAAGTTAGTAAGAAGAAATATACTTTCCACAAGTGAGATGATAGACTGTGATATAGACCACGAGTGAGAGATGATAGACTGTGATATAGAGGCTGTCTCTGAAAAATCGAGGAAATCTTCTCTCTTTCACCTATCCTCTACGACAGCTTTAAAGGCGTCAGACAGTCTAAACACAGATATATATATTACATATATTTCTATCTACTCACGGGCTCTCTTTCCTGCTGTTGCGAAACAGTTGCAGAAATTTGCGAGCATTCATTTCAAAGCGCTCCAGTAACGCTTTCTTCAACACATCATAGTTGTCTTGTTGGCTGCTTTCCAATTTGGCGTAAACATCATACGCACTGCTTTTCAGCGCCTGTGAAAGCTTCATGTTCCAACGCGACCTTTCTAAACCGTACAGAGTTGCAATTTTCTCAAATTTTTCTAGATACGTGTCAATCTTCTCATTAGGACAAGGGAAAGACTCAAGAGTGAAAGACATAGCGTTGAGTTGAAAAGATTGAGCGTTAGAAGGATCAGTTAAGGAAGAATGAGGAGAAGACTCTCCATTGCTGGAGGTAGAGGCAGCACCACGACTTTGGAACTCTAGAGTTTTAAGAGCCAAGTCATGCTGTCTCTCCTTCTCTCTTTCCTCTCTCTCCTCCCTCTCCTTCTCATGCTGTTTCTCCTCCCTCTCCTTCTCGTGCTGTCTCTCCTTCTCTTTTTCTCTCTCCCTGCGGATTTCCATTTCTTCCTCAATCTTCTTCTGCTGTAATAGCCGATCTTCCGCTTCTTTCCTCCTAGCTTCTTCTTTTTCCTCTTTGGCTTCAGCTGCTTTCCTCTCCGCATCATATCTCTCAAGTTCGTCTCTGACAAACGCTTTCGCTTCCTCTCCTTCCAGTTCCTCCTCTCTCGCTTCGTCCCTGAGGAGTTGTCTAAGCTTTGCCCTCTCGGCCATATTATGTCAGTGACGGAGACTAGTGGAGAAAGAAAATAGGAAAAAGGATACACTGGTTCCTACCACTTACGAGAAAATACCAAATAAAAGATGATATGCTTAACCCTGGGATACCTCCTCCAGAATAAAATCTAACTATCGCTGCTATTAATGGGCAATAAAGCACCTAATGCAAACACGACTACGCCAACTAAATGGTAGTTAAGATTACTTCTGAAAAATAAGTTGCTACAGTGGAAACAAAATAATTATTGCAAAAATTAAAGAGAAAAATAATCCCTTAATTTTAAAATCCATTATAAGTTCGCCCCTGAAGTCAGATCGGGTAAGGGAGGCAATTAATCTGGACGAAAGAGTCCGAAACGCACTCCTTAACTTAGTTCAAACACCGTTCTGCCTCTGTACCCAGTGAATGTTATACACTCACCACTTTACCAGCGTTTAGTATTACAAATCAACAATTAACATATATTCCGACAAAATCCACCTGTAACTCAAATGTATATTATTCAAATGCTGTGGAAAAAACTTATCAGTTTGTGTGGTCAGCACGCCCGAAAACAGATCGTTAGTCTAGGGGATAAATTATTATAAAAAATAAAACTCACGAGACAATCACCCTCTTACTCTATTACAGAATAAAGAATCTTAAGTTCAAAATCCCGATAGACGAGTCCACATTTGTCGTACTCGTCTTCCTATTTTAAGTTCAAAAATCCTTCGGACGAGACCACATTTGTCGTAGATTTTTTTGATAGGAGAATTAAGACTTGGGTTGGTCCCTTCTGAATAGGTTAGAATAGGTGATAGACACAGTATGAGTTAGTAAAAAGAAATAGACTTTCCACAAGTGAGACTGTGATATAGACCACAAGTGAGAGATGATAGACTGTGATATAGACCACAAGTGAGAGATGATAGACTGTGATATAGACCACAAGTG
Source organism: Oreohelix idahoensis (assembly GCA_024509875.1). NCBI lineage: Eukaryota > Metazoa > Mollusca > Gastropoda > Stylommatophora > Oreohelicidae > Oreohelix > Oreohelix idahoensis. The sequence continues at coordinate 75,969 of JAMPIV010005383.1, forward strand.
GGAGATGATAGACTGTGATATAGACCACAAGTGAGAGATGATAGACTGTGATATAGACCACGAGTGAGAGATGATAGACTGTGATATAGACCACAAGTGAGAGATGATAGACTGTGATATAGACCACAAGTGAGAGATGATAGACTGTGATATAGACCACAAGTGAGAGATGATAGATTGTGATATAGACCACAAGTGAGAGATGATAGACTGTGATATAGACCACGAGTGAGAGATGATAGACTGTGATATAGACCACAAGTGAGATGATATACTGTGATCTACAGGCTGTCTCTGAAAAATCAAGGAAATCTTCTCTCTTTCACCTATCCTCTACGACAGCTTTAAAGGCGTCAGACAGTCTAAACACAGATATATATATATATTACATATATTTCTATCTACTCACGGGCACGCACATACACGTGACGACAGTTAAACACACAGACGTGGGAAATCTATAACAATGAATATATATATATATATATATATATATATATATATATATATATATATATATATATATATATATATATATATATATATATATATATATATTAGAACGAGCTGACCAACGCACTGATTTAGTTCAAGAGAGATTTTAATTATCATCTAAAAAATCTTCTCACAACACCTAAAAAAATACATCAAGGAAAACATATACAAATAGTCATAAAAATTCAAGAGAATGCTACAAGGATGATAGCCCCGTAGGATCTTAACTTTAGGTTTAGCCCACAGCCCCGTTAGGATGACAGATGATGGCCCAAAGAGTTATAGATGCATATGGTTAGGGTCTAATATTGTCCCCTTTCTTGAAGGTAAGAACTGACTTATGACAGCAGTATCTATTCTAAAGGAACAATTAAATTAAGCAGCAAGTCTTTCATAAGGAAAAATTACAAAAGTGAGTGCATTAAACAACGAACATCCTTCCGTCACTTTCACTCGGTTCTTTCATCAGGGTACCCTGGCTTTCATGCTTACCTAAAAAAACTTGATGTTGATCACCGTCTGGCGCAACCTTAGGACACTTCTCTACAGTGAATCTGGATTCTTTGGATAAAGCGAATCCCAGCTCTGCAAATACAGGTTTCTTCCACTGTCTTCGGGGAGCGTTCACTTTACCAGTTTAAATTTTAGATTTACTGTTAATGTCACTTGAATCAGTTTTGGGTAAGCGATCTTAAACGGGCACACAGAGTCTAAAACACGAGGATTCCCTTACTTTGGAAAAAGTTGACCAGTGGACAACTGCTCTCAACAGATAGTCTTGGTTCACTATCCACTCTTTCGATAATGTCGGAAATGTTAATGTTATTTCTTGAAATTTATTCTCGCCGCCAGGCAGCATGTATATTTTAATTTGAGAAGAAATATGAACTGGCTCAGAAGCCCAGTATAAACATTAGTCTTTAGCAACCGTTAGTGGGATTGGTATTACTGTTTATCTCTGATGGCACATGCACTGTCAGACCAGTGTCACTTGAAAAAAAAACCCGTGGTTAAAGATAGGAAATGTCTATGCTTCTCACAAGTATGTCTCTTTACTAAACGCCGGCAAGTTGAATTTACCCCAGTATTCGCTGAATGAACAAAAACAACATATAATATAATATACAGAATATGTACTCGTTATAACTTACATTTTAAACGTCAAGCCTACAGCTTGACTTATATTTAAAGCTTCCCGTGAAATAAGTTATATAAAAAAAATCCCTCATCATGAATTAGGAATATCTGCGTATTTCCGTCACCACTCAAGATGCATCTAGCATTTATAAGTTTGTTTAGAAAAATATACTCGACTGAGTAGTTAGCAGTTAAATTAAATTCATTATGGCTACATGTTTGTTAAGCTAGAAATATAATTTATTCTGCTTTCCACTGTATGCGTCACTAGAAAATAATACAGACTTATAAATTAATCGCTCTGCACCAAATCTAACTAGGGAAATAAATAAGCGATTAACCACTTTAAACATTTCGCAAAATACTAGATATACTAGATATAATATTTTACCTCAAACAGAACTACGTATCACAACGAAACTAAGAGACATCACTTATAAGTTTAAGTGTTCTAGAACGAAGTGACCACGTCTACTGTAAAATGGAGAATGAGTGAAGTTAGTTTCAAACTCGGGCCAATATCTTAAAATTAGACAAAAGCCCCAACTTATTTCGCAAACGAAATAATCTCCCCTTTAACGTGTAAAACACCTTACGTCAACTAGAAGACACCCATGAACTGACACTTCTACTACTTCACGCCTCACGCTGATCAGCATGCCATAACTGCCATCAGTGACCGAGAGTGCGCGTGTCAGTTGCAAATCTCAGACAACCGTCTGCAGTGCATGGGCGATTTCCACACTCCGCCGGAGCTATTCTGACGAAAGCTCTCATAATTGCTGCAAAATGTAGACAATCCATCTGCCGGCCATGTCTGGCGGAGTGAATTTTCACGCTACAGGCCCAGAAACTAAGCCGAAGAAACCCCGTCCCAGGGGGAAACTGTAGACAGCTGTCTGCTGGGACATGTTCTAACACTAATGTCAGTCCGCCCAGGGACTTTACGTCTTATGCAATAATTGCGTTACTAGTATTAGAAACGAAACAGGTAAACGTTAGGAATGAGGATGAAAATATTTTTCGCAAACGAATGGATGCAAAAAAAAATACAGGAAAAAGGTAAACTGCGATAATAAAATTAGAGAATATGGGTGAAGGAAAAAGAAGAGGATATAGGCAATTTATGATCCAAAGTCCTGTGACAAATACTCATGATGAATCAGTGCATTTACTTAGTTGTTAAAATATTATCTGACTGGTTACTAGGAGTTAATTAAATTTATATTATAGCTGAAAGAGTTAACTAGAAATTATTATTAGTTCTGCTATCCACTGTAACACAATAACTTAGAGAAATATAGTAGTCGGACCTATCTAGTAAATCGCTCTGCACAAATCTTAGAAGAATATACTTGATGATTTACCACTTAAATCACTCCAACTACTAGTAGATAAATTACCTTCACACAAACTTCAAAGACTATTCTCCAACGAAAAACTAAGAACTTCACTTAATACAAAGGATTCTAGAAATCGAGCTAGATGTCTTTACAGTCTGATGAGTACTGGATAAATTTAGTTAGACTGCTGGGGTTTATATATATCTGAAATCACAGGGAATGAAACTATTCACCGAAAACCAAACTATCTGCCAGATGTTAGCACCTACGGGGAAATCTCTGCTCAAATTCTAGATCAAGGAAATCTACACCCTTTTCACCTGCACTCTCTTTAGATCAGGCGTAACGTAATTGACCAGACCGTGCGAGATTTCTTCGATCGTAAAATCACACTATTTACCTCTGCAGACGTGGTCATTGAACGAAATCGAGCGCAGGCCATCCTTTGATCTTGCTATTCTCACCGTGTTTAATTACTTTCAAACGAACAGTTCAGGGGAAGGTAATAAAAATTTCTGCCCCTTTCCAAATAATCTGCTCTGATCCCTGTCTGATCTTATTACCCGATTTTCAATCGCTGGCGTTAAAGATTTACAGCTCAACGTTAGCTAATAGTCTGCTCGAGAACATACATCAAAGAAAAATAACAAACAACAATAAAATGCGTACTAAATTAGAAAAAGAGACAGATCTCTGAGTCTATAATGGTTTTATGTTAACAAACGTGCGTAGATGAAAGAAAGGTAAAAGAAAAGTGTAGATAATGAAATAGATAGTTGAAAGCTATTTTCATAATATGTCACAGTCATTAATTGGTGCATAACATTGGATAACATTTACATTTATTTTCTTTTTAGCTGTTTTAAAAGTAGCTGTTATTATTCTGGGTCCAACGGCTTCCCATCAATGAGTGCTTTCTGTGCTTCTTTAGATAACATAAGAGCTACCCCTTCACTGTGGTGTGAACTTTCGTCTTCATGTCCTGAGGACAGCACCAATTTACATGTGATGAGTTTCTTCTTGTCTACCCCCTTCCACTTTGTTTCACACAATCCCAGAACCTCGATTTTATATTCCCTCATTTCTGCTGCTACTTGTGCCACTTTTCCTTGTTCGTTTAATGTCCGAATATTCCAGGTGCCAAATCTGGAAGTTCTCCTAGAAGAAAGAAGGTTAGTCAGTAACACAGACTCCTTTCGGCTTTCTCTGTGTTGCATCATACGTCTCCCTGCGAGAGGACCTTCCCCTGTCTTGGATGGCTGAGTTTTATTTTCCTTAATTGACTTGTCCATGTTTGTTGAAGTTTTTAGGGGTTTAAATTTTTTTACACAATGGGGTAATCAGCCCCATGCCCAACCCTCCTTAGTCACTTTCTACGACATGCATGGCAGGGAACAGTGTTACTATTCTTTGCTCCCCTTTCGGTACCGGTAACACACGGGTGAAACTAAGATTAGATGGACATTTTGCCGCAGAGCTTCCGCCGCCCTGGAGATGGTGACGGTTAGTGGGATCGGTCAACATCCATCTTGATGATATGTATTAACTACGTATTTATTTCTGCATGAAAACCTTTGATGATGATGTGCTGTATCTACCCATGATGTTAACGTCGTCTTCGTCTAATAAATTTGCTCGTCAAAGATATATTTTCAACAACGAGTCCAGCCTGCTTGATTTCCCTGTTGGTCCATCTTATGACCTTGTCATTACTGTTGTGTTGGTACCATCATGCTAAACGAATTTAACGACCCATTCGCTTAATTATAAATACGTCGGCCACTTACAGTAAGCCCGACAGGCCAGTGACCACTACCACAAACACAACACAACGGTAACAATGACTAACACCAGTTTTCCCATGTATATGACTAACACCAGTTTTCCCATGTTACACTAACCCCAGTTTTCCTATGTATAAGACTAACACCAGTTTCCCCATGTGTATGACTAACACCAGTTTTCACATGTGTTAGACTAACCCCAGTTTTCCTATGTATAAGACTAACATCAGTTGTGCATCTTGATAAATTTGAAGCGAACTAGAAAGGCGTTGAAAAGATGTCTTCTTCACGGCGACAATGCAACAGTGACGTCATGTTGCTATTCATGATCACGTGCGTCACGTCAGCTTCGTAATGGTCATGTGATTTTCATTCAAACGTAAATATCGTGGAGGCGTGTGGAACACAGAAAAAATTTTTTCTCTTCTGTCGATCCCCGCAATCGGCCGCCAGTTTTGTTGAAGGACTTTCGTGTGGGGTTACTGGTTGAGTTGCCTGAATTCTGATCGTGCTAATGTTCTTACGCGAATGGGGTGAACCTCACCTTCGGTTTGTCGTAATGCCTGAACTTGGCATCAAGATGTAAACAACTGTTCATCCTATTAACTCAGCAACTTGACATAAAATACGTAATTTATAAGGTTGAATGGTGTAACGTGATTCAACGAATAATGCCTCCGGTTCGAGTCCTTCACAATTTAATATGGATTACACACATACATAAACAGTTCAATTCACACATGAGGTACATGCATCAATCAATCAATAGCGTAGACTGCTGTTTTACGTGTCAATGTCCGTTTAAGGATACAATGCAGTAATTGTCGTCAGAACATCACAGCTATATGCACGCGCAGATAGAATGGCTACCTGCCGACAGTGAGACTGTGAGTCTAATTACTTCGTATAAAGTAGACGATTATCTTTCTCCTTCCAAGGATTTAGTTAATCACTAACCTCCATAAGTTTCCTCTCTCGTAGAGTTCTAGGACTGACCCTGGTCCTGCATAAATACACATATAAATGGCTATATCATGCCATTAATTTGGAAGGCTAGAAAAAACGCAGCTATTCAGCTTGACGGTCAAGTAACAAAGGGTAGCGTCTCCTAGTTACCGACTGTGACCCAAACAACGCTAGACACGTCATAATCGATCGTGTATGGAGCGTTCAATAATTGAAACATCTATCGCAATATATTAAATGTCTTAACCTTTACAATTGCACGTCTGCTAACCTTTAGCAGACGGCGTTAATAACATATACCGTAACAATTCCCTGTACACCGGGGAAAAAAAAATCGATAGATTTTTTTTCAAGATCTATCCGACTTAACAATTTTTCAAAAAATTTAACACAATTGTGACATATGGCCGACGATGTTCTGAGTAGAACCGTGTCGCGGTCATGTCAACTAACTATTTGTCATAGTCATCTAACATTAATCATATTATATATCAATATTATGCATATTATTATATCAACTAAATAAAATGTGTAATGTCAATAGTGAATGATAGAATTAAATTAAAGTAAGGTCTGTCGTATTAGTATGTCATATAGGAATTAATTTGACTAATTAAAATTAAATTAATTAATTAAACTAAGAGTTAAATTATTAAGATTCTAATGTAACACGATGTTATGAGAGAAGAAAAGACAAATAAGTGAGAAGAAATAGAAAGAAATTCGAATATAAGTTTAACTTAATTGTGTGTGTTAAGTGTTAGTGAATAATAACTATCTAATTTAACTAACTAAATAACGTATAGGTACATTAAAAAAAATATTAATCTAATACTTGTGTGAGATTTATTTTCTCTTTTCATAATTTCTTCTTTTTATATTTCGTTCTCTTTTTTTTTTTTTTCATTTCATTTTTTTCTCACATTTCATTTTATTGATATTAATTCAATTAAGAAGTTAAGTTAACTAATTAATTAGTATAGGATATGATGATCCATCCGTAGTCCTGATCCTGATGAATTCTTTTAGACAAAGTGTTGAAGCATTTACGTCGGACAGAAATGTCAATTATCCTAGGATCCAAGAATTAAGTGCACATAGGATAATAAGTTCGACTTGTCGTCAGATATTGTTCCATGATTGTTGAACGAATATTCATATATTGTGTATGGACGTTAGACGAAGTTTCAATGTCAATATGTATACCTTGATTGTCTTTAGTTCAATTCTGTGATGCATATAGTGTTTATAATTATTAAATTGAAGTCAAGGTTAGTTCCCTTATAGTTGATACTTCGTTCTATCCAATGTAGTGATGATTGACGTAGTTTAGGAATGTCAATGTTGATTATTCGTCGTCAATAGGATTACGTGACAACGCATCCGCCACAATGTTTTCAGTGCCAGGAATATGTTCAATGGAGAATTCAAATGGCTGCAGGATGATCGTGTATCTGGCGAGTTTTGGACTTTTGTGGTTTGATCTACGCAAAGATGCTACAGCACGCTGGTCAGTCTGAATGGTGAATGGAGCACCAAGCAAGAACTTTTCCAGTTTTGTGATTGCCCATATAACTGACAAAAGTTCCTTGTCCACTGTGGAATACTTTGTTTCTGCCGGCTTTAGCTTTCTTGAAATATATAATGTAGGATGTAGAACGCCATCATGGTTCTGGAGCAGGCATGCACCGATGCCGTAGTTACTAGCATCTGTTCGTAAGAAAAATCTTTTGGAAGCATCGGGAAGTCTTAAAATTGGTTCATGCGAAAACAAATTTATAATTTTGTTGAAAGTTTCATTGCATATACCAGTCCATGTCACCTTCACCGGCATGTCTTTTTTTAACAATGAAGACAATACAGCCGTGATGAATGACAAGTTTGGTATGAATCTACTGTAATATTGAACAAGTCCTAACAAACTCCTGACCTGTTTCTTCGTCTGAGGAACTGCTATGTTTAGAATTTTGGAGACCGTACTAGGTAACGTTCGGATATATCCCGCTCCAATGATATGTCCCAAAAAGGTTATCTCATTACACGCGATCTGCACCTTTGTAGGTTTAGCAGTTAGATGATAATTCCTTAGAGTGTCGAAAACATATCTAAGTCCCGAAACATGTTCCTCAAACGACGAACTAAACAAGCATATGTCGTCAATATACGTAATAACGTCTAATCTACCTGATAAAATTTGTCGCATCAGGCGAATGAAGGTAGCTGGCGCATTAACAAGCCCAAAAGGCATCACATTCCACTGGTATAGACCTTGTGGAGTGGAAAATGCGGTGTAGTACTTAGCCTTTTCGGTCAGTGGTATCTGCCAATAACCTTTAGTTAAGTCTATCTTACTAAATATAGTTGCGTTGGATAGACGTGGCAGTAAGTCGTCGATAAGTGGATGTGGTTCGCTGTCAACTATAGTCTTAGCATTTAATTTTCTATAGTCAACACATAGTCTGATGTTATTGTCCTTCTTCCGGACAATCACTAATGGAGAAGAGAATGGCGAATTACTAGTCTCAATGATTCCCAGAGACAACATCTGTTCAAGTTCCTTAGTAGTTTTAGCAAGGAAATGTAAAGGAACCGAATAGGGATGTACACGAATAGGTGTATCGTCATTGAGAGTAATGTCATGACTGATAGCCGATGTGCAACCCGGGACGTCGGTCAACACATCTGGATAAGATTGTAAGAGATTAGCAATCTGTAGACGCTGTTGCGGTGTAACCGTTGAAGAGATGGTTACATCCCGCCAAGATTCAGTAGGTTGAACTACTGGTACCGGTAACGGTAACTGTACCTCAGGAAAAGAAGATTCTTCTTCCTGGATGACGGATAAGTTAGAATAATAACAAGTAGATACTGTGTTGTCATCTAGTTCATGAAAAATTGACTGTAAGTGTTCAGGACGTGTATGAAATTGCTTGAGCATGTTAATATGAAATATCTTTTTGTGTCCCTTGATATCTAAGACGTAATCAACGTCGGAAATTTTATCAATGACTTTGTAAGGACCATTCCAAGATATCAATAATTTATTGTTGTTGTGAGGAAGTAACACATAAGCCTCATCGCCTGGGAATAATTGGCGTAATCGTCGAGACCTATTTTGTAGAGATCGAGCCTTAGCTTTTGCAGCCTCAGAAGAAGCTGTTGCCAACTGGCAAGACTCAATAATGTTCTTCCGAAGATTAATCACATACTCGTAAGATGACTGAGTGTCCTGAGTCATCTCCGCGTCAATTAATAAGTCTTTTATTAGTCCCATAGGACCTCTTGGGGGAGCACCAAAAACTAATTCAAAGGGAGAGAAGCCAGTTTGTTCATGCGGTACCTCCCGATAAGCAAATAGAACAGCTGGGAGTGCTCTGTCCCAGTCATGAGGGTGCTTAACAGTAACCTTATGTAGTAGTTGTTTAAGTGTATGGTTAAGTCTTTCAACTGCACCATTACTCATAGGATGATAAATACTACTTAAATTCCTATCAATGTTCCAGGTTTTCATGACTTCCTTCATGGTGTCAGATATGAACTGTGACCCATGGTCTGATAAAAGTTTTCTAGGAAACCCTATTCTAGAAAAGATGAGATGTAGTGCATCAGCTACATCTGTGGTAGTGGTGGTCTTTAATGGGATAGCTTCTGGCCATCGTGTGCACAAATCAATGCACGTAAGGACGAATCTATGTCCTCTGGCCGATGGTAGCAATGGACCAATAATATCTATGGCCATCTTGTCAAACGGTCTTACTGAGATATCGCAAGCCTGAATAGGCGCCGTGTGAAAAGCTCCACGTGCTTTCACTTCTTGGCATGTAGTACAGGAACGTACATACTGCGAAATATCTCTTGACACTCCTGGCCAAAAGAATGAAGACAGTACTCGAGATCGTGTTCGAGTATATCCCATATGTCCAGCACACTGTGAGTCATGCGCATGTTGAAGAATGTACCGTCTAAAAGTATACGGGACCATAACTTGTTGTTTTATTTGTGATTTGTCATTAAAACATCTAATCAATAGGTCATTTTTAATAACAAACCAATGTTTGTTATTATTACCTGAGGATAGATTGTCAACTTTATCAACCAGCTTAAAAAATTTTTTTTAAAGATTTATCCTCTTTTTGTTTGGTTGCAAATGTTTCCCTGTCAATAGGTGAATTGACTACAAATTCCTCTTGGTTGTCTACTTATCCATTTTTATTATCACCAACTTTCGAGGTTTCCATGAGTTGAGTTGCCCTGCGCTCTAGTCGTCTACGGCAGTCCTGTTTCCAGTGCATAGGAATATTATGCCAATCCCCCCAAATTTTCTCCATTATTCCATATGATCTGCGCTCTATCTGGAGTTATGTTTCTCCCACTATGATCTCATCTGGAGTACAATCTTTACTGCCGTGTATACGACCAACCATCAGATCAGCAATAGGCTTTTTTAGCATACATACTTTTACATTCCCTGTGAAAAAGGGTGTTCTAATATGAACAATAGCTGTGGGGTAAAACTCAATAGTTCCACCAAATGTCATGCAGCGGACGTATTCTCCTGTCGCACAGCTAGGATGTAACAGCGACTGACGTACACCAATCGTCGTGGATCCTGAATCTCTCAGCACTGAGACGACGGATCCATTAACGATTCCCCTGTTAAAAATTAGTAAGCCTGTTCCATCGTTGACTGCAAGACCTACCTCTGGTGTAATATGTCCGCAGTTAAGCACTGTTTCTTTCGCCTTCTGAAAAATAAGATTGCATTGTTGGCAACTATTTGCCACATTATAATTAATAGCAAAACATGCAGCAGAAGACTGTGTTGTATTATTGTCAAGTGGGACCTGAGCTATAGGGGTAGTATTATTTGTAACTGCCGCCCCTGTATTATGGTTGTAATGAGATGATCCCCGAGAATGAGATCGATTCCGAGTATAATTGTTAGAATTATCTCGTCGTCCTCTATAGTAACTATTATCTCGATGTCTCGAGCCATGATTATTACCATTCCAGTTATTGTTATTTTTCGGGGTATGTGATCGATTATAATTAGTGTTATGTTGACTATTGTGGTAGTTTGTTTGAGGTGAATAATTTCTATCTCGTGATCTACCTCTGTTGAACTCATTTTTATTGTTGAAATCATTATTATGTCCCTTCTGAAAGTTAACATTGTGATTTCTTTGGAACCTACTTCTGTCTACACTGTGATGTCTTTGTTTGTTATTATGATTGTAGGCCATATTAGACGCCACAGGTAGAGGTTCTCTTAATGAGGAGTTAGAAATGGTTGCATTCGGATGTGCCGAACAGTAGTTTAAAGACATTTTTTCCAACTCGTCAATAGTACCTGGTTTACGCTCCTGCAAATATGCAAAGAATGGCTGGCTAACCGAAGATAATACCTTATCCCGTAGTAGCAAATCAACTAATTTGTCGTACGATTTGTTGACTTCTGCCAGTTCAACCCATCTATTAAATGTATTGCGTATGTTCGCAATGAATCCTGCAAAATCTTTTGGAGATTCAGGTAAAATTCCCTTAAATTTCAACCTACAGTGTTCCTCGTCCAGGTGAAACCTTCGTAAAAGCAAGGACTTAATAGCACCGTAGTTATTTGCTATTGATGGGTCAGCATTTTGAGAAGCCGTCAATGGTTCTCCAACCAAGAATTCATTTAACTTGAGTACCCATGACTCTTCGGGCAAATGATTTGTTTTGTAAGTCTGTTCAAAACGTGACAGGAACGATGAAAGGTCGTCCACGTTTAAGTTGAAAGTGGGTAATTTAAAGTTGTAGAAATGTTTAGTTTGGCTGGATGACGATCCATTTTGTGCGTTATTATTCTGGTTTGCATCAGCACTTTGTGCTTGTAATCTTGCTGTCTCCAATTTAATACGCGCCAATTCCATTTCTTGTTGTAAAATAATTTCCTCTCGTTTCAATTTATTCTCTTCTTCCTGTTGAGCAATTTCTCTTAATCTATTGTCCTTGGCAATTTGCTTCATCTCACGTTCTGCTTCCTCTTTCTTTAATGCAGCCTTTTGTTCCTCCATTTCTGCTTTATGTTTTTCCAGTTCTGCCTCAGCAAACTGACGAAGTTCTTGGGATTTATAACCATATTCTTTACCAATTTTAACGAAATGGTCTATAGTAAGCATTTTGACTTTTATCCGTAAGAAATTATTGATAATTACTGATTAAAATAGTCAATAGTAGCTTCAGAGTAATTATTATACTTACTCAACTTAGGAATATTCAATATAAATAATCACAATAGTACTGAACTCTTATGTCTAAGTTCAACTAATAGACAATATTTTGTAACAATATTGTATCTAAGTACTAACTATATCATAAATAGTTATGATATCTGTTAACTATAATGTAATTACATCACACAATTAATCTTAATATCCAATAATGTTGGGTATGATTCCTAGTAATTATATTGTTCAATGTACTAAGTCACTCTCTTAGTACCAGAAAAGTATATTAAATAATATACAATGGGTCTGTCACCTCAAAGGTAGACTATAAGATTATTTTATTTGGTCAATATATATATATATTATATTATTATTATTATTATTATTATGCCCTAGGCATCTCTTATAAATTGTAGTGCTAATTTCTTGGACTATCACTGCATAATTATGCAATGTCCCATATTAACCTTAAATGTCAGAAAAAAAAATTAATTAAATTAAATTACAAGTGTATTATTGAATATAATGTCATATTATTAATGTAGTATTTAATATATATCATGAGTACAAACAAAACAATGATGCAACTAAAGGGTACAAACAATGTCAAGACGCAAACAAGACATTTTCACAATTAAAAATGAATTTATGAACTAAATAAAACAAGCGGAAGTGTCACACGGAAAACGAAGGGTCAAAGATTGACCCGAGGTCAACTGAATATGCAAAGTACACAAAAAAAAATGACTGCAAAAAATGATGACATCACAGGACTCATAACGGACGAACATTTAACAATCATCAAATAAATGATAGTAAGAGTAGACTGGACGAAATAGTTAACGAACATGATACAAAACTGAATAAAAATGTGAACTTAGTACAAATAAAATACACCAGTTATCTACGGAACGGTACAGCTAACACAATCGTCAAACGACAGCAGATTTGGACAGGCAGTCCATTCGGCAGAATCTTCGATGGAGCTCCCAAAAAGTGCGATCGTTTAACTGCCCTAAGAAACGACCGAAATCAATTCAGGCATCGTGAGAGCCACAGAATCTAATTTCGGTTCATCCTCCCTACCGCCCACTAGTTAACAACACCTTAAAACAACAAAAAGTACATTAAACATAGGTAAAAACATGCCTATGTAGGCAGAAGGCATGGACTCAGTTAGCACTGTCACGTTAACGACAATAGTTATTGAGCTAAACTTATCTTTATTTGCTGCTTCACTTGATGCTCGTTGTCGTCGACGGCTAGGCCTGTGCCTTTGACTGTCTGCTCCTGATGGGCAGGCAACGGTAGTCCATCTTGTGCATCTTGATAAATTTGAAGCGAACTAGAAAGGCGTTGAACGTAATTCATAAGGTTGAATGGTGCGCAAGATAGAATGGCTACCTGCCGACAGTGAGACTGTGAGTCTAATTACTTCGTATAAAGTAGACGATTATCTTTCTCCTTCCAAGGATTTAGTTAATCACTAACCTCCATAAGTTTCCTCTCTCGTAGAGTTCTAGGACTGACCCTGGTCCTGCATAAATACACATATAAATGGCTATATCATGCCATTAATTTGGAAGGCTAGAAAAAACGCAGCTATTCAGCTTGACGGTCAAGTAACAAAGGGTAGCGTCTCCTAGTTACCGACTGTGACCCAAACAACGCTAGACACGTCATAATCGATCGTGTATGGAGCGTTCAATAATTGAAACATCTATCGCAATATATTAAATGTCTTAACCTTTACAATTGCACGTCTGCTAACCTTTAGCAGACGGCGTTAATAACATATACCGTAACAAAGACTAACATCAGTTTTCCCATGTATATGACTAACACCAGTTTTCCCATGTATATGACTAACACCAGTTTTCCCATGTGTTAGACTAACCCCAGTTTTCCTATGCATAAGACTAATACCAGTTCACCTATGCATGGACCAAAAATCAAATCAGGCACATCTCAGAAAAACTGGAAGGAGTTTGGGTTGTTGACTCATCTTTTATTACTTGTAGGAACATCTCCAGATTTTTCATCTTCAATGTTCGATCACTAAACGAACAAGGGAAAACTATACATGTGGTAGCAGAAATGGATACTATACAACTGGCATCCTGAGACTGTGTGAAACAGGATGGAAGGGAATAGTTTTTTAAATGAACAAACGAGAAATACGCCTGTTCTAGGACGTGAGAAAGAAAGCACAAACCGTACTGAAGATGTCGGTCTAATTTTGTGAAAGGAGTCAAAGAATGCGCTCATAAAATTAGAAACAATGGGACCCAGACTTAAATATCATCAATATTAAAAACTACCTACTGGAAAATAACGATGAACATCATCAGGCGTGCCTTCTAATGAATAAGAAGAACCCATGAAAAAGAATTTTATACCGAACGTTAAAAATATAATGGACAAAAAGAGAAGTAAAGACACTGAAATCTTGATGGGTGACCCAAATGAAAGTATAGCAACAGACAATACCGACTTTGAAGAGATTATGGGAATACATGAACTAGGAACAATGTTGGAAAAAGGAGAAATATTCATAAACGCCTATGCATTAGATCAAAATGCAAAATAAAAGGGCAGATAAGGAAGTCAACTCCGCCTAAGCCGGTCCCAAGCCCGGCTGAAAAAGGAGGAGGGCGGCCTGCATGGAGGCCGTAAGGAGGCAGCCCTTCCACCATGCAAAGGCACAACAGGCCAATCACCGGTTTGCTTTAAATCACGATTATGCGAACTACAAAAGAGAAAACCGGACTGATTCTAAAGGCGACGAACTGGAACGGACTACGGACTACGACTTATGGAACTTGGAACACAAGAAGTATAAATGGGAAAGAAGAGGAGCTGGTGGAAGAGATGAGGAAAGCAAAACTAGAAATCCTGGCTATAACGGAAACAAAGAAAAAAGGACAAGGAGTCATGGATCTCGATGGCAACACGCTGCTCTACAGTGGTGTACCCACATCTGAAAGAGCTAAAGGGGGCGTGAGTTGCATTGTGGCCAAAAACCAAAAAGATAGTATCAAGGGATGGAAATTTGTGTCGGAGCGCATTATGGTTGCAAAACTAAAAGAAGGAGAAACCATAGTCAACCTGGTCATAGTGTATGGGCCAAATGAGGATGGGAGAGCAGAAGTCAAGAAAATGAATTCTTCGAGCTGAATCAAAAGACAGTGGATGACTGCCTAGATGAAATTATCAAGCTCGGAGATTTCAATGCCAGAATTGGAAATGACCATGCTAGATGGGGTGAAGTTATCGGAAGATATGGGGAAGATATTCTCAATGACAATGGAAAGCGACTCCTTAGATTCTGCAGTGAGCAAAATCTGATCATTACGAACACAAAGTTCCCCCATAAGCGCATGCATGCATACACTAGATGTGAACCAACAAAGAATGAGAAGTCACTGATCGACTATGCCATAGTTATCTCATTCAAATATGTCCGGGATGATAGAATCTGGAGGGGGGCAGAGATTGGAAGTGATCACTACCTGCTTACAATCAAAAGAACAACTGAAAGAGTTGCGCAGCCTAGGAACTGCTCAACATCATGCAAGAAACAAAGTAAACGAAAGGGAGAAATGAGCATAAAGACCTACAAGCTGAGAGAGCCATAAATTAAGACCAGATATCAGGGGCTTATTGCTACAGCGGTGAGAAACACAGAAGAATAACCTGATGACTTGGAAACCCTCTGGCTTAAATTCAAGGACATCATAAAGACAGCTGCTGCAGAAGCATGTGGTGAAGTTCGACTTGGGAACAAGAGAAAGAGGACACCTTGGTATGCAGAGGAAGTCAAAGAGAAAATAAGAGAGAAAAAATGGCATGGAAACAATACTTAGGAGCTAAAAACACTTACTTAGTCGTTCCCCTTCTACCGTGAGGAAAAACACAGCAGGACAAATAGAGAAATATAGAGAATATGTGACACTCAGAACAGAAGCAAAGAACAAGGCGCTAGCAGCAAAACAGGAGTCTTGGGAAGAATTTGGAGAAAAGTTAGAAAAAGATGTGCAAGAAAACCAGAAATTGTACTATAAGACCCTAAAGAACACGAGGAAGAAAAAACAATGCCCTCTCAAATTTATAAAGGACAAGCAAGGCAAATTGCTTACTGCCCAAGAGCAAAGTCAAGTACCCATTTACAGCTGAGTAGACCGGAGCATGTCGACACCGTGAATCTAACAAAAACAACACAGTTATCACGCATCACTTGTCGCTCCCTGTGGAGGATGAAATATTTTATCACGTATTATCAGGCTGACCATCTTTTCAAAGCAACTGCGCCTGTTTATTCAAGCTTTCATTGTGCACGGTCTATGAATAGAACCCCATATTGTGTGGTTAATATGGCGGAGATCCGTCTAGCAAAACACATGTGGGTAATGCGTAATTTGTTTCCACTTAGACCATCCCTGTGTGTAATTATCTCAGATAATCTGTCTGGAAACTCAAGATTTGTAGACGTTACGCCAGGAACACATGGTCACAATATGGTGAGAACGAACGAACGAACGAACGAACGAACTTTATTTTCGAAGGGTTGAGAATTGGGCGCGCAGGCCCGTCTAACATTCTGCCCTTTCACTCTCATTAATCTTGCATACTATATCCTTTTATTCCCACGTATTACTTTAAGCATTAATTTAAAGGCATGCAACATTATAAAGTTAACATAACAGCATTCATTTACAGTTTACAATCATAATAAAAAAAATGAGTAGGTTTTTTTTTTTTAAATAAACAAGATAGTTGTCGTAAATTTATTTTGAGAGAAAAGAGTCTTAGAAATAGTGGTCCGGTTTAGAGTGGAAAATGATGATGGAAAGCTCAGTGATAGAAAATGTAGAGATTTAATAGTTGCTTCACAGCGTGCTGGAGGAGAGTAAAGACAGACTTATTTACGACAAATCGTTTCTCTCAATCTTCTCTTTCACTCTCCTGGTCAAACAATTATTTGCCAGTTTTCCAGACCCGCATCTGCGCGCACACCGATTTGGTGTTTT
The DNA here is from genome assembly GCA_024509875.1 of Oreohelix idahoensis. Taxonomy (NCBI): domain Eukaryota; kingdom Metazoa; phylum Mollusca; class Gastropoda; order Stylommatophora; family Oreohelicidae; genus Oreohelix; species Oreohelix idahoensis. The sequence goes on from JAMPIV010005383.1 coordinate 92,933, forward strand.
CAACCACACAGGCGACGTTGATACAAACTATATTAAACGAATAGGGGAAAAGTTGGGCTTTGGGTATATCCAACACACAAAAGAATTAATTTCCTGTCATTCATACACGCGCTAGCAAAGGCCTTCACTCATCTTGCTCTCACTTACCGATTGTGAAAAAATCTTGCACTCCATAGAATAACACAACAGCAGTTACACCTCAAACTAAATGTATGAGTGTTTGTTCAAGTTCTAGCCCCAGATTAGCGGGTAGGCGGTCAGCACATAAAAGGATCCCGTAATCGCTGGAAAATGAATCTGTAGTTGTGTCTCTTTTCTTAATAACAGTTTCTATGGGAGGGCACGGTCTCTGATACCGGGGTGAGGATGGTGTGGTCTATTTGACTATGCCGCTGATAATAAAATTCTTACGCGTGCTGGTACACTTTATCCGTGAGGTATGGTTTGAGTCCAGTAAGAAAACTAGTCACATCACTGTTCAGGAAATTATGAATTATCTCTCTGTGTCAGTAAACTAACAAAGCTCTGGCCAGTGTTCTTCTTCCCGTTACGACTTAAGTTGTTTGATGGTGCGTTAAATTTGTCTTAGGGTGTGCTTTCTTTGCTATAAGTTAGATAGCGGAATTCCAAACATAGAATCGCCTCAAAGATTAAAAATTTACACAGTCTCAACAAGTTCTGCGTCAGGGGAACTCTATACACTGTTTATGCTTTGCCTTGCTTAGATTGATTTCTTTATTGCTTTCTTAATGCTGGGATCGCACAGGTTACGATCACTCTGTATGAAAGAAAAAAAAAAGACATGTAATATACCGAAAACAAATAGCCTTCTAAAGCGCGATGAATTTCCCGTTAAGCCTATAATACACTCGAGTATTTAATTATGTATTTAATAAACACTGCGCGAATTCTAGTGGTTAAAAACCCACATCTATAAAACTAGGACTTAACTGAATTTATTAATTATAAATTCCTTCGCGACTTTAAAAGTTAATTTAAGCATCTATTATCTTTTGAAATAATATAATAGATAGATCATTATATTTACCACTGGAACTATTGAGATGGTTTAATTTAATAGATTTAAATTAACACAAACTCCATTGAAATAGAATGACTGAACTAGACCACTGATCACTTTACACAATATATATTACCGCTCTGCACAGAATAGAAAACACTGCAAATATATATATAAAATCCAGGGGAAAATCTATAACAAGATTTCAATAAAGCTAGTGCTTCTGTAAAAGTCTGGCCAGCGAGTGATAACGTGTCTATTCTTAATGGTCTATTTAGCTAAAATGGAATGTAAGTTGAGTGGGACATGATAAACTTGACAGCTTATTTGATCTCACGAACTTTTGGGGATCTGACCGCCAAATCAAGAGAAGAAGCCGCCCCCTGGTCTTCGTATCCGCTCGCTGCTGCCCGTTTCGCTTTCCCCCGTTCGCTCGGTTCCTCGATTGACACCGAGACGCGAAATTAGCGGCAAGCAACTGCGTCTCGTATCGGGGACCACTACTGTCTTTGATAGCGCCGATAGTCTCCCCTAAAATCCCTCGGTCTGTCTCTTTCATCTCGTGCCGCCTACTAAATGAGTCCCGGTGGAATGAGTTCTGGCAAACGAGAAGTTACAACAAATGTTCAGGGGTTCTAATGTTATGAAAAGCTAAAAGTCCCTTTAAATCATCCATCATATCAGGGAGAATTCACTTGTCAAACTAGACGTACGTCACAATAGTGACTGAAGAAAAATAATAATAATAAAAATAAAATAATATAAACAAAACAATAAATAAATAAGTTATGTATACCGACACTCACTTATGCGGTCAAAACGTCTAATCTGTAGTATTTTTGAATGTGTCATCAATCCTCAATACAAAAATTACAAAAACACATTCTCGCTTACATCCATACATTCTTGGCGGAAATTGAAATACTGTAATAATAATAACACTTTCTTGCGCACTTCTGTAGCAGAAAAAGTCTTTCAGCAGTTAAAAAAAAAAAAAAAAAAAAAAAAAAAAATTATATCTGCATGTACATGACCCATTTAAGCAAACGGAAACATTCACATCTCTAAAGTACAGTGGTATGCGGGTACATTCTCACATACATTACATTATATAATAGTATTACATGGATATAAAACAAATTATTTCCATTAAAAACGAGCGGAAGAGGAAAAGAAATGTTGTCCTATGGATGAGATGTTGACAGGCAAATGATGTTTCTATGGGGGTAGATAATCAGTGTTTAGGAAGTGTTTGAAAAGTGCTTTGTTAAATGAATATTGTGTAGGTAGGCTTTTTAGGTGGTGTGGAAGGCTGTTCCATAAGTAGGCTCCAGAGTAGGCTAGACTCTGTTTGAACAGGTCGATCCTAGGTTTGGGCAGACGTAACTGATGTAATTGTAGTCCCTCTCTTCTACTGGTTTGAAACAATGATCGTAGGTACGGCGGAGCATTGTTTGATAGAATTGCGTGAGTCAGCTTGGCTTTGTTGTAGAGAAGACGTTTTTTCAGGGACAGTATTGTGGGTTCTTTTCCTGTCCTTGTGTGTGATATCGTGCGATTATCGGTGATCAGACGTATTGCTCTCTTATGCAGGGAGTGCAGTCTCTTTGAGGTGGAAGCAGGGCAACCATCCCATAGTGTAGAGCAGTAATCTAGATGTGTCTGTATATGTGAGGTGTAGAACAATAGTCTAGTGTCTGCGTCTAAGAAGTGTTTTATTTTGGCTAGCTGGTACGTCTTTTGAGCCAAGTGTTTGGTTAAATTCCATACATGGGAGTTCCACGTTAAGTACTGGTCAATCGTGATTCCTAGGTTCATTTTGAGGAGCTGAAATATACAATGTATTTTATTGGCACACTAGTCGGTAGTGCAATCTGTGATTTACGACACTTACGATATGCCTAGAGTAGATGTAGTACCATTCTTTCTTTGTCACCCCCCGGAACAATCCGGAACAACATTCTATTAACACATTATTAAATTTTGTCATTACTGTACAGCCAGGTCTACGGATATCTTCAGTGCTCCACTGTCGCCAACCCTCTCCAGCCTAGTGTGACCACATCTAGCTCAAAAGCACCCATATCGACTAGTACAGCTACAGCAACCAGCACAACTACAGCATCCACGCCAACCACGCAGACAACAACAACTACGACAAGACCAACCACCACAACAACAAGAAAAACTACCACAGCAAGGCCAACAACGACAAAAACCACGGTCAGAGCCGCCACAACTACCACGACAAGAAGAACTACGCCTCGCTCAACCGTAACGCCAACGACAACATCGACTTCAACAACAACAACAACTACAACACCAACAACGACAACAACAACACCAACGACAACAACAACACCAACAACTACCACCTCTTCATCAACCTCTACAACTTCTACTACAACTCAGGCGACCACAAGCTCACCTTCTGGTAAGTATACGTACACATTAGATAAGCAACTTTATAAGTGTGGTATGGGAGCCGCGCTGGTGTAATGGCTTCGGCGTTGTACTGGCGACCAGGTGTTCATGGTTCAAACCCGGGCGTCGGCGTTTGAAGAAATGTTTACGGCCGGAAATTTGACTGAATAGCCTGAACGGCTCCTGTGATAAACCCTCTGTGGATGGGAAGGAGCGAAGCTCCTGACCGGGTTGGAAGGAAAGTCCTCAGGTTCCCCAGCCTCGCAATGACATGTCATTGGGCCGAAGGGCTGAAAGCCTAAGTGCCGCTGGTTAAGAAAAAAAAAAAAAAAAAAAAAAAATAAGTGTGGTATATAACATCAATCAGACATGTCGTAATTACTGTTAGGTATTTGATGGGGATGGCAATCTTATCTTGTAAAACGAAATGCTACAGACAACATCGCTGCAAGAATCTGTGCTTCCTCATATGAATCACCTGTAGCGTGGCTGCATGCTCCATAAGAAATGAAAAAGGAGATGATGATGAGAAGGAGGAGGATGGTGATGACATGATATAAATATACTTTTGCCAAGCCACTTGAAATATGGTGTGCGTGTTTCCCACGAGGCCGCTACCGTAGCCATGAAGACTGACTCAGAATACCCTTGAAAATTGCTGGATATTAGATCCTAGCAAGCCACAGTGTATTTTCTTGTAATTACACAGAAACTAATGAGATCATTACACGGACAGATTGCAGTAGCACTGGGGTTGAAACAGTGCTTACTTACTTTTATCGTCCACTCTTAAAGATCTCTTAGGGGTCGGAGTGGCTAAGAGCTATGGCCGCCTCTAATTCTACAAGTACCGGGTTCGATCCCAGCACGGGGAAAACAACTTATGGACATGTGTGTTTCAGAACCAGTGGGTCATAATGATGTCATACTCTCCCTGATCTCCTGGGTAGTGAGATCCGATACCTAGCCTTCTCGGATAAGGGCGAAAGAATAGAAGGTCCCGTATACAAGTCAGCACGTTAAAAATCCCTCGCCAGTTGAAAATCGTAAAGAGTAGGCCATGCGGCTGCTGCCCTGGCCTACTCTTTACGATTTTCAACTGGCGAGGGATTTTTAACGTGCTCGACTTGCATACGGGACCTTCTATTCTTTCGCCCTTATCCGAGAAGGCTAGGTATCGGATCTCACTACATATAGAATGTGCGATTCCTGTATAAACACATCGGGATCCTCGCCGGTGCTACATAATTCGTGCACTGTGCTGAGATCCTCCTCGTGTGATCTAAGGGAGGAGATCGGAGCACTGATGGAGTTGTCCATGTGCAATGAAGATGGTCCTTAAAACCAACTAAACCAATCGTCCACTCTTTCCGTGAAACATAGCGTGTAGTTGAAGTTGGCGCTCTTGAGCCAGCAGTCAGTCATTGGCTGATGTGAGCTCGTATTGTTATAGGATGTGTGTGATGTTATCATCTGCCTCTTGGTCTTCCCTTGCCCTGAAACCAGATCTTCTAGTGTTGTAGGCGGGAAGTGGTAATTTATCGGGCTCAATTCTCATGAAATGTCAAACCTCTTTATTTTCTGTCTCTCTGTATTCTTGATGCAGGATGTAGTTCCTACAATTTTTCTGATGACATCCTGTCTCTCCTTAATAACATAAATGGCTTTTATTAAGCATCTCATCTCACAGTTCTCTGTTGTGCTTTTGTTAGGGGCTATGTTTGACACTGATAGTAAAGAGTTGGTAAGAATATACTAGTTATCAGACGTCGTTTATTTTCCATACTGATATTCTGATGTTTGAGTAGTGGTGACAGTTGGTAAGTTACGGCACTGGCTTTTTGACATCTTGTTTCAATTTCTCTGTCAAGTCTTCCATTTTCGTTAAAAATAATAATAGCCCCTTTAGTCATATATCACTGTGGGAATGCGTCCCTGAGGTGACAGCCCTCAGCAGCTTATTTTCCTGGTGTTCCTTCCGACGTTTTCTCCTGCTTGTCGTGTGAGCTTCTTTTCGCCCAATCTGAGGTGGCGCGGTAGATAGCATCGCCACTTGGTGCAATTGGCTTCTTCATCCTCCCAGGTTGCTGGATTTATGTACAGCGCTCTCATGTCTCTCTTGCCCACACCTTTGAATCTCAGCTGCGGTCACCCAACTGTTCTTTAAAATAAGTCCTAAGTATATGAACTCTGGAACCTGATAAAGCTTGGTGTTGTTGACATGTATGTTAAGGGGACTTTTTCGATCTGCTAATCTTCATAGTTTATGTCTTTGATGTGTTGATCTTCCACAAGTTTAATTGGTTGCATTTGAATGGTTTTGTAATTTGATATCATCTTCGTACATTAGACTTTGGTCATCTGCAAAGAGTAACTAATTTAGTGCGTCCTTTTCTTCACTTTCTGGGTTTACTCCGTCTTCAGGATTTGCTTCTATGTTTGCTTCTGATGTTATTTAATCTACATAAATGTTGAACAGTTAATGAAAAAGTTAACGGCTACATTTGAAAAATGGAATGTAAGCAGGATAAGATAGTATATATATAATATATATATATATATATATATATATATATATATATATATATATATATATATATATATATATATATATATATATATATATATATATATATATATATATATATATATATATATATATATATATATATATATATATATATATATATATATATATATATATATAAGTTGGTGCATAAGTTATGCACCAACTAAAGATCACAGCGAGGAAGAAATAGAAGAATACTATGAAGAGCTACAACACACACTTAAACCAGTCAAATCAACAGATGTGTTGATAGTAATGGGTGATATGAATGCAAAAGTAGGAAAAGGAAAATACAAGAAAATAGTAGGACAGTATGGATTAGGGACAGGAAATGATAAAGGAGACAGACTTATCCAGTTCTGTGAAGAAAACCAGCTGGTCATATGTAACACCTTTTTTGAACACCACCCAAGGAAATTATACACATGGAAAAGCCCAGGAGATATAACACGAAATCAAATCGACTATATCATGATAAAACATAGATTTAAGAACAGTGTCACAAGTGCAAAGACATATCCTGGCGCCGACATAAATTCAGATCACAATCCAGTCGTCATCAAAGTAAATATAAAGCTGAAAAGAGCAGGAAACAGAAGACAGGAGGAACCCCAGATAGAAATATCAGCACTGAAACAACCAGATATAAAACAGAAATATTTAATCGACGTCAAAAATAAATATCAACAGTTATTGACAGAAAGCATGGAGCAGTATAGAAGAGAAAACCCAGAAGAAAAAGCAACCGCAAAATGGGAATGCTTAAAAACAAGCATACAATCAGCAAATGCAAATTTACCTAAAAAGGAGTCTAAGATAAATCAAATTTGGATGACAGATGACATCTTGAATAAAATGACCGAAAGAAAGAAAGCAAAAAACACTCCAGAATATAAAACAATAGACAATGACATACGTACTATGTGTAGAGAAGCAAAAGAACGGTGGATAGAAACAAAATGCAAGGAAATAGAAGACTTGGAAGCAAAGCACAGGACAAGAGATATGCATGAAGAAATAAAGAAATTATCAAATCGGTCACGGTTTGCACAAGGAGGAAGCTGTATCAAGAACAAAAATGGTGTAATATTACTTGATGAGAAAGACATATCAAACAGATGGGCAGAATACGTAAAAGAATTATTCGAGGACAACAGAGGTTAAAAAACCATCACCAGATTCTAATGAAGGCCCAAACATTCTCAGATCAGAAGTAGAGAATGCCATTCATATGATACAAAAAGGAAAATCAGCAGGCATGGATAACATAAAAATTGAAATGATAGAAGCTCTGGAGAGCTTTTGGTATAGATACAATCACAGAAATATGCAACGATGTATACAATACAGGATATATACCACACGACATGAAGACATCAGTTTTTATAACATTGCCCAAAAAACCAAATGCAACAGAATGTTCAGACTTCAGAACAATCAGCCTGATGAGTCATGCAATTAAGATACTGCTCAAAATCATACAGGAAAGAATAAAAAGTAAAGTAGACAGCGAAATCCAGGAAGAACAGTTTGGTTTTAGACGGAACAGTGGAACAAGAGAGGCAATATTTTGCCTAAGAATATTAGCAGAAAAATATACAGAGGTCCAAAAAAGTATGTATATGTGCTTCATTGACTATAAGAAGGCTTTTGACAGAGTCCATCATGAGAAAAAATAATTGAATGCCTCGAAGACATAGGTATTGATGGAAAAGATATAAGAATACTCAGTAACCTTTATTGGGAGCAAACTGCCACAGTAAGATCTGGAAGGAATTATTCACCATACATAGACATAAAAAGAGGTGTCAGACAAGGTTGTGTGCTGTCCCCCTGCCTATTTAATTTATACACCGAAAAAATTTTCAAACAGATACAGGAAATACCAGGACTGAACATCAGTGGAAGGTCAATAAACAACCTTAGATATGCAGATGATACCGTGTTGTTAGCTGAAAGCGAACAGGAGTTACAAGAACTAGTGAAGCAAGTGAACAGTATAAGTCATGAATATGGACTCGACATTAATATTGAGAAAACAAAAACTATGATAATTAGCAAAACAGACGATAAACCCACATTAAAGATAAGCGTAAATGGGGAAATCCTGGAACAAGTCAAGAGCTACGTATATCTCGGTCATATAATAACAGAAGATGGCAGATGTGAAACAGAAATCAAGAAGAGAATAGGAATGGCCAAAGCTACATTCAACAACATGAAACATATACTGACATCCAAACAGTTATCTCACAAATTAAAACTGAGAATCATAAAGTGTTATATATATTCTGCATTTCTGTATGGTGCAGAAACATGGACGATGAATAAGCAGTTGGAAGAAAGAATTGAGGCTCTTGAAATGTGGATATATAGAAGAATGGGGCGTATCTCATGGAAAGAGATGAAAACAAATAAGGAGGTCCTAGAAAATCTAGGTATGAAAAGAGAACTAATGAGGGAGGTCAAAGTTCGACAGCTAAAATACTTTGGCCACATAAAAAGGCATAACACCTTGCAGAAGACCATAACAGAAGGGAGAGTTGAAGGCAAACGTGCAAGGGGAAGACAGCGCTATAAGTGGGAAGACAACATCAAGAGATGGACAGGAAAGAGTCTATCAGAGTGCACCATCAAGACAAGAGACAGAAGACGTTGGAGATCCATTACAGCCAACCTTCGTTGTGGAGATGGCAACTGATGATGATGATGATATATATATTTATATTTATATATATATATATATATATATATATATATATATATATATATATATATATATATATATATATATATAAAGTGTGAGTCAAAAATCGAGCCTCGTAGGTAATTTATTATATAAATTAAATTAAATGTTCGAACTGGACTGGCTGGCATAAACAACTGATTTGAGGTGGCCCCATGAAAAGTAATCCATATGAATTAGGTCTGGAGACCTAGGTGGCCATTCAATGGGCCCCACGTCGTCCAAGGAAATGTTCCTTGCAAAAGCTTACTCCCCATAAAGCGGCTCCATACCATAATTCGGGGATTATTTTGCAAATGTCCTTCTATTACCGTAAGTGGGTTTTCAATGGTCCAGTATAGTGTATTATGTCTGTTGAGTGAACCATTTAGGTGAAACACTGCTTCATCGCTGAGTATGGTACGTTTTTCAAGCTGTCTGTGTAATGAATTGTCTATGTGACTTTAATACTAATTATCCAGACCCCAAGGTCTTTTATATTTGAACATTTGTCTTAATATAACCGACTAGGTTGAACAGGACGCGCCTCGCCAAAACGAGGCAAAATGTTATTTTTTTTAAAAAGTCTATGTGGCTTGACTTTTGACCCACTCTGTGTGTGTGAGTGTGTGTGAGTGTGTGTGCGCGCAAACACAAACTCCTGGCAGAAAATCTGTATACAAGGCAACACCGCTTCAATGGAATGACCGAATGAGAACAGTGCATTTTAATTCATGAAAAAAAAAGAACGCAACATAAAACTGGCCAAGAAAAAATATTAACTTGACCCATAAATTGAACTGCTCTCGCAACTCTTAGCTATACTAAATAAAAATACGTTATTTTTTTAAGTAAATAAAATTGATAGCTTAACCAGAATTTTGGCCTCAAAATATACAAAGTATAAACGTGTATATTAAAACTAATCAAACAACACAAAGAAGCTAACAGGGTGATATAAGCAAACAAATGGCCTCATAAAAGATAAGAATGGAAAATTGCTTAGTAATATACAAGAACAAATGAAGAGATGGACAGAACATTTTGAGGAACTTCACAATTAACCAGCTCCAACTAATCCCCCAGACATCCAGCCAGCAGAAGAAGAGCTACAAATCAGGTGTGAACGACCAAGTGTAGCGAAATTTGGTTCCTCTTGCTTTGTTGTAAAAAAAAATGTGTGGCGCGACTCCCACACACACACACCAGCGCAAGGTCAGCGCGGCGGTCTTTCTTTGAAGTTTGTAGTAGACGGGAAATGTGAATTACGGTTAAAAGCCATACAGTATTACCGAAGAATGATGAAATAGCTAATAAGAATGAATGGCGGACTTTCAAAGTTTGCATTTACTGGACATTAAATTATTAACTACCGGAGAACGCCAGGTTGGATTAATATTAAATAAAAATAATTCAACAAAGGAGATAGACTAGGAATTATATCCAAAAGGATATTATTCAAATATAAATAGTTTTAAAGATAATTAATATTTTTCACCTTCATCACATCGGCTAAAAGTTAGCTAATAATCTTCAAAAATTTATTACACTAACAAGCCTCAACGGATTTGTATAAAACTTATATGTAATGAAAGCCTCATATGGGGAAAAGGAAATGATACATAGAAAGGACGGAAGAATATAAGTGTGTAGTGAACAGAAGAAAAAAACAAGTACAGGAAAAACACAGATTGCTTCAAATAGCCTCAAACCAGGAGATGAAACGAAAATCTTTTGGGACTTTTAGAGGTGCTTTCTCGTACGCGCGAGAGACTGAAATATAAGGACAGAGGGACGCGTTGAAAATCACACACACCAAATCCAGAAGCCAAAGTGAGAAACTGGAAGACAGTATCTGCAAGAAAAGTTATTTTTTTCACGCTGCATGCAGGGCAGATTAACTTCAACCAAAATAATCTCACCGTGAGCTTATAGATCCTAAGAGGGTTTTTATGATCAATGTTTATGATCATTCCTGATCGAGAAACTAAAGACTTGAAGAAGTTGATCCAGCTCACTGAAACCTAGAGGTCAACCAAACTTCAACACCTTAGTCCCCCGTAGTTATAGTGCGGGCTGAAGGAAAGTCTTCCGTACTCCAGTGTGTCGGAGGAACCTCGAGCAGACGTGGCTAAAGTTGAGTTTCTTTGTATCCATCCAACAAATCCTGTGAGCAGTTTCTAAAACGACTGTCTAATGATGACAACTAGATGGCAAGAGATAATGTGACAATCCTTTTGTTATAAATTCAGTGGAAGATAAATCCAAGACTTTTTCTATTAGTTATTTTAATTTGTAACTGTAAATAATCATACATTTTACCATCTTCCAACACCCATTTATCATTACCAGAATATATAGATGTACATAATAAATTGGATAATTGTACTCATTTGACTTGTTAAATTTTTAACTGTTAAATTTTGAGTTACCTTTTCAAATTTAATTATATTATCACATAGGGTTACGATAGCGAAAGTAGCAACTTATATTTCTGAAGCCTAAATCTATTGTCCAGCTCAGAGTATTCACAGCTGTAACTCACTTGTGATACCAGTGTACTTCTCGGGCACTGGAACTTCATACTTTCTGGAGAGAGATTCTACTTCTGCTCTACCACTATTATCATAATAGGAAAACCTTTCGCTACACTTGGGGCTCTTTCGCGGGATATTATTTTTTTATCCTGAGCCACTATCTATGTATTCTTCTATCTTGAGCCACAAATAGTTTGTAAAAATAATTTTTTTTTGAAAAAATTCTAAAACTTAGAATTTTTTTTCGTAATAGTAGTACCATTGAGTACGAAGGAAATAGGAAACGCTCACAAGGTTTTAAGGATTTGTCTTGTTCAAAGTAATTAATTGATTTTAATTAAGTTAGTTGGTTAGTGAAGATAAAATTATATACCCTCTGGTAAGTAAGCATCATGGCTGAATTGGTGAAGTTTAGAGCTGCGATTATGCAGGAAGGAAAAGACTTCGGTATGACAGGAGATGCTCTAATTCGACATATCACAACTGAAGTGGATAAATATTTAGATAGAGAGACTAAAAGAATGGAAGCTGAAGCTGAAAGAGAGACTAAAAGAATGGAAGTTGAGGCTGAAGCTAAGAAATTAGAGGCAGAAAGAGAAGCCAAAAGAATGGAAGCAGAGAGAGAAGCCAAAAGGTTAGAAGCAGAAAGAGAAGCCAAAAGATTTGAAGTTGAGGCTGAAGCTGAAGAAAGAAGGTTACAAAGAGCTCATGAGTTAAGTTTAAAGGAACTTGAACTCCAGGGAGCAGCTAGCAATCATGGTGCTAGCTCACCTCACTCTGAGAGCTCCAACCACAGCACAGCAAATGGAGCCATGAGTTTCCACCTGGATCCATTTATTGAGAAGGAGGACGCCATTGAGTCGTACCTGGATAGATATGAGAGACTGGCCTCTACCTATGGATTGGAAAAGGAAAAATGGAGCCTTAAGCTATCTCAGGGGTTGAGGAGAGTTTCATTCGATGTTTATTTAAAACTCTCAAAAGAAGACCAGGAAGATTATGAAATCTTAAAACAAGCTTTACTGGTCAGGTACGAAAAGAATTCTGAATCTTATAGAAAGAGATTCCGAACTGCTAAGCTACTTCCAGGAGAAAACTATCACCAGTTTTCTGCCAGACTGGAAACTTATCTGACAAAATGGGTTAGCTTAGGAAAATGTCAAGATATAAAAGAAATGGTCATGATGGAACAACTGAGAGAATCCATGCATCAGGAAATGAGAAAATTTCTTATGGAGCAAGGAGCTGAGAGATTGGACGATATTTTAACCATGGCTGAAAGATATCAAGCAGCTCAGTCAGAAGTGTCAGGAAATAAGAAGAAGCAGGGTGAGAACTTCAAACCTTCACAAAACTTTACCAACTATGAACACAGGGACAATTCCAACAAGAACAAACACAGAACTGATTATAAAGACAAAAACCCTCTAGGATCAGAAAAGAAACCTCCAAGAAAGGAAGGAAAGTGGTGTAAATCTTGCCAAATGAGTAACTACAATACTGCGGAATGCAGACGGAAAAACCCTCCTCATCACGCTGCATGCCTTACAACAGAGAACAAGGGAAGGAAGGACCTGGCAGATAGTCAGAAGGACCTCCATCATCCCCCTGTCTGTGAGGAAGTGACCTTGAATGGCACCCAAGTACTGTGCTTATATGATACAGGCTTGGACTTTGACTCAGTAGTGTGCTCTTCTCTGGTGAGTCCGGAACAAATAACCACAGAAACAGTGGAAATCAGAGGACCAGTCAAGGGAGCAGGAACCATGACACTGCCCATAGCCCGTATCAACATAAGATCTCGCTATGTGGAAGGAGAGATCAAAGCAGCAGTGATGGACAACCCTATCTACCCATTAATACTGGGATGTAGATATGTCTTTCTAGGAGAACCTATAAGACCCATAGTGATGGCAACAGTCCAGACCAGGGCAAGCTCTAAGAAAGAAGAGGACACTATCATAAATACTCATCCAGAAGAGATGAGAATGGCTCAAACTGCTGACAGTACATTGAAGCCATGCTTTGGCAAATTACCTAAAAGCCATAACCCTCCAGAGAAAGGAGACTTATATAAGAAAAATGGCCTACTATATAGAAAAGCTGGAACAGGACCAAAAGGACATGGACAGCTTGTAGTGCCAAAATCATACAGGGAGCAGGTTATGAAGCTAGGACATGCTATACCCTTCAGTGGACATATGGGAATAGGGGCCACTGGACAACGGATAGCCTGTCACTACTTTTGGTCAGGGATCACAGAGGACATAAAGAGGTATGTGAGATCCTGTCCAGAATGCCAAAGAGTAGCTCGTAAACATAGGACTGCACCAGCAACACTGGGAGAAATGCCCATCATGGGAACGCCCTTCGAACGTGTTGCCGTGGATATTGTTGGACCCCTCAGTAGGACCAAGAAGAGAAATGCATATATCTTAACCTTGGTCGATACTTGCTCTATGTGGGGAGAGGCAGTAGCAATGTCATCGATAGATTCGAAACATGTGGCAGAGGCACTGTTAACAATATTCACCCGATTAGGTTTCCCACATCAAATATTGACTGACAATGGTTCTCAGTTTAGGGGAAAGCTAACACAAGAAGTATTCAGGTTATTTCAAGCTAGACATTATCACTGTAGCCCGTACCACGCCCAAGGGAATGGTCAAGTAGAGCGGTTCAATGGCACGCTCATTTCAATCCCTAGAAAGTTGGCTAGTGATAAACCTAAAACTTGGGACACATACTTACCCTCAGCACTATTTGCCTATAGGGAAGTCCCACATAACTCCACAGGATTGGCTCCAGCTACATTGTTGTTTGGACGACCAATCAAAGGTCCACTGGAAGCATTGTTGCGGACATGGACTGATGAAAAAGCAGAAGAAACCGTGACTTCTTCATACCAATACGTCAACGAGTTGACATCTCGATTGAAAACAAGTTGGAAACTGGCAAATGATAACTTGAGACAGGCCAGGAGGAAGCAGGCTGCTTACTATAATAAAAAAGCAAAAGATAGGGAACTTGAGGTGGGAGAAAAGGTTCTGTTACTGTTGCCCAGCAGCAATAATAAATTGCAAATTGGATGGCAGGGACCCTACGTCATATTGGAAAAACTTTCCCGGACCAACTATAAGATTGACAAGAAAGGAAAGGAGAAGGTGTGTCATGTCAACCTTCTTAAAAAGTATTATGACAGGGAAGCATCAGAAGTTGCCCATATCATGACCCTGGCCATTGCAACAGAAATGCAGGATGAACCAATTTCCTCCATAGAATACCCCCTAACAACTACGGAAAGCTATGCTCAGGTTAATGTGAGTGAACATTTAACTCTTGAGCAGAGGAAAAAGGTTCAGGAGGTGTTAGAAATCCGTGCTGAGGTACTCACAGATAAGCCGGGGTGTACTGATCTGTTAGAGTATGACATGACGATTACTGACCCTACACCAGTTTGTATGCGGACATACCCTATACCTTATGCTAAAGGACAGGCACTCAAGGATGAAATTGACTATCTCTTAAAAGAGAAAATTATTTCAAAGTCTGAATCTCCCTGCAGCTCAAGTGTGGTGCTATTAAGGAAACCTAGTGGTGAACACAGGTTATGCATTGATTATAGGAAACTAAATGCTATCACTGAATCTCAGGTAGACCCATTACCTGACACCAATCAGTTGTTTGCTACATTGAGTAAGGCTCGGTATTTTTCAAAAGTAGATCTAAGCAAGGGATACTACCAAATACCAGTAAAACCAGAAGTTAGGAAACTGTTAGCCTTTAGTACACCGGATGGACATTACGAGTTCAATGTACTCCCATTTGGTTTAAAGAATGCTCCAAGTATCTTCACCAGAATGATGAGGAAATTGTTGGAACCATTACAAAATCCTCATATCACCAACTTCATGGATGATATTCTGATTGCTACCACTACGTTCGAGGAACACATAGTAGCACTCTCCATGTTGTTAGGTAGATTGAAAGAAACGGGATTGACAGCACGCCCAACTAAGTGTCATATTGGATGTGAGACATTGGAATTTTTAGGTCACACTATCTCTACAGGGCAAATGTCTCCGGACCCAAAGAATGTAGAGAAAATGAGAAAAGCACCAAGACCACAAACTAAGAAGTATGTAAGATCCTTTGTGTCACTGTGCGGGTTTTATCAGAAATATATACCCCATTTCAACTCATTGTGCGCGCCATTAACCGACTTAACCAAAAAAGGTCAGCCGGATAAAATACAATGGACTGCGGAGTGTGAACAGGCTTATACAGAGTTGAAAAATAAGCTGACAAATAAACCTATCCTTGCTTTTCCCGATCTCACACAAGAATTCGTACTAAGAACGGATGCTAGCAATGTAGGCATCGGAGCAACATTACTACAGCGGGCAGACACACCGCCACATATGCTTCTACCAGTAGCGTTTGCCAGTAGAAAGTTAAATACAGCTGAAAGAAATTATTCTACCGTTGAACGTGAATGCCTCGCTTTGGTCTGGTCGATCAACAAATTCGCCCCTTTTCTTTACGGGAAACACTTCATTGTGGAAAGTGATCACCAGCCTTTGATGTTTTTAGCAGTGTCTAAAAAATTAAATTGACGACTTTTAAGGTGGAGTTTACTGTTATCTCCATATTCGTTCAATGTGAGATACATTCCAGGACGGGACAATCTTGGACCCGATTTTTTAAGTCGTCATCCTATCAAAGGAGATATAGAAAAACAGAAAAGTAAAGAGAAACTGCAGCATGAGTTACCAAAGTTAACTGTGCATGCACTGTTTTAAAGAAGAGGGCTCTGTAGCAAAATTTGGTTATTCTTGCTTTGTTGTGAAAAAAAAATGTGTAGCGCGACTCCCACACACACACACACCAGCGCAAGGTCAGCGCGGCGGTCTTTCTTTGAAGTTTGTAGTAGACGGGAAATGTGAATTTCGGTTAAAAGCCATACAGTATTACCGAAGAATGATGAAATAGCTAATAAGAATGAATGGCGGACTTTCAAAGTTTGCATTTACTGGACATTAAATTATTAACTACCGGAGAACGCCCGGTTGGATTAATATTAAATAAAAATAATTCAACAAAGGAGATAGACTAGGAATTATATCCAAAAGGATATTATTCAAATATAAATAGTTTTAAAGATAATTAATATTTTTCACCTTCATCACATCGGCTAAAAGTTAGCTAATAATCTTTAAAAATTTATTACACTAACAAGCCTCAACGGATTTGTATAAAACTTATATGTAATGAAAGCCTCATATGGGGAAAAGGAAATGATACATAGAAAGGACGGAAGAATATAAGTGTGTAGTGAACAGAAGAAAAAAACAAGTACAGGAAAAACACAGATTGCTTCAAATAGCCTCAAACCAGGAGATGAAACGAAAATCTTTTGGGACTTTTAGAGGTGCTTTCTCGTACGCGCGAGAGACTGAAATATAAGGACAGAGGGACGCGTTGAAAATCACACACACCAAATCCAGAAGCCAAAGTGAGAAACTGGAAGACAGTATCTGCAAGAAAAGTTATTTTTTCACGCTGCATGCAGGGCAGATTAACTTCAACCAAAATAATCTCACCGTGAGCTTATAGATCCTAAGAGGGTTTTTTATGATCAATGTTTATGATCATTCCTGATCGAGAAACTAAAGACTTGAAGAAGTTGATCCAGCTCACTGAAACCTAGAGGTCAACCAAACTTCAACACCTTAGTCCCCCGTAGTTATAGTGCGGGCTGAAGGAAAGTCTTCCGTACTCCAGTGTGTCGGAGGAACCTCGAGCAGACGTGGCTAAAGTTGAGTTTCTTTGTATCCATCCAACAAATCCTGTGAGCAGTTTCTAAAACGACTGTCTAATGATGACAACTAGATGGCAAGAGATAATGTGACAATCCTTTTGTTATAAATTCAGTGGAAGATAAATCCAAGACTTTTTCTATTAGTTATTTTAATTTGTAACTGTAAATAATCATACATTTTACCATCTTCCAACACCCATTTATCATTACCAGAATATATAGATGTACATAATAAATTGGATAATTGTACTCATTTGACTTGTTAAATTTTTAACTGTTAAATTTTGAGTTACCTTTTCAAATTTAATTATATTATCACATAGGGTTACGATAGCGAAAGTAGCAACTTATATTTCTGAAGCCTAAATCTATTGTCCAGCTCAGAGTATTCACAGCTGTAACTCACTTGTGATACCAGTGTACTTCTCGGGCACTGGAACTTCATACTTTCTGGAGAGAGATTCTACTTCTGCTCTACCACTATTATCATAATAGGAAAACCTTTCGCTACACCAAGTAGAGAAGAAATAAAGAAAGACATAAAGCTTCTGAAAGATGGAAAAGCAACTGGTCCAGGTGGCATTCAAGCAGAGGCCATCAAAACAGATATTGATACCTCTACAGAGATATTATACAAACTACTTGGCAAAGTCGGGAGAGAGAGGAAATACCAGCAGAATGGAAGGAAGGTTATCTGGTCAAGTTGCCTAAGAAGGGAAATTTACAAGAGTGCACAAATTATACAGGATTAGTATTACTATCAGTGCCAGGAAAAGTATTAAACAGAATCATCCTTGAGAGATTAAAAGAGTCCATAGACACTGAGAATAATAGTTGAACAAAGTCTGGAATGGAATTCACCTCTTTACATCGGATTCGTAGACTCTGAAAAGGCATTTGACAGTGTAGACAGAGAATTACTTTGGAAACTGATGAGGCATTTTGGAGTTCCCATGAAGATCATTAACTTAATAAGGAAGACCTATGAAGACATGACATGCAGAGTTCTTCATGAAGGACAACTTACAGAACCGGTTTGGATAAGAACGGGAGTGAGCAGGGATGCTTCTTGTCTCCATTTCTTTTCTTACTAGCAATAGATTGGGTTAAAAATACATCGACATCACACAATAGAAATGGAATCCAGTGGAATCTGACTTAACAGTTTGATGATCTGGATTTTACAGATGACTTGGCTCTTTTGTCCCATAACCATAATCAGATGCAAGAGAAAATGAAAATTCTCGATGAGAGGTCACAACAAGTGGTCCTGACAATACACAGGGAAAAGACAACGATTATGAGAATAAATGCAAGAAATGATAACAAGGTTGAACTTGAAGAAACACCACTAAAGGATGTAGAATCGTACACATATCTTTGTAGTAATATAGACAAAGTTTGAGGGACAGACAGCGATATCAACATAAGAATACAAAAAGCAAGAAGCGCTTTCATTACATTGGGAAACATATGGAGGTCAAGAGAAATCAAGTCCAACACGAAAATAAGAATCTTCAACTCACATGTGAAGTCAGTCCTATTGTATGGCTCTGAGACATGGAGAGCAACAAAAACAACAACTAAAAAGCTACAGACTTTATAAACGGGTGCTTGCGTAGAATAGAAGGACTGAAATGGTATGACAAAGTCACAAATGTGGAATTGATGACAAGAACCAGACAAGTGCCAGTGGAACAAGAGATGAGAAGGAGACGCTGGCAATGGATAGGACACCTGTTGATAGCATTACAAGACAGTCCTTGTTCTGGAATCCACAGGGAAAGAGAGGCAGAGGTAGACCAAAAAACATACGGAGAAGAGAGCTAGATACAGAGGTGAAAATGATGAGGAAAACATGGAAAGAACTTGAGCTGATGGCACAGGACATGAAGACTTGGCATGTGTTTGTTGAAGGCTTATGCTCCTCGGGGAGCTAAATGTTATTGATTGATTGATAAACGTGTATGTAAGAATGACAATTTTGCGATAAACATTAATGTAATTCTAACATACCGAGACGAATCGTGTACAATGAATGAAAAATTAAATTGTTCCCAAAAAAAAAAGGGGGGGGGGGGGGGTTCACATGTATCATATTTATAGCAGAATGTTAAGAATTCAGTTGGCAATAGTGCAGAAGACAATAGTTAGCTAAATACAAAACTAAAATGCCCTTTCTACACCCATCACCTTTTTAAAACCAAAAAAAAAACAAATAGTTGGCAGCCAAAATCAGACTAAAGTTACATTAAATACCCTAATTATAACCAAATCTTAGGTTGAACAGAGTATACTAAGATGGAGGACGAGCAGAGGCAATAATGGTCAGCTATTAAATGCCCTTTCTACACCCATCACCTTTTTAAAACAAAAAAAAACAAACAAAAAATTCAGTTGGCAGCCAAAAAAGACTGGAAAGATTCTTCCGTAAGTGGCTAGGAATAAAAAAAGAATAATCGCGAAAAATAAGACAGAGAGGCTTCATTTTAAGCGAACGAATTTTTAGAATTAGAACATTAGAAGGCGTTGACAACAGGTGAAACTGACGAAAAAGGGCGGATGACTTTTTTTTTAAAAAAGTTCCTTCTTCTTTAAGTACGTTGCCTCGTGTCGAATGTGACCAGGACAAAAGTTACTAGAAAAGCTAAATAGATGAAACAGAAAATTTTTGAATATTGCTGACAAAAAGAACAGTTATGAGGAAGCCATGTTCACCATTGTTTGGTGTTTCGTGGTTTCTATTACAATTTGTTTAACGTAATCAGATTGCCAGCTCATGCGTAACAATAAATTAGTCGCCATGTATGACATGTAAATGCGTATTTTTACGATTATATTCTTTCCCTCCATTCTAACTCACACCCCACCCCCTTACTTGCAGTTCAGTGTGGTATCAGTGAGATTGCGACTAGATCTGCTCGAGTCACGACCACCGGCCTCTTCGTCACGCCCCGCGTAGTTGGTGGTCGCATCACTGGAACTTGCATCACTTACCCCTGGATGGTCCGACTTACTATCAACAACGGCCAAGTGTGCGGTGGGACGATTCTGGACGAGAGACATATCCTGACAGCAGCTCATTGTGTTACGTGAGTGCCATTCAGCCCTCTCTACTTTCTCGCGGTTTAACATCGGGTTTTTTGTTCTCTTCCTCGTTCTATCTGTCACCCTTGGTATTGCCCCTTCCTCGCTCTATCTGTCACCCTTTGTATTGCCCCTTCCTCGCACTATCTGTCACCCTTGGTATTGCCCCTTCCTCGCTCTATCTGTCACCCTTTGTATTGCCCCTTCCTCGCTCTATCTGTCTCCCTTGTTATTGCCCCTTCCTCGTGCATGTAGCTCATCATCATCATCATTATTTTCGCTCATTATGGAGCTGGATGCACCAATAAGGCTGGTCCCGTTGCGGGAGGCCTGCACCAAACATTCACAAGCTCGTACAGCGGTGCTGTCTGTAGCAGTCCATTGTACACGATGAGGTTGCCAGTCCCATGTTTAACCTTTTTATTAGTCGCCTTGCACACAAGAGGACATTAATATTGAGAAAACAAAAACTATGATAATTAGCCAAACGGGCGATAAGCCCACATTAAAGTTCGATAAGCACCATATTAAAGATAAGCATAAAAGGGGAAATCCTGGAATAAGTCAAGAGCTACGTATATCTTGGTCATATAATAACAGAAGATGGCAGATTTGAAACAGAAATCAAGAAGAGAATAGGAATGGCCAAAGCTACATTGAACAACATGAAACATATACTGACATCTAAACAGTTATCTCACAGATTAAAACTGAGAATCATAAACTGTTATATATTTTCTGCACTACTGCGTGGTATAGAAACATGGACAATGAATAAGCAATTGGAAGAAAGAATTGAGACTCTGGCAGATTTGCATTACAGCCAACCTTCATTGTGGAGATGGCAGCTGATGATGACACCAGAGGGAGTAGTAGTCCTTTTCGTTGCCTCTTCAGATCCCCCTCCCCCCTCCCCCGGGAACTACATGGGACTTGGGCAGCTAATGGTTTTAGCCAGTCATCTAAAACTTATCTTTTTCCACCTGTAGTACATACCGAGTAGTTAGACGGAAGGCAACGGTGTTTTTAAAATAGTTTGTAGTTTACAAAGACCAAAATTTGAATACACAGTGTTACAGGTATGATAATCCCTGGCAGGTAAATGGGTATTAGTAATGACTGCGTTCGCAGTTAAATGGTGTCGACGTTCCCACCGTTCAATTTCTTCTGGTGAGCAATCTTTGCTCCCGTGGATACGACCAATCGTTAAATCAGCAATAAGATTGTTTAAACCTTAACCTTCCCTGAAAAAAATGGTGTATGGATATCAACTATAGCTGTGGGATAAAATTAAACAGTACCACCGAATGTAATACATTTTACAAAACCACCAGTAGCACAGGAAGGATGTACAAGAGCCTGTCTGATCCCAACAGTTGTAGATCCCGAGTCACGGAGCACAGATACTTGGGTATTATTCAACAACCCCCTGTGAAATAGTAGAGTGCCAGTGCCATCATGAGCTGACAAACCTGTAACAGCTGGCAATGGGTGACAACACTTCAATATCGAAGTACTATCTGCCTGAAAAAGAGTGAGACAATCTTGGCAATGTGAGGCAACCTCAAAATGAAAAGCACAACATGCAGCAGATCGATTCATAACACCATTGTCCTGATTAATGACGGGTGCATCCCCAGTGAGTGCCGAACCAGCATTGTGACCTGGACGTATAGGAGCACGAGAACGTGATCGTTGTCCCTGGCGATCAAAAGAATTACCTTGATTTCTGTAGTTTTGTGAGTTATTTCTTAGCGGGAAATTGTGATTGTTGGAACCATTATTATTCCAATTTCTATTAGAAGGATGACAATTGTCCTGCTTTCTCCAATTTGAGTTTTGCTGGTGGGAATTGGTTCTATACTGAGGTGATTGATTCCTAAATTGTTGTCTACCTCTGTTGAAACTTCCATCTCTGTTGAAATTCCTTTTTCTGTTGAAATTTCCATCATTATACCTCCCTGGCACAAAGTTCCTATCAAGGCTATTAGATCTATGTCTGAAAGTATTGTTGTTCCAGGTTGTGGCTGAAGCAACAGGTAGTGATTCTTTAACAGAATTGTTACTAATGCAAGCACCTGGATGTGCCGTACAATAATGTTTACCAATTTCTTCAATTAAAGATAGGCTAGATGGTTTGCGTTCATGCAACAAGGACCAAAATGGCTTACTTACAGAGGACAAAACCTTATCCCTCAATAACAGATCCATAAGGCCATCATAGGTTTTCTCAATACCTGAGAGTTGAACCCATCTGTTGAAAGTCAATCGTATAGCAGAAATCAACTCCGAGAAGTCCTTCTCAGTTTCAGGAGTCATTGTTTTGAAAAGGATACGATATCCCTCTGCACCAAGTTGGTAACGTTTTAATAAAAGAACCCTTGCAGCTTCATAATTATGTTTGATAGACTCATCCATAGTACACAGAGCTGTTAATGGTTCCCCATTCAAGAACTCCATAAGTTTAGCACACCATTGAAATTTGTCTAATTTATGTGCCTCACAGACAGTTTCATAGCGTCTCAAGAAGCACGAAATGTCATCATAACCTGCATTAAATATGGGTAAGCGAAATTTAGCAGAACCATTATTTTTACCCGAGGAATTAGGAACATCTAAATTACCATTTTGACTATTCTGGCGTCTTAATTTCACTTCTTCTAAACAAAGAAGCATCATTCTTTCTTCATGGGCCAATTTCAAAGTCTTTCTCTCTTCCATTTCTCTATCATGGTGCATTTTTCTTTCTTCTGTAATAAGCCTCTTCTCCTCCAATTCAATCATTCTCTTCTTCTCCTCCAAATCTTCAAGACACTTTTTCTTAGCCTTCTTCTCCTCCAATTCATCAAGACGCTTTTTCTCAGCTCTCTGTTCTTCTAATTCTTGTTTTGCCTTTGCCAACTCCGACATGGCAAAGTCCTTCAACACTTCACCTTTATAACCAAATGCTTTGCCCTGCTCGACAAAGTAATCCAAGGTAGCCAAGTTAACTAATTATGTGACTCACTTAGCCGAAATATAATACAATGGCTTGTTGCTTTACAGCTGGATGTAAGCAAAGAATGTGGTAATTCATAATTCATAACCCTTCACTCCCAAAGGAGCGTAGGCCTTCAACAAACACATGCCAAGTCCTCCTGTCACGTGCCATCATCTCAAGTTCTTTCCATGTTCTCCTCATCATTTTCACCTCTGTTTCCAGCTCTCTTCTTCATGTGCTTCTTGGTCTACCTCTGCCTCTCTTGCCCTGGGGGTTCCAGAACAAGGACTGCCTTGTAATGCTATCGTCAGGTTTCCTCAATGTGTGTCTGGACCCAGACAAGGTATAAACAGATAAATTGTATAAAACAAGTGATAGGTAGATGAGGAAAACAGCACGAACAAAACAGTCACCAAATAAGGAAAATAGCAACAGACCAACAATGCATTTACAAATGGAAAGACGAAACGTCACATCTAACATGAATTATTATAAAGAACAATCAGCAGTCAGAATCATCGGTGAGGTTGCTCGAACCGGAAATACTGCTGAATGAAATTTACAAGAACAACCCTATAGAACATTCAATGTGCGGTCATCTTTCAATGACATGTTATCGCTAGCATTGAATCGCCACCCAACCTTCCCGCAAAAACATAAGAACATGAATAGAAATTTTTTTTTTAAAATGATAGAATGATTTACCAGCACATAACTGGACACACATGCATTAAAAATACAGGCCACTTATATGAAAAAACGCACTCCGACAGATGCTCGCTAGAAGAAAAAATTCATCGCTGCCTGTAGACTGATGCAGCAATGACGTGTAGATTACAACGGAACAGCAAACAGTGGCCACGAAAATCAAATGAAGACGACGGCAGACTTGACTGACGACATCTGGAGGTGAACTTTAATATTAACGAATAGTGTAGACATCATGACGAAAAATGACGGTTGAACAGCAAAGCCGGCAGTCATGCGCAGTTCATACAATATTTATGTAGATGAGGGTCAACGGTGAAATGTCACAAAACGTACTGAACAATTATGACTGTAAATATTCTGCGAAGACCATCGATCTTCTCTTCCTCGTTCTCGATCCCCACACTGGCCACCAGCGATTTGTTACAGGTGGGTTATCTTTTTGTAGTTATAATTGATCAGAATATAGAATCATAAAATGTACATGCATCGTACTGACAAACACGAATGGAGACGGGTATGATCGTACAGGACATCACTCGCCGAAGAACACAAGTCGTCGGGTAGAGGGTCCACAATATATCTTCTTCATTTATTTAACTTCAGGAACACCAACATCATGGGCAAGGCATATATATTATACATGCATCACAGTAAAATCCTTCATCTGTCTCGTCTCAACCATTCAGTTCTGGCCGCTGTACTAGATGTGCATACCACCCAAGTAATGTGGACCAGACGACGTGAATGTAAAAATACTGGAATTATTTCGTCAGTAATATATGGAACTTCTTGACAAGTTCTGAATCATCTTAGATAATATAATGGCGGGCTTCGAAGTTAAATATGCCACAGATCTCTTCCTTCGCAATACTTGGAGCTTGAATAAAACACGTCTTACTATGAAGACTAGAAGTAACGAAAAGGCCAAGAATATTAGCCGTTAGCATAAATTAGTGCAAAACGCGTTACGTCATTAACAACTGGTGACGTATTAAATATACAGCGTTCAATATAAGTTAAAAATCGTGCAAAAACATGAGTTACCACATAGAGACATATTACCGCAAAATAAATGGCAATAGCCTGTGTGTGACAACATAAAAAAATCTATACGACACGTCCACTGTTGAAGGAACTGAGCAAGTTTTTGACGTCAGCAACGGAGTTTCTGTGCACCCAGAATTCAGCTTCTACACCAGAAGTACGAAATCTGTCATTTGTGTAATCTGCTTGTTCTAAATCACACAGTTAAATGTCAGGTTTGTCCGTTGTTCCATTTCAGCCCATATGAATGTCTTAATCACGGCGAATATGAATCCAACTAGCAATTTTAAGACTAACTAGTGGCGTAGTAGGGGGTGCGAGGGGGTGTCGCACCCAGGTGTCGTGGAATATTCTAATCCACATATATAAATTAAAAGGTAAATGTAAAGCGTAACAAATAAATTCTAATAAAGAAAAGAGCAATGGTACAATAACAGTGCTGTCACAAGGAATGTACTCGAAATCCCCTTTGTTTTATGCTTCGTCTGCAAATTGTAACGCTTTCACGTTGATAGTAAAAGCCTACTATATTATTACCCGCTTTCTTCAATGAAACGTGTGCTGTATTTCTTGGAAAAACATTGAGAGGCAGACTGCGTAATGACCTAAATTAATCCTAACATTAATTATACTGCGTTACCAAAACGAACGAACAGATGGACTCAAATAGAAAGAGAGAGGGAGGGCTGAAAATCAGGAACGCATGCAACACGCGTCGCGCGATACACAATTACTACTATCACGCGTGTAAGGCCACATGCACTAACTTTTTTTTTCAGACGGACAGTGATAAATTAAAACGCTTATTGGGGAAAACCTGACATTCTACTGTTTTATGTCCGAAATCCTGACATTAGTCTGACAGTACAGCAGGACAGGTGGCGGTTCTAACATAAAAAAATAAAAAAACAACTACACGACTATCCTAGAAAATACATATTTTGAACGCAGCCACTTAGCTCTTTTAAATTTGTATAGTTGGGTTCCTTAGGGCTTGCTGTCAAAGAATATGTACAACGTTATGCAAATAGTCTAGGAATTAACAAGTTATAACCAAAATAAAATATTGGGGATGCCTGACAGCATGAAATCATTTCTGCTCATAAAATTTTTTTTATAACGTGTTTGAAAAAACCTTGCGTACGGAAATAGCCTACCATGTAAACTCCAAATTGATTGGAGCGCAACAAATATAAGACTAAACACGATTGGTCGGACTATAAATACTATATTTGGTTGTTAGGGGAGACGTAGGAAGTTAAAATTTTTTCAAACCCTTGTCGAAACGTAGCTCCATTGGCCAGACTCGCTGATATACTCACTTAGGAGCGTTAGTTCGAGACCACTAGTTCAAATAAGCTTGATAAAGCAACAGTGCGTTGAAGCCAGCTCACATTTTTGCTAAAATAAAAGCCTGGAACATAAGCAGATGGGAATTTGTGCCAGAATTCATTGCTAATCAACGTATCTGTGTTTGTTTCCATGAATTGTGGTAAGCTTGAAACATTCAGTATCTTTTAATGAAAATTGAATGTGAATTGTTAATTTATGCCTGTATATATGTGTAGTTCAGTAGCAAACATGATGTAAAGCCTATAATGCTCCAGCCTGAACATTAGGTGTCGGAGGAAAGTAAAACTGCATGGAATGGCCAAACAGTACACTGACACCTAGATTATTGATTAGACAGAAATAATGCTGGAAGTGCAGAGGCGTAGTAACCATTAAGGAGGTTAATGCTGGTATAAAGTATTTCAGATGAAGCTGACAGTTGGCCTAACGCTCTGAACTCAATGTTTGTGATGTATTGTGCTCAGTGTAAAAAGAGAGTATCAATTAGTAATGAAGTAGAAGGTACATCCTTCTTGTTTTCAGGGACCGTGGTCTTGATGGTATTGAGCAGCACCTGGTCAGAGCTTTGCTGAATCCAGAGTCGGACAGCATACTCCTTGGTCCATTTAGCTATCAGTGAGGTGTCTCCAGAGCACAGGGGAGAAATCGAGCAGAGGAGTCTTTTCCTGCCGCCATCACGCAAGATAAGCTGATGTGGCCAGCTGAGCTCAAAATTATGTACCCCATCTTAAAATAACATTGTAACATAAACTTAAGAGGGGAAGTAAATTGTTTTAATAACAGGAACGGAGAACATCTCCAATACTAGCTCCCATAAAGACAAACTATTGAAGTCATGATGACAAATACCAACAGAGCTTGAACAAAACAAAACCAGTATTACCTCATATTACTACTACACAACTGACACATAGGATACTTTTACTTTTGTACATAATAACTTGTAATTAAAATATTGTGATTCCTGGTTACTTTGAATCAGGACACATAATAAGATATGTCACTACAATAGTGTTGTCAAGTTGGAATAAATTAAATTGTTTATCTGTCTGTTGTTGTTATGACTTACACTTCATCATACACATACCCTAGACATACAACGTAGTCATCACACTATTCCAGAATAATTCTGACTGAGATATATATATATATGTGGCAGCAAGTAAGGTTATCTATAATACACTACTCTTATTAGATATAGATACCTTCACAGCTGATCTCAGTCAGTACACTAAGTCCCCTATAAATATTTATAACATCCCACTTCACCACACCAGGTGACAGCCAGGAAGGGAGATGGGGTGCCATCGGACACCATTATGACAATACTGCACTGTTTAAAAATCTCCTCGCAAGCATAATATATTTTCCCCTATGTTTTATAGGGTATCCCAAAGAAAACATCCGCCCTGGGTGCCAATTACTTTATGTACGCCCCTGCGACTAACTTCAAATGTCGCAGATTGTTTTAAGCGAGTGTGGTCATCAGTATTTAAATTAAGCCATAGCAGAATAGCTAGCTCGCAAAACATGCCAGAAATGCTAAAAAGAGATAAAAGTTTATTTTGAGAAATTGTTATTTACAGAATGTGACAAAAGTTCGGTATCTAATTCACGTTGTCAATGTTCTATTTTGTACAAATAAATTTGAGTTCTGTGTATTATATTGTGGTTACAATGATTCGCATTATAAAATATCTGGAATGTCTCGCACCCCCGGAAGGTGAGTCTCGTACCCCCAGCGGGGTGCATACACCCCTTGTTAAGAAGCACTAGTATAGAGCTATACCTAGCCTACCTTGCTATTGCAGTACATATACACATATACAGCACTATATACTACGTTTATCAGTGGAACAAGAGGTGAGAAGTAGACGCTGGCTTTGGAGAGGGCACACATTAAGAAAAACAGTCAATAGTTTTACAATGTAGTACCTTTTCTGGAATCATAATGGAAAGAGAAACAAAGGTGACTTAAAAACACACGGAGAGAAGAAATGGAGACATACATGACAGGGACATAGAAGACATGGAAAAACCTTAAAATGATGGCACAAGACAGGAGAGCATTGCATGTTTGTGTTGAAGATGTGCTCCACGGGTAGCTGGAAGGATACTGATGACAAACCATGTTTACTGTAAAATTACATAATGTGATGTCAGTCCTAACGAGAAGAGATATGGTCCGCAACCAGACCTCAAAACCCAGCCCCGTCAGACCTAAGTGGAACAGTCCCAACTACGAGGTTTGGCAATGTCTGCAGAATGGGAGATCGACTAACCCGACAACTATAGGAAATCAAGAGCCAGGGATCCATACCTCCAGGACGACCCAGAGTTCGCTGGGAGGATAACATCAGACAATCTCTGAAGGACCGAGAACTAGATTTGAACCAGGCCAGGAGG
This sequence comes from Oreohelix idahoensis, assembly GCA_024509875.1. Lineage (NCBI taxonomy): Eukaryota > Metazoa > Mollusca > Gastropoda > Stylommatophora > Oreohelicidae > Oreohelix > Oreohelix idahoensis. The sequence goes on from JAMPIV010005383.1 coordinate 121,611, forward strand.
AAGATAGCCGTTAGGATAGTATCGCGCTTTCTCTGGCAGACATATACACCACAGGGTAGAAATGGAACTATCAAATAAGTTAGATGTCAATTTTGAATAACAATATTCCTACATTTTTCTTCACAAAGTTTTTTGTTTCTTCTTCAGAAAACGATGTCGCAGTTCTGACACTGAATGACCCTATCGATTTCAGCCAAATTTGCGCGGCTCCCATTTGTTTAGACCCTAACTACAATATCACATCTGGACAAACATGCACAATTGCTGGCTGGGGAACGACTTCCGGTAAGACAAAATGGAGACAGTTGGTTCTTTAGAAGTAGTAATTTGGTTAAGATTATCATTTCCCTTCTCGATCCTTACAGAAATTGAGCCAGTGCTCCTGCTGGTCTCCTTATAGGAAGCCTGCACCAAATAAATTGATGTGCTCTTGGAGTGGTGGTTTCCGTAGCAGACTCCTCAGATATCACTGTTAACTACCCAGAGCGAGCTCGAGCATCGTTTTCCTTTTCACTTCTTACAGAGCATGGACCCAGCACTCCACCTGGTCTCCTTGCAGGAAACCTGCACCAACTCTTTCATGTACTGTTTCAGTGGTGGTTTGTGTAGCAATATTTTAACATGATGAGTTTGCCATATGCACAGTCTTACATTAGTCACCCCTTACAGCAGACCTGATGTAGCAGTAGTCTAATCGTTTTGTAGACTCCCTAAAGACCCATGGAAACTACACGGGGTAATCAGTCTAACAAATTATACCGTACTCAGTTTTGGAACCGAAGACGCAGCAAGAGAGATGAATTAAGTCAGCGACTCATAGCTTGACTCAGGGCCGTCTTAACAGCACTGTAGGCCCTGGGCAAAGCAATGCACTGGGCCCCTATCAGCCCTACCCACCCACGGGAATAAAAATGTAAACGGTCAATAAAATAAAACCTATAGATTTATAATTTAATGGTACTTTCAACAAAGATTTCGTCAACTTACCCACGTCATGTTTGATTTGAATACCATGCCTTTCGAGCGAGAGATCGAGTAATTATCCACTTTGCCAAGAGATGTCGTATGAACAAAATGGCAGCATCCCAGCATGGGGCCCCTATAATCATGGGACCCTAAGACGGCACTGGCTTGACTGCTTGCGTCACGGTCAGCAAACCAGAGCTGACCAAGACACTACTCCACCTCCAAGTGGTGGTCCTGGAAACAGGCTGCATCACTGCAGTCTGACCGAGAGAGTAGGGATTGAAGAGGGAAGGCAAACTCGGTCCCAAAAATGCCATGCTAAAAACGGATGTGTCGGACCGAAAGGCGCAAATATCGGAGCTTCGCTGTAAACAGCGACACAACGTAACAAACGTCCTTTTCATGACGAACGCAGAAGAACAAGAAGAAGATACTCGGTAGTTCCATACATTTTCTGTCTCTTACGCTGACGACATAACTTGACAGATTATTTTCTGTCCACGGAAGCGAATCACACCATCCTCACTGCCAACTAGGCACCACAAAAATAGTGCTTTGTAGACGGGGGTAATTAGCGCAATTCGCAGCACGTAACACCGGATATTTACATAGGGCGATCCAGCCTCATTAATGACGCAATTACTTCTGTTGTTCCCTATTATACAGTATAGGTCAGATTACACAGGACAAAGACCTTAATACTGTGTATAGTAAATGATAGAAGAATGACAACAGTACAGGACAGAGAGGATGGTGTGACTCGCTACCGTAGCTAGGAGTGGGTGCCGTTTCGAAGGTCCTGGGTTCAATTCTCCAATAAGAAACTCACTTCTGTTGTTTTTCTGTTGTCTAGTTTTCTGCTTCTTTATTTCTCACGAGCGCCTGAAACATACCTTTATGTGTGTAATATTATTGTTTATTTTCTGTTCATCTCTTGATAATTCCTTCCTAATAATTGCAACAACATATTTTAGCCCGTTTATCTTCAACCTTACGAGTACATTCTATTGCAATTTTCAACCAATAGTCTTTTATGTGTCTAAAATATGTTGTATACTTTGTCGTGTTTCCTTTTATTTTTATTTAAAATAAAACAGATTATTAAAAAGCTTGCTCCCTCTCTCACCCACCAACACCCCACACTCCATTACACACCCACACATACAGAAAGATATATATATATATATATATACAAGGTCTGTCCAGAAACTAATGAGACTGATTCTATAAAATTGGTTTATTTCAAGACATGCTTACATACACTTAAAATTCTTCGAAATAACATCCTTGATCATCCATTCACCGTTGCCAGCGGTTCTGCCACGCGTGGATTTAGAAACAAAAACAACACCTTTGGAGTAAAAAAAGACAATGAGCATCGATTTCATCTTCAATTTGCTCATTCGAACCTTCTTTGGTCGAAGAGACTCGGTAGTGTGCCACTCAGAGCTCTGCCTTTTCGTCTCCGGATCGTACTCAAAGACCCACGTTTCATAACCGGTTACCACTTTTTCCAAAAAATCAGGTTCACTCCTCACACGGTCCAAAAGCTCACGAGAAATCGACACACGGTTTTTCTTCTGTTCGTCGGTCAAAACCTTAGGAACCAATTTGGCACAAACTTTCTGCATCTGCATTTCTTTCGTGACTATTTCATGCACAATGGATTTTGGAAGTCCCACTTGATCTGCTATCAATCTAAGACTCAGACGTCGGTCAGAGTCCAAAACCGCTTTCACCTTATCCGCATTGTCCGAAGTGTGAGACGTTGATGTACGCCCTGTGCGTCGTTCATCCTCGACGCTCTCTCTTCATTCTTTGAACGTTTTGTGCCACCGAAACACTTGTGCTTTCGATAAAGCATCCCTCCCGTAGGCTTTCTGTATCATAGAAAGCGTCTCGGTCGCGGATTTTTCAAGTTTTACACAAAACTTTATCGCGTATCGCTGCTCGACATTCCTCTGCATTTTGACCGTTACGCGACGCTCAAACAGCTGTCCACTTCGCAAGCGATCCGCACTCTGTAAAAGCTCACTGAGCGACTTTAATTACGCATCACTATACGAGTGCTTGCCCAATGGGCTGATCACCCGTTGGCTTGCCACACCGATTACGGAAACAACGGCAGATGGATCTATTTGTTGTTGCCCTAAAGACGCTGCTAGGCGTGATGGGAAACTACAACAGAGAAAATCAATCTGCTGTTGCCCTTAAGACGCCACAAGGCGTGATGGCCTCTGACTGCTTGGTCGGTCGTTGGCTAAGGACGGAAGAAGAAGAAGAATACGAGTGCTTGGTAAAGTATCTTATGATCATGCAATTGTTCCCGAAATTAGTACACGGGTTCACAAGGTCACCGCCCAGAGGCCAGCATAGTCATTTTGCGCCAGCAAAGCTGGAGATAAGAGCAGCACGTGAAACACGTAAAACATGATTTAGGTGCCTGGTAAAAATTCTGCACGGAGAACATTAATTTATTTTCACCCAGAGCTCAGCCTAGAGCACTACGGACTGGAAAACAGTCAATATTTTAGTCCAAAACCACAAACACGTCGTCAAACCATGCCTAGATTGAGCGCTGCAGAGAGAGAAAGAGCGATAGGAATGATAACAACCGGGATGTCCACCAGAGAAGCATCCAGACACTTGAATTGCAACCAGTCCACCATCGTCCGCTTGCAACAACGTTTAATGGCCACTGGATCCATTGCAGATCGACCCCGTCAAGGTCAACCCAGAGTTACGACACCTCAACAGGACGCGTATATACGGCAGCTTCATTTGCGGAATCGGTTTTTGACGGCTGCTGTAACAGCAAGAGATGTTGTTGGGAGACGTGGAACCATATCAGAGCACACCGTGCGACGTCGACTGCAGGCGGCAGGACTCAACGCCAGACGTCCTCGAGCTCCAGCTGTACCAGCATAATAACGCACGACCACATACAGCTAGGGCCACCACAGCGTTCCTTCAGGCCAATAACATCGCTGTCATACCATGGCCTTCATTGTCCCCAGATATGGCACCCATTGAACACGTCTGAGACGATATTGGACGCCAACTCTACCGGCACAGACAACCGCAGACCCTGGATCATTTGCGACGCGATATAACCGAAGTATGGGATCGACTCCCCTAGGATTTTCTACGCACACTGGTTAACTCCATGCTGAGACGCTGCCAGGCTTGCCTTGATGCCAACGGTGGCCAAACGTGCTACTGAGCACGTTACAATGGCAACAACGACATTTGTGACTTTTTAATTTGACCCCTACCTTACATTTGTGACTGTAGTTTTTTTAACACAGCATGCACTGCTACGCGGATTGCGGGAATCGGTCGGTCAATGGATACTGCTTCCAGTGATATCAAACATGTTACCATTATTTTATTCTCAGACATCTTGGTGAGTGATTCATAAAGTGATGCGTAATTAAAGTCGCTCAGTATATATATACTGCTCAAAAAAAGTTAAAGGCCACTTTCAATTTTTAGGTCATTTCAACTATGCTGTTTTTTTAAAAACCTGAACACTCAGTCAAAAAAGTTTTGCTGCATTTTGTTGCATGCTTAAACAATGTTTGTTAATCTGACAATAAATCAAATCTGTGTTACGTGTGTGTACCTCCAAGGTCAATCAAATGTACGTGGTGGAAAGGGAAATAATGCATGTTTGAAAATGCTTCCTATGGCAAAGCCTGTTGATAACATTGCTGAAATTTGCTTTTCACGTGCAAGTCGTGACTATGGTGAACACATTTCACCCACTTTTCGGAAGGAACGGGCAATGGGTATGTTTGTAACATCTGTGTTACGTGTGTGTACCTCCAAGGTCAATCAAATGTACGTGGTGGAAAGGGAAATAATGCATGTTTGAAAATGCTTCCTATGGCAAAGCCTGTTGATAACATTGCTGAAATTTGCTTTTCACGTGCAAGTCGTGACTATGGTGAACACATTTCACCCACTTTTCGGAAGGAACGGGCAATGGGTATGTTTGTAACATTTACCATTTTAGCCATGGCTCAGCGAAGACGCTTGACCAATGTTGACAGATGGAGAGCGATGGCATGGCTGCAGGATGATGTAGGGCTGCGAGAAGTTGCTAGGAGATTAGGAGTTGCCCACTCTGTCATACAAACTCTGCGTGATCGTTATAATACAACCGGCAGTGTCGCAGAACAACGCAGGTCAGGACGTCCAAGGTCTACCACAAGACGGCAAGACACGCTGAGCCATGGCTAAAATGGTAAATGTTACAAACATACCCATTGCCCGTTGCTTCCGAAAAGTGGGTGAAATGTGTTCACCATAGTCAAGACTTGCACGTGAAAAGCAAATTTCAGCAATGTTATCAACAGGCTTTGCCATAGGAAGCATTTTCAAACATGCATTATTTCCCTTTCCACCACGTGCATTTGATTGACCTTGGAGGTACACACACGTAACACAGATTTGATTTATTGTCAGATTAACAAACATTGTTTAAGCATGCAACAAAATGCAGCAAAATGTTTTTGACTGAGTGTTCAGGTTTTAAAAAAAACAGCTTAGTTGAAATGACCTAAAATTTGAAAGTGGCCTTTAACTTTTTTTTAGCAGTATATATATAAATATATATAAATATATATAAATATATATAAATATATAAATATATATAAATATATATAAATATATATATATATATATATATATATATATATATATTTATATATATATATAAATATATATATAAATATATATAAATATATATAAATATATATAAATATATAAATATATATAAATATATATATATATATATATATATATATATATATACAAGGGGATTGACATAAGTCTTGGGCCTGACCATGAAGGACATGTCACAGAGAGCTGAAATTTTGTATAGTGTTTATTCCTTTTCAATATAGCCACCGTCTGAATTGACACACTTCTGCCATCTCTGCTTGACCTTGAAAAGACCTTGGGAGTAGAACACCCTATTTTTTCAAACTAAACCAGTCATCACATGCCAGTATAACCTCTTCATCGCTGTCAAAATGATTTCCTTTTAGCTGTTTTTTAAGATTTGGGAACACAAATAAGTCTGATGGAGCCAAATCTGGAGAATATGGTGGGTGTGGAAGAATTTCAATATTCAAATCGTTGGCTGCTAGCTGCACAAGCCGTGCTTTGTGAGAGGGCGCGTTGTCTTGAAGCAAAGGAAGATTTTGAGTGCGCGTTACCCCTCGTTTCCTGGTCACAACCTTTCTTAGTTTTGTGAGAAGATCTGCATAGTACTGTCCATTAACTGTGTTGCCACGAGGCAGATAATCTTTCAAAAGGACACCTTTGCCGTCCCAAAAAAGTCAGCATCACTTTTCCTGCAGATTTCTGCGCCCTCGGCTTGACAGGTGTTGGGGAGCCCGGGGTTTTCCATTGCACGCTGGCAATTTTGTATTCCGGGCTATAATGGTGTACCCAAGTCTCATCTACTGTCACCATGGTCTCCAAAAAAATGTTTGACTGACACTTTTTGAGCAACTGTTGACAGCAATTTACCCTCGTTTGCTTCTGTTCACGTGTCAACAGTCGCCGAACCCAGCGTGCACACACTTTTCTCATGTTCACTCTGTTGTGTAAAATTCTATAAACTGTTCTTTCATTTAGTTTTACTCTACTAGCTATCTCCACAATTGTCATTTTTCGATCCTGGTCAATGATTTTCTTCACTCTTGTTGCATTTTCATCGTTGCACTCTGAGGCTGGTCTACCAGATCTTGGCAGATCAGCAACATTTGAGCGGCCGCACTTAAACTGTTGACACCAGTTTTTTTTTTACCGAAGTATATGAAGGACAAGAATCACGAAACACTGGTTCCATCTCCCTGTGTATTTCTGTAAGTGTTTTTCCCTGAAACATCAGAAATTTTATCACAGCTCTGGCCTCTTTCTTTTCCATTGTTTTGTAAAATCTTTGGAGCAGCAGATCCGGTCAATAGGGTACATTGCGCCGTGCACCGTAGCGGGAAAACCCATTGAAGAAACAAACGCGTACTTTACACATTCAGTGCAAATATAATGAACATTAAATGTGCCAAGTTTCATCTTCCTCCTGTGACTCCTTCATCGTCAGGCCCAAGACTTATGTCAATCCCCTTGTATATATATATATATATATATATATATATATATATATGTATTTTAACACAGAGAATTCCGGCACTGCGTCAAAAACGTTACAAGAAGCCTCTGTTCCAACCTACCATGGCACAGAGTGCTCCACAGTATTTCCAAATGCTGGAGCCAGCTACTTCACTGATCCATCAAATAAACTGTGTGCTGGACAGCCAAATGTTGGAGGAGTGGATGCATGCTCAGTGAGTACTTCACTCTTTAAATTTGCCACAAGATTTCAGAAAACAGTTTGAGTCACAGCTTGGAGAATGTTTAGGTAATCTTTCATATTTATGAAGGGGGAGGGGGGGGGGGGGGGGGGGGCTGGGGGGCAGAGGTCAGGCTGTTAAAACAAGGTTATTATGGGTATGATAATAACTATTCACGACAATCTAAATGCTGAGCTATGCAAGGCAGAACCTGAACTAGCAGCAGAACTATTAGAACCACTATTTGCACAAGTCTGGGAAACTGAGACAACACCAACAGAGTGGAGTAAAGGAATAATTGTCAGATTGTCCAAGAAGGGCGACCTTGCAGACTGCAACAACTGGAGAGGAATTACTCTCCTCTCAGTTCCTAGTAAAATACTAGGCAGGATAATCATCCAGAGAATTTCAAAAGCAGTTGACCATAAACTGAGAAAAGAACAAGAGGGTTTTAGAAAGAACAGAAGATGTGCAGATCATATATTCACCCTCAGGAACATTATAGAGCAGAGATCAGAATGGCAGAGACAGCTATATATTAACTTTGTTGATTTTGAAAAGGCTTTCAACAGCATACACAGGGACAGCCTATGGAAAATACTGGGGGCTTATGGAATTCCCAGCTGCATTGTTTCCATCATAAAAAAGCCTCTATTCTAACTTTACATGCAGTGTTGGATTGAGTAATCTAACTTTCGAAGTGAAAACAGGAGTACGACAGGGATGCCCCTTATCAACAACATTATTTTTGACAGCCATAGATTGGGTGATGCGCCAGACAATAGAAGGTAGTCCAAGAGGAATTAGATGGACAACGTTTTCTACACTGGAAAACCTGAAATATGTAGATGACATTGCACTACTCGCGCATTCACATCAACACATCCAAGAAAAAACCGATAGACTGAATAAGTATGGCCAGCAGGTTGGTCTGAACATCAATCCGAAGAAGACAGAGGTCATGACACTAAATGTGGGCAATCCTGAGCCAATAACAATAAGGAACCAGAAATTAGAAGAGACAGACACATTTACTTACCTAGGATGCATAGTAACACATGACGGCGGAACAAGCAAGGACATTAACAACAGAATGAATAAAGCGAGAACAGCCTTTGCTAGTCTCAACAACATTTGGAAGTCTTCTCAGTACAGCATAAACACTAAATTAAGACTGTAAGAGAGCTGTGTACTTTCTGTGCTTCTCTATGGTGCAGAATGATGGAGAATAACAGAGAAGGAAATGCCGTAACTGTCCTCTTTCCACACAATCTGCCTAAGGAAAATTCTCCGAATCGTTTGGCCGAATACCATCAGCAACCAAGACTACTTATTCGGAGTAACCAGGAGGACATGCACACCATCATAGCTGGCAGACGCTGGAGTTGGGTTGGCCACGTCCTCAGAAGGGACCCTGATACCATCACAAGAACAGCTATGCTATGGACCCCCGAGGGAAAGCGAAAGAGAGGCCAACCAAAAACAACTTGGCAGAGAACTGTGGAAGCCGAGATGCAAAGAATGAACCAGCGTCGGGGCACTGTACGAAGGATGGCCGCCGACCGAGCAAAGTGGAATCAATTTGTTGCTGCTCTACAAGACGCCACCAGGCGTGATGGCCCCTGACTGCTTTGACGGTTGGCGGCTATGGATCAAAGAAGAAGAAGAATAACGATTCGCTCCCGCAGCTAGACGGTGGTGTCGTTCGGAAGGTCCTGGGTTCAATTCCCGATAAGCCTATCATTTCTGGTGTTTTTCTGTTGTCTAGTCTTCTACTTCTTTATGTCTCACGAGTGCCTGACAAATACCTTTGTGTATTATTTATTTTATTATGGGTAAAAATCACCAGTGTGTTACCGAAACCTGGAGGGGGTGCAGTGTATAGTAACACTGCAAGTAACACTACAAGTAACACTACAAGTAACACTGCAAGTAACACTGCAAGTAACACTACAAGTAACACTGCAAGTAACACTGCAAGTAACACTACAAGTAACACTACAAGTAACACTACAAGTAACACTACAAGTAACACTGCAAGTAACACTGCAAGTAACACTACAAGTAACACTACAAGTAACACTGCAAGTAACACTACAAGTAACACTACAAGTAACACTACAAGTAACACTGCAATTGACCACTCATGTCGTAAGAGGAGACTAAGGAGGGTTGAGCATGGTGTCAGTGACTCCGTCCTGTAGAAACTTTAAGGAACAAAAAAAAAAAACGTTAGCTAAACAATATGAAATTCCCACTAAAGTGGAAATTTAAAATAAAACCCCTGAATGAATGGCAAACAGCAGGAAGAATTAGCATGACATTGAAGAAGATATGTGCTTCATTGGGAGATGAAAGGTAATGATGATGATGGGTACAATGAATAACAAGCATGGTTGTGGTCCAGGTGATTGTTGAATATGTCACTCCTTAATGGAGTACTGGACCACCACCGCAAATGGCCCTCATGCAGGCAGCCTGTATGAAGGCATTTCATGGATGCTTGCAGTAGTGGTTTCTGTAGAAATTCATTTTAAATGGTCAGGTTGCTTGCCCCATAACACCACATCACCTTAGTCGCTTCTTATGATATGCCTACTGGGAGCAAAGAGCTTATTCTTTCTTTGTTTTTTTCACGACATATTCAGCATTCAATGTACAGGGTGTTTCACAAGTCACTTCCTGTTTTGTTAATGTTTACTTCCTCACTCCTACCCAACTAATTTATATGCATGGATAGTGGGATGCAGATAATACAAATTGTACTCTAGACAATTCGTTGTTCCACTAGCACAACTTTTACTATTAATAACACTGCAAAAACACCTCGTATGTTTATCGTCACGCTGCATCACTACCAAATAGCCGATGGCTTCACAAATTAGTCTTCCTACAATACATAAAATGGGAGCCGTGGTACCACTGGTAGCATAGTGGTTAGTGCACTGGCTTCCTAGCTCAGTGGTCTATAGTTCGATCCCCAGATGAGGTGGGATTTTTTTAGGCCGCAAACGGCTCCTGGGTTGACCCAGCCCCAATTGGGTACCAGAGCAACTCTGGGAATGTTAAGGCGGCCGGCGTGATGCTGACCACATCACCCCTAGTGTGCCGATGGTCAAGAAAAATGGGCCTAACAACATATTCCCAATATGCCTCAATGGGCGTGTAACGGGATCCTTTACCTTTACAATACATAATAGGCAGCTTCTCCGCGCTGCATTTCACCTGTGTCACACTGTCCATAGATCAGCTTCATCAAACATGAACAGTTCACAACAACTCATGTAAACATCATGTGGGCATCACACAAATATACTCACTCGTTAACAGACACCCCCCCCCCCCCCTCCCTTAATCACATGTCATACTCTTACACTCAAACCAATGCCTCTTCCTATGGGGCTCATATACCAACAACCACTCTCAAACTGTTCGTGACACTTACCAACAACACTAAGAAGAGAGATGCCTCTGTAGTTGTTGCAATCACTTCTGTCTCCTTTATTTTTATGCAGTGTTACAATCTTGGCATCTCGCATGTCTTGAGGGATAGTTGTCTCTTCCCAGCACTGGCACAGCACAATATGCAGGGATGTAATAGTGTGCTGTTACAGCATTTGATTAAATCAAGAGGAATCTCATCACTGCTTAGTGTTTTGCCAGAGGCCAAGCTATCAATGGCCTTGCTGAGTTCTTCCAATGTTGGTTCAGCATTCAGCTCCTCCATAGTTGGCAGGCATTAGACAGGGTCAACGGCTGCAGGCGTGACAGTATTTTCTCTCTAGCGTAAAGCTCATAGTAGTGTTAGACCAACCTCTCCACCTGTTTACCCTTATCGGGTAGTTTCTCCCCGCTGATGGTTTTTAGCGGTGCTGTCACTTTTTTGGGCTTTCTTTATACTGTTGTACATTTGTCTAGTGTTGCCTGTTTGCGCTGCGGTCTGGATGCTCTCGCTGAGATGGATCCAATACTTATTTGCACAACATTGAGTAGTTTGTTGGACTTAGCTTCTTGTAGCCTTCAGGATCTGTAGCGTTCTAGCACTCGGTGAACGTTTGTATTCAATCGCAGCACTGCACTTAACTTCAGTGACAGGTGTCATCACATTTGACTTGGCTATCTTCTTCCCAAAGGTAGCAAGCGCAGTACTATGAATTGTATTCCGCGGGTACTCCCAGTTCTCTGTAACAGTATCCCTATGCTGTGGGCTATTGAGCGCTTTCTTGAAGGTCGTGGTAAATTGGGTGATCATGACAGGGTCTGACATCTTGCTGATATCGATGTGTGGTTTCCCTTCATGTCTAACAATATGGAGTTTCCTTGGTTGTGGTCCGATTTTGCAGCAAACCAAGGAGGGATCTGTATCACAGTCTGCACTATGACTTGAGAAGTGGTCTTCTAACCAGAATCAGATCCAGTTGGTGCCAGTGCTTGGATCGTGGGTGTCTCCATGACACCTTATGCTGGGATTTTGTCTGAAAATAGGTGTTGGTCACGCAGAGGTCATGATGGACACACAAATCCAAGAGCCGTTGTCCATTTTCATTTATCTTGCCAATACCAAACCTACCCAGACATGAAGGCCATGAAACATTATCAGCATCCACTCTAGCGTTGAAGTCTTGCCTAGGTGTGCTTCTGATGATTCTTGTAGAACCCGTCTTTAGCTTATGAGGCAGAGTACAGAGTAGGAGCATACACACTGACAAGTGATGGGACCTGCGCTAGTTTGCATGCAGATCATTAACAGGCGTTCTGAACCATTCTCACCTGGTTCAACCATTTTAGTTAGCGATTTTTTTAAACAGCAAAACCTACTCCGTGCTCTCTAGTTTTACTAAGGTCTTTCCCTTGAGAATAAAATGTGTAGTCCTTTTCACACCATTCCAGAGTCTGCCAGGCGCATTTCCTGAATTGCAGCTATATTCACATGAAGTCGTTTAAGTTTGTCGTTGATTATGGCTGTCTTCCTGACATCGTTTATGTCCTGTATGTTTTCAGATAGTCCAGTCAACATAGTCCAGATGTTCCAACATTCCAATCTGACAGTTGGTTTCTTTCTATTATTTCTTGTTGTGTAATTATTGCTTGGTGCAACATTTTCTGTCCACAGTTTGGATTTGACCCTAATCCCAATGCACCTAGTGAGGAAAGTAGACAGTGGCGGACAACACCTAATTGACTGAGGGCTACCCAACTTGAAGCGGGCTAACTGTCCAGTGAGATCCTAGAACCTCTCTCACTGTCGGAAGTAGCCCCTGGCGCCATGCCCTACGCCAATTGAGCACTAGTTACTATTGATCTAACAAACCCCCCCCCCCCCCTCTTTGTGTTTTCTTGTGTTGCTTAAGTTGATGAATATGTGTTGCAAGAATGTCAGTTTGCTGTACATTTTCTAAAACTACCATATATTCTATTTCGTCATGACTATTTTATTAGCTGCAAAAGTAAATTATTTTTCTAAAACATGCTGGCATATGTGGAAATCGAATTCCTTTATACCCATTTGAATTCACACTTCTAAATTACCGTATGCTCTATAATCCAACAAATCCAGTAACCCTGAAGATATGAACAAACTGAACAAAAAATCCAAAATACCTGTGCAAAAATAAGAAAACGTGTCCAAACAAAAAATAAAAAAATACAAAGACAGAAAAAAAAAAAAAAACACCATACAACGACCATTCTGTTCTTTGAGAACACAATGGAGCATTTTCTTCGCCTATGCTTTCTCATAAGTTTTTGTTTACTGCTTTCTTGTTTGTATTGAGCACATTTGGTACAATTCTTCACGTAGGAGATAATATTAATAGGAAACTCAATACGGAGCATTACAGATTAGAGTTAGAACATAATTTCTAGTCCTACCCAAATAAGAAATAGATTTAGAATCTATAGTTTTACTCAGATTAGAATCTATAGTTATAACAAGATTAGAATTAGATTCTGTAGATTTATCCAGATTAGAATCAATAGTTCTACCCAAATTAGACTTAGATTCTGTAGTTTTACCCAGATTATAATTAGATTCTGTAGGTTTACCCAGATTAGAATCAGTAGTTCTACTCAAATTATGATTAGATTCTGTGGTTTTACTCATATTAGAATCTGTAGTTCTACCCAGATTAGAATTAGATTATGTAATTTTACCCAGATTAGAATCTGTAGTTCTATCCAAATTGCTCGTAGAATCTGTAGTTTTTATATAGAATTAGATTCTGTAGTTTTACTCAGATTTGAATCTGTAGTTTGGGTAGAACTAGGATTAGGTCTGTTGTTTACCTAGTCTGTCTTGCACATAAATGAAACATGATGTTTCGTTCGTTTTTAAAAATTTTCCATCACCATAACAAGTAGTTCTTGTAGGTAGGAGTAACAGGGATGTACCAAGCTTTTGACACGTGGGTATTAGTCACCTAATTTTCTATCACTGCATTAATTAATCTATAAAGACATCATACAAAACAGCATGCTGCATATTTATCCTTCAACTTGCCCAACAGGGTGACTCTGGAGGTCCACTGATGTGTCTTGACCAATCTACATCCACGTGGAAGGTAGCAGGTATCGTGTCATACGGTGAAGGGTGTGCGAGGGCAAACTATCCTGGCGTGTATGCAGACACAACTGCCTACTATGACTGGATCAAGCAGCAACTCACAAAATGATGTGCCAAATATACAGAAGTGCTGACTATGTCTAAGTGGCAGAGACAGAATATCTAACTGAAAACAATAAAACTGCTGAACCATTATTAAGTGTTTGGTTTTACTTTAAAATGATGAGTGGGGAAGCTAAAGAAAGAATGGAGCAGACTGGAAGCCAAAGCTAGCGGAACCTAATTTTTGGTTTCTTTCAAAAGTTTTCCTTCTTGAGGTGAGGCACGCTACTTTCAGCCTAAGTAAAAGTCTGTCAGTTATACTGACTATTTAGTCATTCCTCTTTTACCCTGGGACAGAGGTTTGCCAGAGATATCACCATACTATCCTATCGGCTGTTTTCCTCCTGGCCTGGTTACAATCTAGTCCTCTGTTCTTTAGAGATTGTCTAATGTTGTCCTCCCAGCAAACTCTTGGTCATTCTGGATCCCTAGCTCTTGGTTTCCTATATTTATCATGTTAGCTGATCGTCTCCCATTTTGCATTCATGGTCAAACCATCATAATTGGGACTGCTCCACTTAGGTCTGAAAGGGCTGAATTTTGAAGCCATGACGTATTGTCTGGTTGCGGACCACGTCTCTTCTTGTTACTTCAATCACCTTCCTCAGATACCTAATTTCTACGGTTTGGAGATGGCTTTTTCAGGTCCGTCAGTTAAATCAGAGTCCAATTGCCAGTCAAAAAGGGGAAAAAAATAATAAAAAGAACTGTATTAATAGTAGTGTAGTATTGATAAATACTAAGCCCTGAAAAGGGCTGTTAGTAACTATCAGCCACCATGATAAAACCTAAAAGGGCTAGTCCTGAAAATGACTGCTAGCTAACTGGCAACCCAAAAACAAACATATTTTTATCACAGCCTCATGGACAGAAGTGAGGAAGGCATTTCAAAATGGTAACATCCTTAATGTTAATCAGAACTGATGTCATTGCACTCTGGGCAAACCCATAGGTGCTCAGTCTTCCTCAGCAAATGCTAATTGTTCTTGTTGCGCACTGGTTGTATACATGGTGGATGCATCCTCTCATACGTCCATCCCTGCTGGTCTAACGTTTGATGCCAAATTCCAGGAATCTTAGCCTTGATGATTCATCGATTGCAGTGTCATTCTCTAACAGACGAACATGAATTGCTCTCAGTATTTCTTCCTTATCCATGTTCAATGCACCTTTTGTGGGTGCTCTTGAAGCTAGTCTGTCAGCGCTTTCATTGCCATGTACCCCGGTATGACCAGGACAGTAGATCCTACCAGTTCTTGAAGATTCGATGCTTCTATGGAGGTTTTCAATTCATGTCGAAGCCAACCATTTTGGACCAGCTCAAATAATATTTTGCCTATGCTGATCTGTCAAAGACTCAGCTGTCATTTCATATAACAATGATCATCTACATCAGTGGTTTCCAAAGTGGGCAGGACTGCCCCATGGGGGCATTGGAAGGATCCAATGGGGCAATAAGGAAAAACTGGGCGGCAGGTTGGTGGGGGTGTACAGTAGTATGTCACTGGTTGAGGATTTTACAGGCTAAACTCAACAATATTACTCAATCTAACATTTACATTTAAAAGCATTTTGATTATACAGCGCTTAAAAGGAGAGCTTAGCCTGAACAAACCCTAACCTACCGCTTCTCTCTAACTTTGCTCATCCCAGTTTCTCAAACATCTTATAGAAGAGGTTCCCAACGTGGATTACGCGTACCAAAGGGTACAAGAAGCTTGTCAAAGGGGTACAGGAATATTTGGTAATTAAATGCATTATCCAATTCAAATATTGCGTAGCTGTGTTCGTGAAAAAAAAATGCCCACTCAGTCAACCCTGAAGAAAGAAAAACTGACCACAAGAAGTAGGTGGTCAGCTCACTAAGATTTAATCAGCATCTTTTAGAAGGTGACCACCAGTGCTAAATAGTGTTTACCAGTTTAATATGGGTCAGTGTCCATGGCATGGTCACGTCCGACTGTACTTTTCGCTGGCAGCTGACAAAATTAGATATCGGCAGGTGTTTAAAAAGGACCAACTTTGCTTTGTTGCAGATTTGATTGTTTCAGTATGGTGACAACGTGATATCCGTGATACTTTAATAAACAAGAGGTAAGTTTCAAGAAAGTCAAGTGTATAACCAACAGTGCTATAGTCTTGTAAGTAATGCAGGAACTTAGAGGGGGACGCTGGGAATGTGCTCTGGGAACCCAGGGGCAGTGACCTGAAAAGTTTGGAAAACAATTATCTCCATGGACGTGCCATTATCATGTACTGATAGTCGCTAAAAAACACTCAAAAACAATAGAAGCTTGAATCTGATTCTAGGATCTCCTAATTGACCTCTGAAAAGGTTAAGGGTTGTCCCATAGAGATGTGACCAAAGGGGACTGAACTGTTAGTGACTTTACTATACTACATCTCATCTTCATGAGGTGGGATGACCCTTCCGGACCTCTAAGCCTAAAGAATATAAACCAAATCTACGCCACAAATTTTGACTGCATGAATATTTACTTATGTTTGTTTGTACTGGATCTTTTGGTCTTGGTTAAACGGAAGCTGCTATACTCTTAAAGGATGACGAGCCAGTTTTCTTGGCCGATATTTCTTTTTTTCTTCCCAGTCTCCAACTATTTTATACTGATAAACATTTTGTTAAATTTATGAACTAAACATATTCAGAATCCTCATTCATTTTCCTTTTTAAATATATATAACATGACTATATTTGTTAAAAAAACTTTGAAATAACTGACACTTATTTGCGTAAAACATGGGAAAACCCCTACGTCCTGAAAGAAATTAAATTATGTAAACTGCAGCAATTTCCAAGACAGAACATTTTTTTTTAAGAAAAGATATTCTTCTTCGTACACTTTCAAACGTCTAATTGAATATGTTCAAAGAAAGCAGTGGTCAGCTTGAGGCTATTTGCATCTTCATAGAGTTTTTCTATGAATGGTACTGGAGACGGCCTTATGTGCATTCTCTGTTCCTCATTTGTCGGCCATCTTTGAGGCACATGTTCAGTAGTCATTTTATTTTCAAAAAAATATTCAACCCTCACATCAGATTTAATTAGGGTATATGATGTCTATTATTACAAGTAGCATATACATTTTATTGTCATTGTTTTTTTTGTTTTTTTTAACTGGTAACGACTTTCTTTGCATCAAGTGCAGCTAAGGATACCAGAGGTGGGCAGATAAACACAAAGGAGTGTATGTGTATCTAATCAGAATGAGGATAGAAACACAAATGAAAGTCATTGAACAAAATACAAAGTCTCCCATAAAATTGTTTTAATTTGTTAAAACTTGCTTAAAGACATTTAATAAATAAAACATCTAAATTAGTCATGTTCTCAATCATATTCTCCTTCTGATGGCTGCAAACAGAAACCCAAAATGGCACCTAAAGAGATTTTATTTGAGAATGCACATTTTTATGTAAAATAAACAATTATAAGATTACAGTAGGGTAATTCTTTCCTCAAAAGCTATTGTATATTTAAAATATCGTAAGCTGAAACCAATAATACATTCATTTCCTGTAATCCATTCCAAATCCTTGATAGGTGACCCTAACAACTTATAAAACAAGTCTTTCATACAAGTTACATTGTACCTGATTTTTACATTAAAAATGAATGTTTAATAAAGATGATTTAATAAATAGTTATAAAACATCTTAAAATTTAAAAATAAAAACACTAACAATAAATTAGCATTTAACCTTAGACTTGAAGTGCAGGACTGATGAAATGGATAGTGCTGTAGTGGTGGTAAAGGAGGTGGGCTGTGAGGCAGGTGCCTTTCAGCCTTTTCTCTTTTGCTGCTACTGCCAAAGACACTGCCCATAGTAGACTGTTTTGATAGCCTTTCAGCAACGTCCTAAAGTAAGATATAACTCTTGTCTTCCATTTTTCACAACCGAAGTTCAGTGTTTGCAATATTGGGTTGTTTTTTTTTAACCACTTCTCAGAAACACTACTAGCAAGAAAAGACAGTCTTCAACTCTTCAAGTGACACTTTTTGGCTGAACGTAGGAGTGACATTCCAGGCGCTTATTGGCCAGGACTCCATTCACGCATCATTTCCAGCTGTATCAGAAAGCCATCAGTTCCTGGAAATATCAGTCCATAAACTTAAAGCTCTTAAGGTAGATAAAACCGTTTCTGAGAGTATCGGATGTCGATGTTAATGGGTCTAGACCCCTGCTGTCTAGAATTAAATGCCAAGTAGTTTCAATAATGAAGATTCACTTCACCCAAGCATGCAAGGACTTTGGCCTCACAAAAGTCTAAAGAAAACAAAAGTGCTGTGTCAGGATGTGGATGTTGCACCAGTTATCACTACCAATAACTATGAATTGGCAGTACAGCACCACTTTACATACCTGGGGTCTACTATAAACGACAAACTCTCTCTTGGAAACAAAAATTGACAGCCGCATTGGCAAAGCTGCAGCCACCTTTGCCCGCCTCACAAAGCGTGTTTGGGGAAAGAAACTCCAAACCCACAACGAAGATCAAAGCTGCGGTATATAATGCCTGCATCACCTGCACACTTCTATATGGCAGCGAGACATGGACAACTTATACTAAGCAAGAACGAAGGCTCAATACCTTCCATCTTCGATGTCCAAACCACATCCTCGGTATTTCGTGGAAGGATAAAATGACAAATATCGAGATGTTGTCACGTGCATCCCGAAAGATACCTTTTACGGACAACTGGCAGATGACAAAAGAGCAGTTTAGTGACTGCAGCTGAGGTTCAAAGATGTGTGCAAGAGAGACGTGAGGGCACTGAACATAAATCCAGCAACCTGGGAGGATGAAACTGCTGATTGCACTATGTGACAATGCTCTCTACTGCGCCACCCCAGATTGGGCGAAAAGAAACTCTCATAGGTAATGATGTAACTATTACTTACACAAATGTGAATAATCTTACAAAAGCAATAACCATTACTTATACAAGAAATATTCTCTACGAATGTGAATATTTTTAATTTTGTGAATTAATGTGCATCATGCTCTCAGATTTCACTAGAAAGTAAAGCTTATATAAGTGAAAGTGGTTTTACAAGTTACCAAGCATGAAAAATTGTAATAATTAAAAAAAATGGCCATACATTAGCACTTTAATGAGAAAAAAACTATTTTTATTTTTACCACAGTGAGGAAATGAGGTCTTTTAATCTGTAGCCCCAGAAGAACATTCATTGGATAGTTATATGGACAAGCATTGAACTATAAAATCCAAGACAGTACAGCTCTCATCCCTGAATGCATTCTCACAGCATCTCATTTCCCAATTCAACAAAATGTAAGCAACAAAAGGAAATAAATAAAACAATACTCAATCTTCAGGTTTATAAACTTTCCTTGGCTGCTGAGACTTCATTAACTGCAGACTTAATTTTTGTCTTAATGTTGTTGACCTTTTCCAAAGCAGTTTTGGACAGCTTCAGGTCTGAGTACAGAATCTAGTCAAAGACAAATAATGATATTATTTCAGTCAAGCATGAAATATTTCACAAGCAAAAGACAAATAAAATGGTATTATTTCAGCTAAGGAAAAAATATTACCCCAAAAAAAATAAGAAAAATGCATTATGACAATTTATTTCATACTGCTCAAACAATGCCAAGAAACAAAAAAAAAAAACCCTCCAATTTGTAAGCAATACTAAAATAATGAAGGCTGTCAGGTCAGGTGTCGTGCCTCAAGATACAGATGACAATGACCCTTCACAGATCTCATGCACTGATGCTCTCCCTCAGCTCTGCTGTTGATCTATGCCCATGCCAAGTTATCCATTATTCTTTCTCCTCTACTTTTCTTTCTGTCTATCTTTCCCCATTCCTGGTACTTGAAACAATTTCCTCATAACAAGTACTTGAAACAATTTCCCAATCACCAGTACTCGAAACAATTTCCTCATAATCAGTACATGAAACAATTTCCCAATCACCAGTACTTGAAACTATTTCCCAATCACCAGTACTTGAATTAATTTCCCAATTCCCAGTACTTGCAACAATTTTCAAATTCCCAGTACTTGCAACAATTTCCAAATTCCTAGTACTTGAAACAATTTCCAAATTCCCAGTACTTGAAACAATTTATGCCAGTAATGATGACATATAATATAAAAGGTTAAGTAATTATTTTATAAAATAACAAGTTACACAGCAAGTCAATAAACAGGCCAAACAGGCATTGCTAAAGGAAAGACAACTAAAATGACATAAACGGCCTAATGTATCTATTGACAACATGGCTCAATTACAGCTGACTATGGCGAAGATAAGAATGTATTTCTAGGACATTAAATAATGCTACGATGAAAAGTTAAGTATCTGTTACTGGGAAAATTAATAGTTCAGCAAAGAAAAGATAAGAATCTATTACTAGGACAATAAGTGTATGACAGGGTTGCCCCTTATCAACCATTCTATTTTTAACTGTCAAAGACTGGGTGATGCACCAGACAACATAAGATACCCCAAGAGGAATAAGGTGGACAACGTTCACCACACTGGAAGATTTAGAATACACAGACGATATTGCACTACTCTCACATTCACATCAGCACATCAAAGAAAAAACAGACAAACTGAATAAATACAAGGGGATTGACATAAGTCTTGGGCCTGACCATGAAGGACATGTCACAGAGAGCTGAACTTTTGTATAGTGTTTATTCCTTTTCAATATAGCCACCGTCTGAATTGACACACTTCTGCCATCTCTGCTTGACCTTGAAAAGACCTTGGGAGTAGAACACCCTATTTTTCAAACTAAACCAGTCATCACATGCCAGTATAACCTCTTCATCGCTGTCAAAATGATTTCCTTTTAGCTGTTTTTTTTAAGATTTGGGAATAGAAAAAAGTCTGATGGAGCCAAATCTGGAGAATATGGTGGGTGTGGAAGAATTTCAATATTCAAATCGTTGGCTGCTAGCGGCACAAGCCGTGCTTTGTGAGAGGGCGCGTTGTCTTGAAGCAAAGGAAGATTTTGAGTGCGGGTTATCCCTCGTTTCCTGGTCACAACCTTTCTTAGTTTGGTGAGAAGATCTGCATAGTACTGTCCATTAACTGTGTTGCCACGAGGCAGATAATCTTTCAAAAGGACACCTTTGCCGTCCCAAAAAACAGTCAGCATCACTTTTCCTGCAGATATCTATGCCCTCGGCTTGACAGGTGTTGGGGAGCCCGGGGTTTTCCATTGCATGCTGGCAATTTTGGATTCGGGGTCATAATGGTGTACCCGAGTCTCATCTACTGTCACCATGGTCTCCAAAAATTTTTTTGACTGACACTTTTTGAGCAACTGTTGACAGCAATTTACCCTCGTTTGCTTCTGTTCACGTGTCAACAGTCGCGGAACCCAGCGTGCACACACTTTTCTCATGTTCAGTCTGTTGTGTAAAATTCTATAAACTGTTCTTTCATTTAGTTTTACTCTACCAGCTATCTCCACAATTGTCATTTTTCGATACTGGTCAATGATTTTCTTCACTCTTGTTGCATTTTCATTGTTGCACTCTGAGGCTGGTCTACCAGATCTTGGCAGATCAGCAACATTTGAGCTGCCGCACTTAAACTGTTGACACCAGTTTTTTACTGAAGTATATGAAGGACAAGAATCACGAAACACTGGTTCCATCTCCCTGTGTATTTCTGTAGGTGATTTTTCCTGAAACATCAGAAATTTTATCACAGCTCTGGCCTCCTTCTTTTCCATTGTTTTGTCAAATCTTTGGAGCAGCAGATCCGGTCAATAGGGTACATTGCGCTGTGCACCATAGCGGGAAACCCCATTGAAGAAACAAACGCGTACTTTACACATTCAGTGCAAATATGATGAACTTTAAATGTGCCAAGTTTCATCTTCCTCCTGTGACTCCTTCATGGTCAGGCCCAAGACTTATGTCAATCCCCTTGTACAGCCAACAAGTGGGACTGAACATTAACCTGAAGAAGACAGAGGTCATGACATTCAATGTAATAAATCCGGAGCCCATAAAAATTAAGAACCAAAAGCTGGAACAAATAGATAAATATACATATCTAGGAAGCATAGTAACACCAGACGGCAGAAAAAGCACAGATATCAGTAACAGAATGAACAAAGCCAGAACAGCCTTTCCTAAACAACACTTCAAAACCTTCTCAGTACAGATAAAACACCAGATTAAGATTATACGAGAGTTGCGTACTTTATGTACCATACTTTTGTAAGGCGCTGAGTGCTGGAGAGTAACAGAAAAGGAAATGTTCAAATAATCCTCATTCAATACAACCTGCCTAAGAAAAATTCTTAGAATTTTTTGGTCGAATACCATCTCCAACCAGGAACTGCTTACACGGTGTAGTCAAAAAGGCATGCACACCATAATTGCAGGCAGATGCTGGAACTGGGTTGGCTATGTCTTTAGAAGGGACCCTGACACCATCACCAGAACTGCTATGCTATGGACCCCAGAAGGACGGCAAAAGAGAGGCAGCCCAAAAACAACCTGGCGGAGAACAGTGGAAGCTGAGATGCAAAGCATGAACCAGAGTTGGGGCACGGTACAAAGGATGGCCACCGACCGAGCAAAATGGGGACAGTTTGTTGCTGCCCTACAAGATGCCACTAGGCGTGATGGCCACTGACTGCTTTGTCAGTCAGGGTCTAAGGATCCAAGAAGAAGAAAACTAGGACAATAAATAATCCAACAATTAAAATTTAAAAAATCTATTACTGGGACAATAAATAATCCAACAATTAAAATTTTAAAAATCTATTACTGGGACAATAAATTATCCAACAATTAAAATTTTAAAAATCTATTACTGGGACAATAAATAATCCAACAATTAAAATGTTAAAAATCTATTACTGGGACAATAAATAATCCAACAATTAACATTTTTTAAATCTATTACTGGGACAATGAATAATCCAACAATTAAAATTTTAAAAACCTATTACCGGGACAATAAATATTCCAACAATTAAAATTTTAAAAATCTATTACTGGGACAATAAATAATCCAACAATTAAAATTTAAAAAATCTATTGCTGGGACAATAAATAATCCAACAATTAAAATATCTATTACTGGGACAATAAATAATCCAACAATTAAAATTAAAAAATCTAATACTGGCACAATAAATAATCCAACAATGAAAAGAACATTTATTATTGAGATAATAAATAATCCAACAATGAAAAGATAAGAATCTATTACAAGAATTTAAAAAAATGTATCCTACAATGAAAAGACAAGAATCTATTTCTGGGGCAATTAATAATCCAGCGATAAAGAGATAACAATCTATTACTGCAACAAGAAATAATCCAACAATGAAAAAAAATAAGAACCTATTACCAGGACAATAAATAATCCAACAATGACAAGACAAGAATCTATTACTAGGACAACAAATAATCCAACAATAACGAGATAAAAATATATTTCTGGGACAAAAAATAATCCAACAATGAAAAGACAAGAATCTATTACTAGGACAACAAATAATCCAACAATAATGAGATAAAAATATATTTCTGGGACAACAAATAATCCAACAATGAAAAGATAACAGTTTACTACTGCGACACGAAATAATCCAACATGGAAATAATAACACTCTATCAAAGTATGACAAATGAAGAAATGTATGAAAACATACACGAAACAATCTTTTAAACAGGTCACAACAGAAAAAAATAATAAGTTTGCAGCAGCATCTTCAGAGTGGGTTAACTCTTTGACTCCGCAATTATTTTCCATCCTGTGCCATAATTTTAATTCGTGATAGACTAAAAACAATGCTCAGAGTTGTTTTGGCCCGGGTATCAAATCTGACCAACGCTCTAAGCATTGTTCTGGAGTCAAAGAGTTAAGACACATCAGATAAATAAGCAATACTATTTACCTGAACAGGGACATATCCTAGATGTTTTAAGTGTCGTGCAGCCATACAGTAGGACCCAACTGGTGACTGACTTAGACTTAACACTCCAGAAAATGGTACCAGTTGAATGGCCACTCTGTTGGTAAGAGGTTGATCAATCAGTATGATCCGGCACATGGTTCTTAAGTTTAACTAAAATACCTACAGTTAATCATCAACATTTCATAAATCACTTATAATCATTTAGATTTTGCAGATATCACTACGTGGCATTAGGCTGAAGAGTGAGAGCCCAAGCACTGCTGGATCAATAATAACAACAACATTATCATTTAGATCACATAAAATGTAATGTTTAAAACCCCAGTGTTTAACTGGATTCTCAAGATTTTTTTTCCTCTAAATTGAAATCCCAGAAATGACCGAGACCATACAGAAAAATAACATAAAGCACCTTCACAGAACCAGCCTTTGGGATTTTTCATAGTGGTGCGAGGTTTCATTTTGGTGTATTATTCTCATATTAGCAATAACCCGTCAAAATTGACAGGTTTTTAATTATAGTGTGTTGTTTCTGATACATGTATTACAGAGGTACTATTACTACTGTGGTCATTTCATTGCAGGCGACCATCATTAGATATTTGTAGTGAAAATTATATAGATGTATTAAATTTGAAGACATGGAATAACCTACCTAAATGACATGTGGAGCAGTGATAATGTTCTAATGGACTGGAAATTGACTAAATAACTAACATTTCTTTTATGACAACATGTCTCGTAATGGTTCGTGCATCTTTTAAAATCTTGACTTTCCATAATAAAACTGTTAATGCAGACCGTCATTTGCGCACTTTTCTATTTTCGGGAGAGTACATATAAGGGAAACAATACAATTATTGTCTAACTTTCAACCACACACCCCTTAGCTGTGTGATAAAGGCGTTTTTGTTGTGATGTTACTGCTTTCATAAGGTCATACTGGACACGTAGATGAATGGTCAACTCGTTCCGACACAGTGCTGACATCGAGTGAGAATGTAGATGTAAAGGACGCGAATGTGTGTACAGTTCTGTTGAGTTGACAAGTCACTCACTCAATCATAGTTAGAAGTCAATAAAGGGTAGACTGCTGTTGACGTTTCATACATTTAATAATGGACGTACACTTCGACATCACGATTACAGTCATTTGAACAGGTTGGCACAAAAATCATCGTATACTTGAAAAATGGGTGACAATATCAGATGTGCATTTATGTGGCATGTAAATATAATGGAACGATAGTAGACAAGCACTCAATATTCTGGTTGTCTATCGTCTCATGCTTCAACTGACTAATCACGTCAGTTAAGGTGGATACATAATCATCAACAATGGTTCACTGACAGAACCTTCTCCTGGCTAAGTTTCTCAAGCCGTAAATTCATCCAATGTTTATAGTAACAATGTTAAACCACAGTAGTGGGTTTTCATAATATGTAGATCTCTGTACCATCATCAGATAATAAGACCTTTTCTGTTCTCCGACAATGATCCGCTTACAATGGCGGGAATCCAAAATGGCTCTCCTCCGTGAGCTTCGCTCACCCAGGATGAAAAATTATGAAGTAGAATTACTTCGTTATTCATACGTAAATGTCCTCATTGGGCTTCTATACATATCTGCTATCAATAAGGCTGGTTACATCAAGTGATCTAGTGCTGCTAGATAACACGTCATCTTCATCTGTAATCAACAATCCTAGATGTACGATAATACATCTCCCATCTAGGCTTAGCAAAAAAGTTCAGCAAAAAGGTTTTGGTTTTACCTGGCTTTAGGAAAACACATACAAGCAAATAACGCACGCCATTCCTAGGCGTTAATAATGGACATTAGGAGAATCTCTGATAATACAATCATACAGAGAAACAATCTCCTTCCTAGAATAAATCACAGAGATCAATCTTCAAACTTTCTAATCGACCAGCCCATAGTAGCGACGACATGACAGCCTTCTCTGTCCACACACCAAATCGACGCATGCGCAGAAAAGCCTTTCACCCCAGAGTTCAGCTCACAAAATAGTCCGACATAGAAATACAAAGATACAAGACCGAATCACCTTATATAGTCAAGGAATAAATAGAAATTCGGGCCATAAACATTTTAAGCAAGACCAATCTGTTTCTGGCCATACCAGACGAAAAATGACGTAAATCTAGTATTCATACGCCAGATTGAGACACAAGAACAGATAACCCATATAACCGAATATAACACCGATCAATCAGGGTTCTGTCCCTTAGACTAACAATCATTGATTCTCACATAAAATACTTTTCATCAGACAAATAGTTATACTTTACATTTGTATGCCTACCAACAGTAATCTGTGCGCAACACTGTGGTTGAAAGTTAATGCACTCTCTCGAAAATAGAAAAGTGCGCAAATGATGGTGTGCATGATGTGACCGACCGACGTACTTACGGCGGGAATTATGGTATTTGATGAGTGTCAATTTTAAACTATTGAATTGAATCAAACTATGATTTTTGCATTTAAATAAGAAAATTTCGGCACCCCCCTGAAAATGGCTCTGAGCATATAGCGACCACTACAGATAGCAAGCTTGTAGGAAGACCATGCCAAAGCACATCATGTATTCTTATAGTTGTACTTTCTGCAGAACTTTGTTTGACATGATGCTACTGGTACTCCCAGGCACTACCCTCCTTTCTTAGCTTCTATGACGTGTGGTAGGGCACGGTGGTCCTATTCTTTGCTCCCCACTAACCACTAACTTTGAGGAGATGAAGAAGAAAGAACAGAGCCACTCCCTCCTTTAGATATGTCATAAGAAATGACCAATGTCAGCTTAGGCATGCAGCGGGCATTATGTAAACATGAACTGTTGCACAAATCACTACTAACTTTGGTTTAGTTTGATTTTAGTTTGGTTTTAGTTTGGTTTAGTTTGGTTTTAGTTTGGTTTTAGTTTGGTTTTAGTTTGGTTTAGTTTGGTTTTAGTTTGGTTTTAGTTTGGTTTTAGTTTGGTTTTAGTTTGGTTTTAGTTTGGTTTTAGTTTGGTTTTAGTTTGGTTTAGTTTGGTTTTAGTTTGGTTTTAGTTTGGTTTAGTTTGGTTTTAGTTTGGTTTTAGTTTGGTTTTAGTTTGGTTTAGTTTGGTTTTAAGGACCATCTTTATTGCACACAGACAACTCCATCAGTGCTCTGATCTCCCTTAGATCACACAAGGAGGATCTCAGCACAGTGCACGGGGTCCGCAGCACAGGCAAGGATCCAAATGTGTGTATACAGGAATCACTCACTTACTTACTCATTCCTCTTCTACTGTGAAGTGTAGAGGTTTGGAACAGAGAGCGCCATACTATCCTATTGGCTGTCTTTCTCCTGGCCTGGTTCCATTCTAGTCCTCGGTCCTTCAGAGATTGTCTAGTGTTGTCCTCCCAGCAGACTCTGGGTCATCCTGGAGGTCTGGATCCCTGGCTCTTATCACACGTTCTATAAATATTTTTGTGGTGGGTAGGTTTTCCTAATTGTGTAAATTTTGCAAAGGCAGCGGCCGTATGGCCTATTCTTTCCGATTTCCAAGTGTCGAGGGATTTTTAACGTGCATAACTTGCACACAGGACCTCCTATTTTTTCGCCCTTATCCAAGAAGGCTAGGCATCTGATCCTACTACCCATGAGATCATGGGGGAGTATGACATCATCAGGACCCACTGGTTAGAAAAAATTTCCATCAAATATATTCCCTGTACTGGGAATCAAACCCAGTACCTCTAGAATTAGATGTGAACGTCATACCTCTTAGCCTCCAACCCTCCACTACTAAATTTTTTTTTTCAATACTGTTAAAACAGACAATTAGAAATGTGCTCATGTGAGGAACAGAAGCAAACACTAAAATATAGTGTCAGCAAGGTTGTCAGCTTCTTGAGAGAACCACACTGACAGCATTGTTTTAACCAAGTCTCTTGATGGAGAAACAATATAGGTCAGAGAGGAGCCTGAGACAGAATGTAGTTATATGACAGTGAGGGTTCCAAAGGCTGTCATAGCCGGAAGTTGTAGTGAGGACAAGCTCACACTGCAGATTAATGCTTCTATGGCATGCACTTCAAATAGCCTCTGACAACCAAACCCAGCTCCCGGCCTTCAAGTATGGCTCAATTTGAGCCCGGCAGAACTGTTTTCCACTGACGGAAGAAGGTAAAACTCTGAATTCAAACCACCGCTGCCTTGCGGGAATATTTGTTTACAGGAAAGGCTTCGGGAGTAAACCCAGAGGATAAATCCGGAGTCGGAGTCCCTAAAGCAGTCTAATACTGATTTGACAATATTCTGGCAACTCCTGCGATGTGGCTGGTACCAAACTGTATCGACTACTGCCGTTCCTTTGGACCTACCGGTTGTGTGGAGAGGGGGAACATGCTGCATGGGCAACAGCCTATCTCCATTTAAATGTACCCTAGCTCGCGCCCTGGAAAAGGACAGTTGGGCGGCCGCAGCTGAGGTTCAAAGATGTGTGTAAGAGAGACGTGAGGGCACCGGACATTAATCCAGCAACCTGGGAGGATGAAGCTGCCGATCACACCAAGTGGCGATACTCTCTATGGCGCCACCTCAGATTGGGCAAAAAAGAAGCTCTCACAGCAAGCAGGAGAGGAGAAAACGTAAAAAGGAACACCAGAAAATAAACAGCTGGAGGATGTTACCTCAGTAGCGCATTCCCATAGTCAGTTATGACTGAAGGGGCTATTATTATTATTATGACAGTGAATGATGAAGAAATACAAGCTAATAATATTACAAACTAGTTATCATAACCACTATAAAAATGACGATCAAACATAAAAGTAACATTTAACAAACATTCAATTACACTTATCTGATTATATATATAAAAGCCATAATAACAATGAAGACCGAACTAGAATGTAACTAAAAAATAACATTTAAAACCGTATTTTCAACAAAATGGTTAAATGTAACATACAAATATAAGGTTAGTTTTCTGTATCACATGAACACAAACACCAGCATCATCAGACTTTTACCCAGATGGCATAAGTTCAATTCCTAGGGACAGTTTTTTCTACTGAAGTTCAAGAATATGAAAGTCAATTTTAAATAAAATAATCTTTATCGGCAACCCTCACAAAAAGTAGGGGATATTGAATTTAAAAGTTATCCAAAGACAATATATTTCAAATTAGTTCATTTATTCCTTCGTACAAGTAAACGTGAGCATCATAACAAGACATTTGCGGTATAAGAAGTGTTATGGCTTTACTCACATGATTTTAGTCGCACAGGCAACCAAGGCGGGGTAGGTACTTCATTTTCACAAAAATATTGCAATATTTCTAAAAACATGTAGGGCCCCCGTTTGCCGCTAAACATGCATTGCAACGACGTCTCATGCTGCAAATAAGCCTTCTGATGTTGTCTTGAGGAATTCTCTGCCACTCCTGCTGAAGGGCCTGGGCTAACTGCTGAAGAGTCTGTGGAGCGGCTGGACGTTGTTGGGCGCGTCTATTCAGGAGGTCTCACAAATGCTCAATAGGAGACAGGTCGGGGGACATCGGCGGCCACGGTAACGTTCGGATATGCTGCATCTGAAGGTGATCTTGGACGACGCGAGCACGGTAAGGACGTGCATTGTCATCCTGGAAGATGAAATCTGGTCCGTGCCATCGAGCAAATGGCACAACGATAGGCTCGATGATGTTGTCACGGTAGTAGAGCCCTGTGATATTGACCTGGCATATGTGAAGGTCGGTCCTGTCATTCATACAGATGGCTGCCCACACCATTACACTGCCACCTCCATAACGGTTGTGTGCAACAGTTGCAGGAGGCTGATAACGCTGACCTCGCCGTCGCCAGACACGTATTCGACGATCATGAAAATTCAAAACGAAACTGGACTCATCAGAAAACATCACTGATGCCCACTGTTGATTGGTCCACCAACGATGACATTGGCACCAATCCATTCTTGCTCGCCTGTGTTGTGATGACATGGGCAAAGCTACAAACGGTTTGCGTGAGGCCAGTTGCACTTGGTGCAAACGGTTTCGTACTGTCTGAGTTGAGACCCGGATCCCAGTGGTCTGTTGAAGGTGTTGCTGAAGTTGAGTAGCATTTATAGTCCGAGTTCTGAGGGCCTGAGTAACAAGAAGTTGATCTTGGCGGCATGTAGTGACTCTTGGGCGGCCAGTCCGAGGCAGATCAGCCACTGTGCGGAAATTTTGATACCTGTTCCACAGTCTGCTGACAACTGACTGTGAAACATTGAGGTTCCGAGCATCATCCACTTGCCGACTTCCGGTTTGCAACATGCCTATGCCTATCCATCTCTGCTGTTCTGTCAAACGTTCCACGACGAAGAAAAGAAATTGTATCTGTTGCAGAGTCTTTTTATACCTGTCCATGGTGAGTAGTGTTCATCAAACCCGAGATACACGCATTTTTGTGAAAAAGAATAATGTGTGAACTTTACGCATGGGCCCCACCTCTGTTCTTGGGATTGGCTTACTCATCACGAGTCATAAGTTTATAAACTAATAAAACGGTATTGAATCAGTTTAACTAATAACAGTTCACATGAGACAAGGGACGTTTCGGGTTTTACCCTTCGTCAGCCACAAACAGGTGACAAAGACCAAAATTACATATAGGTACTACAAAACTATACGATGATGAGAAACATACAAAAAATGGGCGATACAAGCAGATGGAAAAAGTAAATAACAATATAAGAAAACCGTAAAATCTTACTTTTTCCATCTGCTTGTATCGCCCATTTTCTTTATGTTTCTCATCATCGTATAGTTTTGTAGTACCTATATGTAATTTTGGTCTTTGTCACCTGTTTGTGGCTGATGATGGTTAAAACTTATTTTGGTTTTCTTGTATTATTATTTACTTTTTCCATCTGCTTGTATCGCCCATTTTTTGTATGTTTCTCATCATCGTATAGTTTTGTAGTACCTATATGTAATTTTGGTCTTTGTCACCTGTTTGTGGCTGACGAAGGGTAAAACCCGAAACGTCCCTTGTCTCATGTGAACTGTTATTAGTAAAACTGATTCAATACCGTTTTATTAGTTTATAAACTTATATTCCTTACCAGTTTTACTGCAGCCCCTTAATTTATTTACTCATCACGAGTCACCAGGTCACATGATATTGCACGTGAGAGTGGAGAAGAGCGTGCTCGATATGTCCATACAACCATTAAAATACGAAATCCACTCTTTTGTAAAATAATACATACCATCTTAAAATATCCCCTACTTTTTGTGACTAGTATATATATATATATATACCAACGGGCTGATCACCCGTTTGCCAGTCACTTCGATTACGGAAACAACAGCAAATGGATTGATTTGCCGTTGCCCTAAAGACGCCAATAGGCGTGATGGGAAACAATGGCAAAGAAAACCTATCTGCTGTTGCCCTAAGACGCCACTAGGCGTAATGGCCACTGACTGCTTTGACGGTCGGTGGCTAAGGACGGAAGAAGAAGAAGAAGGAGATATATATATATATATATATATATATATATATATATATATATATATATATATATATATATACACACACACACACATCGCGATGTCCATCAATGCAGATCAAATTCCATTATGTTTAGACATCAATTTATTTCAGGTCACACAAAAAAAAAGACAATCACCTGTTTAAAACATGAGTGTCCAGATAATGATCAGTCTTAATTTCCCAAAGATAAATTGAAATTGCTTACTTGTAAACTTTCTCACTTTTGTTCTCAAGGAAATGTAGAGGTTTTACTTCCCCAGAATGGTTTGCACACATCACTGCATCTGAGTATGACAAATATACATTTTCTTTACATGTAAGGTAGGAATTTACAAGAACCAGAAATTATAACACCCCCCACTGCAGCAGTATCTAATATTAAATACACTGCTGCCATTCCATCAGTTTTGTGTTCACATCTCCATAAGTATTAAGCGAACCTTGCTTACAGGTGGGTTCACAAATCACAAGTGATGTTAATCAAGCAACATCAATGTTGGTGGATGCTTCGGTCAGCTTCCTACACTTAATACATCTCAATTCTCAACCACCATCAATGACACCTTTATCTGTTACACTCCATCATCTTCTCCATGTATTTCTTGTTGTTCCCCTCCCCCTTGTCTTGTGAAATCCAGTTAGTGCCTGATATGTTTCCCCCGTGTTGTATCCAACCCATCCTCACACTCTTTCAATTATGTTGCTCGGCAAAATCTTATTTCTTCAGTTATACATTTTTTTCTACAGTTAACTATGGTGTAATTGTATCTGTCTTCCTTGATTAGCCAATCATTCATCAGCATATTTCACAAGCCATTCTTTACTGTTTCTCTGGGCACCATCATATATTCCTTTTTTCATACCGGATTACAAATAATTAAAACTCAACAATAATAAGTATTTGCTAAGATAAGATAGGAAACTATACAGAGCAATACAACAGGAGGCAATCTGATCATCAGAAATTGTCCCCCCGTTGATCAAGTGTTTCGGCCTATAATCCCCTTTACACTCTAGGGGGAGGGGGGACATAATGTAGGGTATCAATACCTTAGTGGAATCGATATCGCAACGCGACGCGTTAGCCAATGAAAAGCCGCGAACATGACAAGATGAAGCGAGCTAAGGCAAATAACTGTAACAAATATTGACAAATGTGTTTACTATGATTTGTGTTAGAGGTACCAACTTTCCAATGAAGTTCTAAATAATATGATGGATTGTAACTAAAAAGACTCTCACCTTTAGATTATAGAAAGCTTTCATATTAAAGAGTAAACATGGAATTATTATAAAAAGTGAAGTGTTTTACTGTGTTGCCAGATGCACCATATTGGACGGTATGGTGCTGTATCAGAGGAACAAGAAAACCGTACATTACATGTTAAATTGTTTCAGTATTTCACACTTTTTGAAGGATGTACTAACAACTTTTCAAACATTGCCTGGGTTACTGTGATTGATTTGAATAAGGTTTGTGGAATCGCAGACAAATAAATTCAAAAGCATTTAATCCAAGACAGCTGACTGGCTAATTAACTGGGTGATGGTCAGATGGATTTAGTATCAGAAATGTACCAAACATCCCCTAATGTGTGTACTTGATAAAATACAATACTCACATGCATATGAGAGAGAGAGAGAGAGAGAGAGAGAGGAGAGAGAGAGAGAGAGAGAGAGAGAGAGAGAGAGAGAGAGAGAGAGAGAGAGAGAGAGAGAGTTTATTATAGCTCTGAGGATTAATATAATCAAAGTTTATTAATAAGTTAATAAATGGCAAACGGTCACACATTCTAGTGATTATAGCCTTTTAGAGTCGTATGTGCCGTGTCTGTATTTCATTGGCCAGAATCTGTCTAGTAATCCACTTTGCAAATTAGGAAACAAACCTAAATTAAAAAGGTGTTTAATTCCTGTTGATCAGTATTATTTTTTCACTACTTTCATTCATCACCGTAAAAAATATTGTTCCTTTTTATTTATTTTTTTTTTGCTTCAAATGTATAACAACTGAATTACATAATTTTAAAAAAAAAAAACCATGTCTTACATCATCATCATCAAATGTGATAAATGCAAACTCATTAAAACTAGTCAATAGGCAAAGGGATTTGTAAAGTGCAATCTTTACTATCTTGCAATATAATACATTTATATACTTATTATGTTCGCAAATATTTTGTAAACAAAGTATTTCCTTTTTTAAGTGCTTAAGGAGAAGTCATTTTTGAGTTACTTCCCTTGAAAGGAGTTCCGTCATCTTCGATCGGACTCCGCGGACGAATCTAGGCCTACTGCGATTTATTCTTTGCCTGGGTAGGAATAGATTGTTCTTGCTTCAGTATATCTATGGCCTGAATTTATACGTAGTGTTTGTATGAGTAGGACGAGTCTGTCTTATATATGATATCTTTACATTTCTAAGTCGAACTATGTTGGTTGTCGCTAGAAAAGGTCAAAGGCTATGCAGCGGAAGTATCGCTAGCAGGGGGTGTGATTCATGGCTGTCATCCTGTCGGGATGTCGAATTTTGTTGTAGCCGGCTTATCGCCGAAAAAGTGATCTATAAGTAAATGGGGAAAAGTGATAGTCATTTAGACATGTTGTATGTACTTTACCCCAGTGTTTATTCTCTTTTGCCAAGGAATGGCAAAGTTATATTTCGCATAGAAAGGTAAAACCACAATTTATTATGAACTTGGGCTTCGCCATCGTTGTCGATAAGCAGATGCACAGTGGTACTTTTGAAAAGAATATTTATTCAAAGGAAGATGACATTCCTATGTATCAGCACTAGATTATATGATATTATTCAATTACCTCTATGATAGAAGCTATGAAGAAATGAGGACATTTAACGAATGACCAATTTTGGTCTGTATCCAATAGTGAGTGAAGCTCACGAGAGAAGAACAGCCATGTTGAAATCCATATACTTTGTATTTATCGAGTGAGAAAAAGGGATGCCTGTACTATCGCTCGATGAACCAAGAGATCACTGCTACATGTGAGAACCCATGTCTGGGATTCCTATATCTTTATGAAAAAATATATATATTGAACTTTACGTGAAGGGATATTCGCTAGACGAGGTTAAGTCTAGGAGCATTTATTATTGGTTAAGGGAGTGAAACCAGGTCCTGTAAACAGTAAATTAATGATGGAAACTCTGAATGCTTATTTATGTTATCATGCTCGCATTATGAAGTAGAACACCAGACAACAGAAAAACAACAGACATGAGTGGCTTACCCCTGATTTGACAACATTATGCTGACCTATCCGTGCGACAACCCCGCCTAGCCATGCAAGCGAATCACACTATCCGCTCTGCCAAGTGTGCATCATCAAAAAAATGTTTCAATGGCAGGTCAATAGTTGCGAACCACAATTCGAACAGAAGTGTAATGGGCACGACCACCTTGGGCAATCATAATCATGTATTTTATATACCATTATGTTCGCAAAATCATTAATACTGTGTCCAGTAAATGTATTTCCTTTTTTTAAGTGCTGAAAGTCAGGTTTATAGGCCGTTTTTACCTTTAGGGACCTTCTGAGGTCCTGTAAATGATAGTAAATTCCGCGGATATGAAGTGAGTATAAAGGATATGGTTTTGGTATTGTACAAACATAAAGAATGTACAAATAAGGGACAGGAAATCTATGGCCTGAGTTTACCAGGATTTGAAACAAATATAAAGGTGTTATCAGGCGCCTACTGCAGCAATAAAGATAGTTCCGCTCACCATTTCTACGCCAGTCATCAAGAAAAACAACAGGTCAATGGCTTTACCCAATAGGACAACACCTCCATGGGTGCGATTCACCCCGCCTAATCCATGCAAGGAATCACACTATCAAGGTGCCATCTAATCATCAACAAAAATGATGTTTCTTAATATGTGGCAGTAAAATAGTGATAGAACCACAATACACGACACCAGAAGTACTTTACCCCAGTATGGCAGTTCAGCCTATTAATGGCAAAGTTATATTTCGCATAGAAAGGTAAAACCACAATTTATTATGAACTTGGATAGTTCGCCAGTTGAGATACAAATAGATGCACAGTGGTATTTGAAAAGATTTATTTACAAAAAGGGAGGGACGACCATGAGGCCTGTATCAGCACTAGATTATATGAAATTCAATTACTTCTATGTTATCAGGCACTCGAAGAAATAAAGAAGTACATTTAACCAGACAATGACAAAATTTTTGGTCTGGGTCTTATAGTGAGTGACAACCTCACGTGCGAACAACCCCGCCTAGCCA
The DNA here is from genome assembly GCA_024509875.1 of Oreohelix idahoensis. Lineage (NCBI taxonomy): Eukaryota > Metazoa > Mollusca > Gastropoda > Stylommatophora > Oreohelicidae > Oreohelix > Oreohelix idahoensis. The sequence goes on from JAMPIV010005383.1 coordinate 157,376, forward strand.
TGCACCAGAAATCACACTATGGGCTTTGTATTTATCGAGTGAGAAAAAGGGATGCCTGTACTATAGCTCGATGAACCAAGAGATCACTGCTACATGTGAGAACCCATGTCTGGGCAGTTCTATATCTTTAATGGAAAACTTCTGTATGTATTTCTATCAAACTTTACGTGAAGGGATATCACCAGACAAGAGGTTAGGGTCTAGGAGCCTTCCTATATATTGGTTCTGGTCTGACGTGCCCAGTCAGTAAAGCCAGATGATTTACATGATGGAACTCTGAATGCTTATTTACGAATGCTCCATTATGATATTTGCCAAGCATGAATGCTAACTTAAGATGATATTCCTGTGATCAACATTATGCTGTCTATGTCGACATTTGTTCCTGTAACCATACACGTACTGTCCAAGTGTGCGTCCCATTAAATGTTATAAAAACACCACCGTAGTTCCAGTACTTCTTGAATTCGAACAGTGTGAGTATGAGTGATGTACTACCAACCTGTCAACTCTATCGAATCATTCTACCATTCGCGTACTGACATTCAGATACACACTCATTGTTTACACTCACATTCTTGTCGGAGCCTCATCACGTTCCAGGACAAGATGACCTGTATGACCAAAACTGTGCTGGGTTTAATGAGTTGACAATCGTTACACTTTACTACACCAGTCCCAACATCTACATTTATCAACTGGTGGACATTCACGTCATTTAACAAATAATAAATGTTATAAAAAGACCAGCGTGACTTCTTTCAACAACTAGTAGCCAGTATGAGTACTAACAACTAAACAGAGTTTAACAAACTGGTGTGCCAGCTTCCTGGGTCAACCTGCACAGTGACCATATTGAGAAGTAAACTACTGAGACCAGACGTTCCTTGGGGTCTGTTACGACACACAAATACATCAACAGTACAACTCTACAGTGATGTCAGCGTGACCTGTCCTGTCGACAGTATGCAGTAACTAGGTCAGCGTTTGTTGACATTTGGTTCGTTGGACATTTGCCATACAACTGACAGTGTTACACAGCAAGCTTGGTTGAAACATAGAACATTACACATCAGGACTGGAGAATATTTGACAGTGTTTGCGAAAGGAAATGTTATTGAACTGAGAAGTCCTACATCGATTGTTATCATTCACATCAACGATGGAGCTTCTATTTCTGTGTTGAATTTAAAATAATTAGACCAGAAGTATTTGTTTAATAAAGTACCACAGTACTGTACTATTAGGCAGTGTAACTGAGCCTTCTTTACAACACATTCTTTCTGCAACACTCTATTTACATCATATTGCCATACTATTTATGCAATTATGTATTTATGTTTAAATATTTATATGTGATATTTGTTTGTATCCAGCGGGTTGTTGTTTTCGTTGGGCGGTGTCACACAACAGAGTATCCCACGTAATAGAGGGTCTGATGTGTGCGTTTCTATAGGTGCAATTTTCTTGATTGAAAATTTGCTGCGACAGCTGTTGCTATTAGTGTTAGCTGTGAAGACTGTACTCATTGTTGTTTTTGTAATATTCCTCTGTTCTTTAGTTTGTTTTGATTTGTTTGTAATTTGTTGGTCTACCCTATTCTATCTTTCAGTTCTATTCTCAATTTATATTTATATACTGTGGCGTTATTTGTATTTGTTATCCTCTTGCGGTTTATCTTTTATTGTTTTTCCCATTTGATTTATTTCATCTCCGCAAATGTTTTCATGTTCTCCTGTATAACTGTTTTGTTTTGTGCCTGATCGACATACACTATTTTAAAATATAGTTGATCATATAAATTGATGTACAAGAATCAACTGATAGTTAATTGCTATTACTAAAGGTACACAGTTGATGATATAAAACACTATTTCTGGTGCACTGCACTTATATTATAGAGTGAACCAGCAACTTATAGCTGTTATTATATAAGGATTTATACAAGACCTTTGTAAGGCTTGTTTCCCACAGTGATTGGGATAGTTAAGTACTATTTTCCACAGGTTACAAAGTTATCATACAAGGTCTTTGATTAAGACTAAGAAAGTGAATTTATTTACTTTTGCAAATTACTGATCTTATTAGACAAGATGTCTACTTTAGATTATTTTATCACACAAGGCAAGATTCTTGATAAGACTGGTCAGCAATTAGAAGAATGGGCAGTTGCTCAATATGACAAAGCATTGGCTGCTGAAGAAAGAAAAGCATTGATTGAAGAAAAGAAATTAGCAGCTGAGGAGAAAAAATTAGAAGCTGAGGAAAAAAAATTACAAAGAGACTATGAACAAAAGAAATTGCAGATACAGACTGATGAAAAAAGATTCCAGATGGAAATGGAAAAAGAGAAAAGAAAGGATGAAGCTGCTGCAGAAGAGAGAAAATTACAAGCTGAAGCTCAAGAGAAAAAAGCAATAAGAGAACATGAACACCAAAAAGAACTTTTAGCATTTGAGTTAGAAAAGTTAAAGTTAACAAACATAAGTGATGGTAATCAAGCATCTGGTGGTAATGGTAAACCCTTTACTTACAAGGTCAAGGTACCAGCGTTCAACCCTTCCAGTGATGACATAACATTCTGGCTAAATAGATTTGAACGCTCGTGTCGAGCACATAATGTGGACAAATCACAATATGCTAACCAGTTATCAGAAAATCTGAAAGGTGATTCTCTGACTAGTTTAAGTTTGGTTGAAGAGGCTGACAAAGATAACTATGATGTTATTAGGGCAGCCTTATTAAAGAAGTATCAGTTGTCTGAAGAGGGTTATCGGAAGTTGTTTAAGACAATGGTGCCTGAGGCAGGTGTAGAATTCTCAGAATTCATTGCAAGGACACGTCTTACATTTGATCGTTGGATTGAGCTATCCAAAACAGAAAAGACTTATGAAGCCCTTATGGACTTGATACTCAGAGACAAGATTATGTCAAGTATAAATAAACCTTTCCTCGAATTCTTACATGAGCGTAAACCTAAGTCTCTAAAAGAAATGGAACAGTATTGTACCCAATACGTCACTGCACATCCGGACGTAGCTATTAGCAACAATAAGGTTAAAGAAGGTATGCCAGTTGCTTCTGCAACACCATACAACCCTAATCACTCTCACAAATTCCAAGGACCTCAAAATAAGTTTAATAAAAAAGGTAACTATTACAGTTATCAGAACCAAGGTAACCAATCATTTCAGGGTTCTTCTTCGAATACCTGGAGAAGAGCTGACAGCCCTCGATTCAGGGGTGGTCATAATTACAGGAACTTTCGCAAAGGAAGTCATTCTAGAAACTATCCAAGTTTTCCTTCATGGAGACAACAAGATCATAATTACAGAGATACTCATTATAATGAATATGATGATAGTAACCAAAGGAGCTATGATTCAAACCCGAGTAGAGGTTATAATAGTGGAAACAATGATAAGTACAGAGGCAATAATAACAGAGGTAGAGCACAATTCAAAAAACATAAAGCTCATTACCAGGCGAACTCTGCACAGCAAGAGTCCCACGAAGCCTATAAACAAAATAAAGATAATGATGACTCTAATAATATGGCATGTGCCGCTTTTGATTTTGGGAGAGCATCTCAGTGCCCCCAATGCAAAACATTATTTGAGCCAACCACAGTGTCTACTTTAAGCTGTGGGCATCCTCTTCCCGCTCTTCCTGCGTCAATCGCGCATGATGGGAGAGGTTCTCTTGTCTTACACAAAGGTTTAGTAAATGACAATCCAGTCTCAGTACTTTTTGATTCTGGATGCACAACTATTGGGGTTAGGCAGTCACTCATAGATCCTTCTCATTCTACAGGCAAAGTAGTCAAATGCGTAACATTTGGCGGCACCATAGAGAAATACTCTACCGCTATCATTAGGATTGCTACTCCTTTCTTCACAGGAGATGTACACGCATGTCTTTTGTTGCCGAATCCGATCGCTGATCTTATCATCGGTCGCATTCACGGAGTCAAAGAATGCACTCCGGAGCAAATTTCCGTTTGGGAAAATCAAAATATGCAATCTGCTAATGCAGTAGTCACTAGAGCTCAAGCTCTCAATATGCCTGAAACTTCATCTGTTGAAGATAATGAAGTGCATAACCAAGATGATCCCTTGGTAATTTCTCGTGACTCGTTTATAAAACAACAAGAAGAAGATCCGACTCTTAAGAAATTCTTCACTCTTGTAACGAAAGGTGATCCGAATAAAGATTCAAATTGTAAATCTTGGATTACAATGAAGAATGGCGTACTTGTACGTATGGTGCAAGACTCCACTAAGTCAAGTCATTCTCAGATTCTTGTACCCAAGAATTTGAGAGTTAAGATCTTACAACATGCACACGACTCTCAGTGTGCTGGTCACATGGGTTTTTCCCGTACAAAGTCAAGAGTTCTTGCGGCTTTCTTTTGGCCTTTTGTGAACAAGGACATACGGATCTATTGTCGATCCTGTAAAGTATGTCAAGAAGTCAAATCCAAAGGTCCTCGTCATGCTGCGCCTATTCAGGCTGCAGATATTCCTATTCGTCCATTCCAGAAAATGGCGATAGACATCATTGGTCCATTCAAGATCAAATCTGCTAGAGGACATCAGTTTATCTTAACGTGTGTAGACATGTGCACACGTTGGCCAGAGGCTATCCCTCTAAAGAGCATTACTACCGCTGACATTGCAGATGCTCTTTGGCTTATATTTTCTCGGCTGGGATTCCCCGGAGAAATATTATCAGATCATGGCACCCAACTGATATCGGATACCATGTCTCAAGTAATGTCTACTCTACAGATAGAGAGATCTTTGAGTAGCATCTATCATCCTATGTCCAATGGGATGGTCGAGCGACTAAATAGAACACTTAAGAACTTATTAGGGAAGATAACTGAGGATCATCCTCAAGATTGGGATAGGGTTTTACCCGCGGCCCTCTTCGCGTATAGAGAGGTCCCCAATGAACATACAGGGTTTTCTCCCTTTGAACTTGTCTTTGGCGCGCGACCGCGCGGCCCAATGTCTTTGCTGCATGATCTTATAACAGCTGACAATATTGACGATGACACAAAATCTTCTTACGAGTATGTCATCGCGCTGAGACAAAAGATTATCGAAGCATGCAAATTGGCAACGTCCTCTTCTGAATTTGCTAAGCAGAAGGCAAGACAATTTGCTAATAAGAAGAGAACTTTACGACAACTTTGTCCTGGTGACAAAGCATTTGTTTTTGTTTTGCTACCTTGTCGTGAAAATAGACTCCTTATTAGTTGGAAAGGTCCGTACGATATAATATCGAAAATTTCAGATGTTGACTACATCGTCGATATCAACGGGAAGCATAAAACCTTCCACATCAATATGCTTACGGAGTTCCATGAACGTCCTGACTATCTACAGCCTATTTTCCAGGCAACGGACGATTCTCATGTCAAACATGGTCATTACTCATCACTGTCTGTAATACAGGATGAGGAAACAAGTTTTTCGGATGTTAATCTTCCGCTTCCAATGATCCCACTTCATTCTAGTGAATCATGGAAAGACGTTACTGTTTCTCCTGATTTGTCTCTAGGAGAACGGCGACAAGTTTCGTCTATGTTACAAACATTTCAGGATGTCCTCACTGACATCCCTGGACAAACTCATGTCATTGAGCATGACATTGTTCTAACTGAACATACTCCAATTAGGGTTAGACCTTATCCTATCCCTATACATTTCCAAACACAGGTTGAAAAGGAGTTGGATGAAATGATAGATTTACAAATAATCGAACCATCCACTTCTGCATATTCTTCGCCGATGGTTATTGTTCGAAAAAAAGACAATAACATACGTCTTTGCGTTGACTATCGCAAATTGAATCAAGTTACGAAGTTCGATGCTGAACCTATGCCTTTACTAGAAGAGTTACTTACTCGTCTTTCTAAATCGCATTTTTTCACTAAACTTGATTTGTCTAAAGGATATTGGCAAGTTCCATTATCCGAACGCGCCAAACCTCTTACCGCTTTCTCTACTCCCAGAGGCCTTTTCCAATGGAATTTTATGCCTTTCGGCCTTATGAACGCACCAGCTACATTTGTACGCATGATGCGTCGAATCCTATCGTATCGGTCAGATGTCATTGCTTATCTAGACGACATCTGTCTTTTCAGCGATACTTGGGAAGATCACTATTCAGGGTTAGTTGAATTATTATCAACTCTGCGTGAGTATAACCTGACAGCAAAACCATCTAAAGCTTGTATTGGCTTTAGCGAAATTGCTTTCTTAGGCCATCGAGTAGGTCACGGTTTCTTGAAGACAGAAGACCATAATATCACTAAGATACTTAACATCTCTATCCCTAGGACTAAAAAGCAAGTGCGAAGTCTTTTAGGTCTCATACAATTTTATGGACGTTTCATTCCGAATCTGTCCTCTATCATGGCACCTCTCTCTACACTATTAAAGAAAGGGTCGCCTAACATGGTTCACTGGTCTCATGAATGCCAATCTTCACTAGAGAAGATCAAAACTATGTTTTCATCACCACCTATTTTAGTGTTACCTACAACAGATAAGACATTCGTTCTTCGTAGTGACGCTTCATCCACTGGGATTGGAGCGGCACTAATGCAAGAGTACTCTGGAACTCTGCATCCTGTAATGTATATATCCAGAAAACTTAATGCTGCAGAAAGGAATTACTCGGTTTTAGACCGTGAATTATTGGCAATGGTTTGGTCAATTCTCAAACTCCAAAGATTCCTTCTGGGCGCGCATTTCGTAGTGGAAACTGACCAAAAAGCTCTTACGGCTATCCAAAGTAAGAACTTGAAGAGCTCGAGATCAACTCGATACGCAATCGCTCTTCAACCTTTTCATTTTCTCGGTACGAGCTATCCGTGGTTCAGAAAATGTGATGGCGGACATTCTGTCCAGATGCCCACATGATGCCACTTAACTGTTAAATATTGGATCTTTTTAATATGTATAACTTTACAACAGTTTATTTTTGTTTCTTTACTAAGATACACATTTGTAATTTAATAATAGAATGATGGTATCGCTACTTAGCGGTTTATTGATGTTTATTCACCGCTGTTCTTTGATGATTGTTTCTTCATAAATCATAAATTTAAGATTATAGTGTGAATTTTTGGTATGCATTGTATAATTACCAGAATTGTATTATACGTACATCACACCTTCCTGGAAACATTTATTCGTAGAGAAACAATTTCTCTCAGATTTTGAGATATATTCTCACCGGTCATATTAGGAATTATAGTTATTCCTGATATTTGCATCTGCGCAGTATTCTTGCGTTTTGAGCCTATTGTATGGTGCTCCTAGATGTATTTTAAAAAAAAAATTTTATTTTTTTTTTTTCCCGGGAAGTGTGGTAAGGCTGTAAAGGGCAATTTTTACTATCTTGCAATATAATACATTTATATACTTATTATGTTCGCAGATATTTGGTAATCAAAGTATTTCCTTTTTAAGTGCTTAAGGAGAAGTCATTTTTGAGTTACTTCCCTTGAAAGTAGTTCCGTCATCTTCGATCGGACTCCGCGGACGAGACTAGGCCTACTGCGATTTATTCTTTGGCTGGGTAGGAATAGATTGTTCTTGCTTCAGTATATCTATGGCCTGAATTTATACGTAGTGTTTGTATGAGTAGGACGAGTCTGTCTTATATATGGATATCTTTACATTTCTAAGTCGAACTATGTTGGTTGTCGCTAGAAAAGGTCAAAGGCTATGCAGCGGAAGTATCGCTAGCAAGGGGTGTGATTCATGGCTGTCATCCTGTCTGGATGTAGAATTTTGTGGTAGCCGGCCTATCGCCGAAAAAGTGATCTATATGTGGATGGGGAAAAGTGATAGTCATTTAGACATGTTGTATGTACTTTACCCCAGTGTTTATTCTCTTTTGCCAAGGAATGGCAAAGTTATATTTCGCATAGAAAGGTAAAACCACAATTTATTATGAACTTGGGCTTCGCCATCGTTGTTGATAAACAGATGCACAGTGGTACTTTTGAAAAGAATATTTATTCAAAGGAAGACGACATTCCTATGTATCAGCACTAGATTATATGATATTATTCAATTACTTCTATGATAGAAGTCATGAAGAAATGAGGACATTTAACGAATGACCAATTTTGGTCTGGGTCCTATAGTGAGTGAAACTCACGAGAGAAGAACAGCCATGTTGAAATTCATATACTTTGTATTTATCGAGTGAGAAAAAGGGATGCCTGTACTATCGCTCGATGAACCAAGAGATCACTGCTACATGTGAGAACCCATGTCTGGGATTCCTATATCTTTATGGAAAAATATATATATTGAACTTTACGTGAAGGGATATTCACTAGACGAGGTTAGGTCTAGGAGCCTTCCTATATATTGGTTATGGTCTGACGTGCCCAGTCAGTAAAGCCAGATGATTTACATGATGGAACTCTGAATGCTTATTTACGAATGCTCCATTATGATATTTGCCAAGCATGAATGCTAACTTAAGATGATATTCCTGTGATCAACATTATGCTGTCTATGTCGACATTTGTTCCTGTAACCATACACGTACTGTCCAAGTGTGCGTCCCATTAAATGTTATAAAAAGACCACCGTAGTTCCAGTACTTCTTGAATTCGAACAGTGTGAGTATGAGTGATGTACTACCAACCTGTCAACTCTATCGAATCATTCTACCATTCGCGTTCTGACATTCACATACACACTCATTGTTTACACTCACATTCTTGTCGGAGCCTCATCACGTTCCAGGACAAGATGACCTGTATGACCAAAACTGTGCTGGGTTTAATGAGTTGACAATCGTTACACTTTACTACACCAGTCCCAACATCTACATTTATCAACTGGTGGACATTCACGTCATTTAACAAATAAAGCGTGATTCAACAACTAGTAGCCAGTATGAGTAAACAACTAAACAGAGTTTAACAGTGAGTATGAGTGATGTACTACCAACCTGTCAACTCTATCGAATCATTCTACCATTCGCGTTCTGACATTCATATACACACTCATTGCATGTGAAAACCTAGCAACCTTAGCATGCTGTCATGTTACAACCAATGAACAAAACATAAAATGTTGCACCTACAGAACAAGAAATACAACACAGCAACCAGGGAATAAGAAATACAGCACGGCAGCAACCATGGAACAAGAAGTGCAACACAGTAACCAGGGAATTAGATATACAACAAAGCAACTTGGGAACAAGAAATACAGCACATCAACCAGGGAACAAGAAATACAATGCAGTCCACTTAAACGGAAATCACTTAAATTGAATTTCGCTTAAGTAGAAGCATTTATGAAGGTCCCAGCCAAAAGTCTTCTTTGGCTTTGTTAAAGAACTCGGCCTAAGTCATATTCTGATAACTAGAATTTTCAGATAAGTCCAAGTAATATTTCAGTCCCAACTCAAAATTTGTCTCGCTGGCGCAGACGTTCTGTCTTTACCCCTTTCAGAACTTTTCTTCTTCTTCTTCTTGGATCCTTAGCCACTGACAAACAGTCAGTGGCCATCACGCCTAGTGGCGTCTTGTGGCAGCAACAAACTGTCGCACTTTGCTTGGTCGGTGGCCATCCTTCGTGCAGTGCCCCAACTCTGGTTCATGCTTTGCATTTTGGCCTCCACAGTTCTCCACCAGGTTGTTTTTGGTCTGCCTCTCTTTCAACCTCTCAGAATACAAAGTTATAAATGTATGCGACAGCGCATAACTTCTTTAAAAAGAAGGCGATACATTGCTAACAACTGTTTAATGTCGGGGGCCAGTCTTTAGATGTTTGTGAATGACCAGAATCGGGGAGTGTTAAGGGGTTACCACCTAAAGTGTTATCACAATAGGAGACGTACCGTTAACTTGATGACAGAAATTGACGTGGGTTTATGACAGCAAATGAAGTAAAAGAAGACGACAATGATATCATGATGAGTGGCTATGATCACAGGCTTCGAGAATTACCTAGGCTGTGGAAAGTAACTCCTACTAACGATTTCCCTGTATCCACAGTTGTTCCCTCCCCGGCTGTAAATAAAATCTGCGTAGAAACCGCAAAGTTAATATAATAAAACTTACTGTTGGAAAGGGATGATGGGAGTAATACCGAATCTTTAGAGATTTCACTAATATTAGATTTCAAAGTGCAAAGCCAAAACAGAAGTGGAGTAATTTGCTATTAAACGTGGAAAGATGCAAAAAGGTTAATTTAACAATGAAAAAGTTGCAATAAATTGTTGAAATAATAACCTTAAGCTTTATTTCTGATTCTGACTAGAAAATGTCAATCTTTGAGCAAACTTCTGATAAGAATTTCTGATTAGGATAAATTTTTTAGATGGCCCCAGCAACTTCTACTTATTCAGATTGCAGTGTTTATCATAGCAATCAGGGAACAAGAAATGCAACACAGCATCCAGGAAACAAGAAATACAATGTACCAACGAAGAAACAAGTAATACAAAGCAGCAACTTGTGAACAAGATACACAAAGCAGCAACTTGGGAACAAGATACACAAAGCAGCAACTTGTGAACAAGATACACAAAGCAGCAACTTGTGAACAAGATACACAAAGCAGCAACTTGTGAACAAGATACACAAAGCAGCAACTTGGGAACAAGAAATACGGTGCAGAACCAAGTGTCATCCACTTAAAATGCAACAAAATGGATCATGCGACACAAAGCAAGAATAATCTGTGACTAGAAATGAACCATATGGGATGAGAAAATGTTAAGTCTGAGAATTTGAGGGATGCAAGAAACCAAACTTACCAACAGTTGCGCCACCCTTTAGAGTTGGTCCCAAGCTGGTGTAAGTTTTTGAATCCACAAACTTATTAAGGATCAGGACAAGTTCAGAAATCATGGTTTTATCATTGCAGCCTGCCCATGCTTGCTATCAGAATATTAATAATGCAAACGTCATTAATGATGGAAGTTAATATTAATGCACTAGAAAACATAAGACACTTGATGTAGTATTAGCAAATGTATATACACATACATTTTTAAAGCAGAATCACAAATGTAAAAATTTGTACAGGGTGAATGAAAAATCGCTTCCTTTTTTAAAAAAATGTTTATATCCTCAATTGTATCTATTGGATATACATGAAACAAATATCTAAACATGGAACAATAAGAGCTTTTTGACGAATGTTATATTTTTTAAATCTCAACCCCCCCCCACACCCTGTTAAGTCCCCCACCCACCCCCCCCCCCCCCCCACCCCCTCCCACCACACACCACTCACACCCCCCACCCCCCCCACTACTCCCCCCCCCCCCACCCCCCCCCCCCCCCCCCCCACCCCCCCCCCAGCCTCACGCACTCCCCCCCGCCCCCCCCCCCGCCCCCCACACACCCCCCCCCCCCCCCCCCCCTCCAAAAAAAAAACAACATACTGCACAGCAACCAGGGACATGCAATACTTCACAGCGATCACATAACAAGAAATACAGCACAGTAAAGTATTTCACTTTAGCAGAACTCACTTAAATCGAATTTCGCTTAAGTAGAAGCATTTATGCACCCGTGTGTTGCCGGGGCCCGAAAGGGGAGCAAAGAATAGTAACACTGCACCCTACCACGCATGTCGTAAAAGGCGACTAAGGAGGGCTGGGCATGGGGCTGTTTACCCCATCCCGTAAAAACTTTGCACAGTGGGCTGATCACCTGCTTGCCAACCAATCTGATTACGGAAACAACGATAGATTGTTTGGTCTGTTTCTGTTCCACAAAGACGCCACTAGGCGTGGTGGAAACAGCGACAGATTGATCAATTTGTTGTTGCCCTAAGACGCCACTAGGCGTACTGGCCACATACTGCTTTGCCGGTTGGTGGCTAAGGATGGAAGAAGAAGAAGAAGAAGCATTTATGAAGGTCCCAGCCAATAGTCTTCTTTGACTTTGTTTAAAAAAAACCTCCAGTTCAGTCGAGTTCTGATAACTAGAATTTTTGGATAAGTCAAAGTAATATTTCAGTCTCAACTCAAATTCTGTCTCGCGTAAGCAGAAGTTCCGCCTTTACCCATCTCAGAATCTTCTTCTTGGATACTTGGCCCCTAACTGACAAAGCAGTCAGTGGCCATCACGCCACAAAATTCTATAAATGGCCAATAAAATGACGTTGAAAGAGACATAGAAAAATTGCTACACACTATGAAATCATGTGTTGAACAGACTGGATCTCACGCCGAGTTGTAATTGTAATGGGGCACAGCATTGACTGTACTAAAATGACAATTAATTCTCTATATTCTGACGTGCTTTTCATATAAATTGGTTGGATAGGAGTGAAGACATAACAAATAAACAATAGGAGGTAACATTTCAATGGCGCTGTAACTTTAACAACAATCACAAGTGCAATATTTTAAAATGTGGTGTGTGAGAATAAGAGAACAGAAGTGGAGATGAAAAATAACATACATTCTTCAAGGACAACATTGCTTAAGAAGGAAGAACATGTTTATGTTTATACACAGTTTTATGCATGGACCAGACATATCTGGAGCCATCCTTATATGAACACCAGCAATGCACAAAGCTATAGTATGTAGATTTGGATGTGAACCTCTGTCTGTGGGGCTAATTACACCCTCACTGACTCTTGAAATCATCAACATACATCAAGGGATTCCCCGTGGTGAAACATGTTGAGAGCCCAGCATTGCACACTAAGCTTAGAGGAGTCACTTGAGCCCCAGACATAACTCTGGCTTTTACCTGGTTGCCTGCATGCAGGAGATCTTACTATGGACCCCCAAGATAGGCAAGGGGGAGCTAAGAAGTGGCTTTATGTAGGATGTGACAATTCCTTGGGAGAGCCCAGAACCAGAGCACAGTATTTGGATGGCGGATAATGCAAAGTATGCCACAAGCTTCTTCCTCCTAGCTTGGGACCAGATGTGATGATCCTTTAAATGCCAGCCAAGCTGGAGAAACTGGAGCTCAGGACTTCAAATGCACAGTTTTATGTTAATGTGGTCCAGCATCTATCCGAACACACTGAAGAGTTCAAATGCCTTGGCAGTACGTGATCACAGATGGGAAATTAGAAAGACTGAAACAAGAAATAAATGACCAGACATATCAATTCAATCGTGAAACGTCCAAAAAAAGTGTTCGATAATATAAAAAGAAGACTAAGAAATCTTATCAAAAACAAAAATACTCAACAATGTCAATAAAAAAAGCTAATGAAAATAAACAGCAGGCAAACAGATCTGATACAAATCAGCAAAGAAGTGCTCGGCTTCCCGTAATTTGGAAGTAACACTGACAAAGGAGGAACAAACCAGGATGTCAAAGCCACGACCGAAAAAATAAAAAAGGCTAAACTTGCCTTCAAGTAACTCAAACCAGTACAAGAAATCTCTGCTGTTCTTTCTCAAGAAGACAAAATTAGGATGTGCAACACAAATGTAAAATCTGTCCCACTCTAAGACTCAGAAATGTGGCATGTTGCCAAGAATATCATGCACATGCTCCAGAAATTCACCAGCAGATGTCTCCACCACATCCTCCATATGAAACAGTTTAGATGTAATAACAAATAAAGACCTGTGGAACAGAACCTGACAATAACTAGTACAGCCAGAGATTAGAGACACCAAGTGGAAATGGTAGGACACACCCTCAGGAAGCAACCAAACAGTATAACCAGACACGTCCTTGAAAGGAACCCACAGGGTAAGAGAAAAGTGAGAAAACGTAGAAGAAACTGTAGACAAATGGTGGAAGAAGCCAAGGTAGCAGAGATCTCTTGGAGAGATCTGACAAAGATGGCCCAAAACAAAAATATCCATGTCTAGCAACAGTTACAGCCCAATGTCCATAATCAGTATTTCTCTATCTTTTTACCAAGCCAGAACCACCAAAATAATTTTTCACATCCAATGGAACGTTTACTACACAATTCTATTACCTCTAAATTATTGTCAAGAAAATTTATAAAGAGGTGCTAAATATATATAAGAATCTTTATTCTCCAGAAAATACATTGATAAGTACTGACATGATATAATAAAATACAACATGGTATATAGGAAAATCATTACAATTTACATAAAGAGTGGAAGACGTCTCATGTAGTTCAATTTGGGTGTTTTTACATCCAGTGTTTGTGTTACACATATATAACAATCTTTAAGCTTTCTAAAAGACATTTCATTCATTCATAACCCTCCACTCCCAAAGGAATCACATACAACACATACAATACATACAACAGAATTCATGTGCTAGTGTGGTATTAGCACACGCGAAAATTCCAAACAGAAAAGACTAACAAGAGTAGCTGTGTGTATGCTTACTTTGGCAGGATTAAAATGTTCATCAGACAGCAGTGGTCCTGAGTAGCCACTGACCTCATACTGAAAAGCAGTGTTGACAGAGCTTAACTTCTGCAGAGACATCTGTTTTTGGAAATCATCAGCATCTGTATGACAAAGGAGGAAAGACTGAACTAGATACTTAGACACCTCTTTATAATTTCTGAAGCAACTTAACATATTCAGTCAATCAATATTCTTTAGCTCCACAAAGAGCATAGGCCTTCAACAAACAAAAGCCAAGACCTCCAGTCGTGTGGCATCAGCTCAAGCTGTTTTCCTCATCATTTTCACCTCTGTCTCCAGTTCTCTGTGTTTCTTAGTCTACCTCTGCCTCCCTTCCCTTGGCGTTCCAGAACAAGGACTACTTTGTAATGCTATCCACAGGTCTCCCCTTAACATATTCAATACACTCTTATTTCGTGTAATATTCTCATTTATTACCCATCAGTCTCCCAAGGAACACAAGCCTTCAACAAACTCATGTCAAACCCTCCAGTCGTCTGCCATCAACTCATGGCATTTCTATGTCTTCCTTATAATTTTTTATTTCTGCCTCCAGTTCTCTTCTCCGTGTGTTTTCGGTCTGCCTCTATTTTTACTACCAGGGGGATTCCAGAAAAAAAGGACTGCCTGGTAATGCTATCGACAGGTTTCCTCAATGTGTGTCCTGTCCATCACCAGCCCCTCATATGCATATTGGCTGTTGAAGTTTTTATGGTTTAAAGTGTATACAGCCTCATGCCCAACCCTCCTTCATCATTATAACCCCTTATCAAGGCCATCAGGAAAATTGACCAACAAAGAGACAACTATCACTATCTTGATCGAGCAAAACAGGTGATCCTGTTCCATATTAGAACAGGACATAACAGACTGAACAGTCACTTATACAGACTGAGATTGGTCCCATCACCCCTATGTACATGTGGACAGGCAGCACAGACAGCCGAACACATCCTGCAAGACTGCCACATGCTTAGTCAATTGCGAACTGAACATTGGCCCACAGAGACGCACATCCACACAAAGCTGTTTGGGAGTCTTGAAGAACTTTCACCCACAGCAACATACATCCAGAGAACCGGACTTCTTGTGTAGACATTTCTAAACAATAGCGAACAAGAAGAAGAAGAAGAAGAAGATCATCATAACCCTCCACTCCCAAAGGAGCATAGGCCTTCAACAAACACATGCCAAGTCCTCCTGTCTCGTGCCATCATCTCAAGTTCTTTCCACGTTCTCATCATTTTCACCTCTGTTTCCAGCTCTCTTCTCCATGTGCTTCTTGGTCTACCTCTGCCTCTCTTGCCCTGGGGGCTCCAGAACAGGGACTGCCTTGTAATGCTATCAACAGGTTTCCTCAGTGTGTGTCCTATCCTATTTTGTCTTTTCCCCGTGTATTTTCAGACCCAATTGCTGTGACCTCTCATCGAGTGTTTTCAATTTGTCCTGCATCTGATTACGGTTATGGGACAGAAGAGCCAAGTCATCAGCAAAATCCAGATCATCCAACTGCTTAGTCAGAGTCCACTGGATTCCATTTCTGTTGTGTGTTGTCGATGATCTCATAACCCAGTCTATTGCTTGTAAGAAAAGAAATGGAGACAAGAGGCATCCCTGTCGCACTCCTGTTCTTATCCCAAACGGTTCTCCAACCCTCCTTAGTCACTTTTTAACGACACATTTGGTAGGTTCAATCAATCAATACCCTTAAGTTCCCCGAGGAGCATAAGCCTTCAACAAACACATGCCAAGTCTTCTTGTCCTGTGCCATCCGCTCAAGTTCTTTCCATGTTTTCATCATCATTTTCACCTCTGTATCCAGTTCTCTTCTCCATGTTTTTTGGTCTACCTCTGCTTCTATTTCCCTGTGGATTCCAGAACAAGGACTGCCTTGTAATGCTACCAACAGGTCTACTCAATGTGTGTCCTATCCATCGCCAGCGTCTTCTTCTCAACTCTTGTTCCACTGGCACTTGTCTGGTTCTTGTCATCAATTCCACATTTGTGACTTTGTCATACCATTTCAGTCCTTCTATTCTACGCAAGCACCCGTTTACAAAAGTCTGTAGCTTTTTAGTTGTTGTTTTTGTTCTCTCCGTGTCTCAGAGCCATACAATAGGACTGACTTGACATTTGAGTTGAAGATTGACATTTCGAGTTGACTTGATTCTCTTATCTTTGTTTCCCAATACAATGAAAGCTCCTCAACCAGACAATGGGGAAGTATGTGTGTGCAGAAAACTTCAGCGGATGATTACTCAACGATGTGTACAAGGTGGATTCCATGACAATATAACTTACTTTTTTTTTTTTCAATTACAATAAAGGGGGATAACTGTAGTAAAACTATTATTTATAATATCAATTTTTTTTTTCTATTTGCTGAAGTATAATGTCCAGGCATTACTGTGGTAAAACAACTTTCACGTCACATTCTCAGGGAAATAAAATGGATTAAACCTTCACAATGTACCTTTTTCTATTTTCTTAAGTAAAACAAAAAGGGGATAACTGTGTTAAACAATTTTCACAATGTTACTTGTTCTCGTTCAAGTATAATAAAGGATGATAACTGCGGTAAACTTTTTTCACAATGTTACTTGTTCTATTTCGTCAAGTATAATAAAGGAGGATAACTGTGGTAAACAATTTTCAAGATCTTACTTGTTTTATTTCCTCAAGTATTATAAAGGTGGATAATTGCAGCAAAATTTTCACAATGTTACTTGTTCCATTTTCTCGTCTAATTAAGGGAGATAAATCTGGTAAACTATTTTCACAATGTTACTTTTCCCATTTTCTCATGTACAATAAAGGGGGGAGAACTGTGGTAAAGCAATTTTCTGTTTCCTCAGAGGATCATACCTAAGTTTTTTTGTTTTTTTAAACCATCAAGAATTTCTTACCAGAAAACTGCTTGACAAATTCTGGTTGCATTAAGGATTCTCCTAATTCCGCACCAAGGGAAATCAGAATTGCCAAGCACCACGCACTGTTTACTCTCACTGTGGGACTGGTATCCCCAGAGAAGATCCTTGAAGCTAAATCTATTTTTAAAATATATTAAATTTTAAAAAAAAATGAAATCAACAGAATCGGGGGGAAAAAAGCCAGATGTGCATTAACAAATTCATTAAAATCTTTTCACAGAATATTTTTAATGCAACAAAATAGACGAAAACAGTCCTCTGCAATGATGACAACAGATTTATAAATGATTAAATGTTATAACATGAAGAAACACATTTTTAAATGTATAGGTAAACAACAACATACACACAAAAGGAGACACAAACACACATAAGACTATTTTTGTTATGCTCCTTTGAATGTAACTACTAAATGTACAGAGTAACCACACAGTCTCTATGCATGCTAGTTTGAAGTTATTTGTTTGTTCCTATCAATTTTGTTGCAAGCATACCTGTCAACCTGTACAAATTTTTCGTACAATGTACGTATTTTTGATACTTTTAGCAGTGTACGGCCATACAGACTCGTTGTACGGATTTTTCCCCCCTCCCCCCCAAAAAAATCTAAAAAAATGTTTTTTAATTTTTTTTAATAAAAAATTCTAAACATATTTTTCAACCCAAGTTTTTTAAAATTTTAAATCAGAAAATATTTGCTAGCCCCCCCCCAGGGAATCCCTGCATCTGTTTTTAAACTGAGTTCTCTCCCAGCAACCAATCAAATCCTTTTATACCCAAAAAAATTGGCTAAAAACTTCGAAAAACACTTTCGGTTTTTCAGCGCGACATTTTTTTTTACTGAACTGAAGACACTGAACAAGACATGTGCCAGTGGAACAAGAGATAGAACATGGATTTTGGAAACCTGCTGATAGTAACAAGGCCTTAGAGATGATGGTTTTTAAAAATTTTAAATCAGCCTAAAATATTTGCTGAGCCCAGTTTTTTTTAAGATTGGAGAATAAAGCCGTTTAAAGATATTTTTGTGTAAAGAGAGGGACCTTCAAAATTTTAACACCAGGAAATCTACAGCTGCATCTGTTTTTAAACTGAGTCTCTCCCAGCAACCAATCAAATCCTTTTATACCCAACAATTCGGCAAAAACTTCAAATTCGGCCTCAAACACTTTCGGTTTTCAGCACGACATGACGTATTTTTAAAGTTACTGAACTGAAGACACTGAACGAGACATGTGCCAGTGGAACAAGAGATGAGAAGAAGTTCCTGGAAATGGATAGGACACACATTGTGGAAACCTGCTGATAGTATTACAAGGCATAAAAAGACTTAGAGATGATGGTTCGGAACAGGAAAATTTGACATAAGTTTGCTGAAGGCCTATGCTAAGTGTGATGATGATGAACCAACTGGATCACTTAAATCAGTGATCTGTGCATCAGACACAGCATGACTGATTAGAGAAAGACATTTTTTTGTTTAAATAGAATATAAGCCGGAAGATACCGGTTAAAGAAAAAATGCTTGTGTAAAGAGAGGGACCTCAAAATTTTAACACCAGGAACATAACAATTTTATACAGCTGAAGACATACCACACAGCAAATCCAACATTCTTTTAACATACACAAAAGTTACAGCTGATAAGTCAATTAAAACATCGAGAGTGAAATAAGAAAGGTCAACCATGACACAGAAAAAAACTGAAGCAAAATGTCAGATCAAAGGGCTTGAAGAAATGTCATTAAAACTGTGTGCACCAAAGGAAGTTGAAAAACAAAGAAGAGGTCACAAACTATACTGTTAACTGATAGAAAACTACTTTTCTTTACCTTTTTGAAATTTTAAACGTGGCAGAGAAGTTAAAGTAAGGGAATGCAGATTATACTCAGCAATAACCTACTCAGGTAAATATGGCCATTAACATAAAAATTCAAGCAGGTGCAACGAAGGATACACTAAGACATATCCCTTTAACAACTGCACAGACAATTTTCAACCATGGTTCCTCATGAAGCAAGATCCCTTCAGGAAGCCTCTGTCAAAGCCTAAACTCTTACAGCTGTGGTTCTATGTAGCAAGCTGTTTTACATAATGAGGCAGCCAGCCCCCATGCACCTGATATTCATTTCATCATCATTTTCCTGTGCGCTTCTTACGGAGCATGGAGCCACCACTCCAGCTAGACCCTTACAGGAGGCCTGCACCAAGCAGTCATACGTGGCAATTTGCTTTACCTGATGAGGTTGCCAGCATGATGCACAATCTTATAAAGTCACCTGAGGGTTTAGTCGTCCTGTTCTTTCTTCTGTCTCTCTAGAGGCCCCCAGGAACTAAACAAGGGGCACCTAATATTAGTCATCTTTTACGACATGCTTGAGAGACCAGGAGTCCTAAGCTACACTTTCTCAGATACCCCAGGTTAATAGCCGCCTCTAAGAAAATGTTTCTAAGTCAGCCTCATATGCGCTCTGACAATGTAATCATTTAAAAAGGTAAAGGAACCCGTTACACGCCCATTGAGGCATATTGGGAATATGGTGTTAGGCCCATATTATCTTGACCGTCGGCACACTAGGGGTGATGTGGTCGGCATCACGCCGGCCGCCTTAACCTTCCCAGAGTTGCTCTGGTACCCATTTGGGGCTGGGCCGACCCAGGAGCCGTTTGTGGCCTAAAAAATTCCCGCCTCATCTGGGGATCGAACCATAGACCACTGCGCTAGGAAGCCAGTGCACTAACCACTATGCTACCGCGGCTCCTAATGTAATCATTTAACGAACATCAAAACACCACTTACTTTTAACTAAGCCGGCCTCTGTTTCATCTTTAGGCACAGCATATAGATTCGCCAGGGACATCAGTACACTGTGGGCATCTTTAACTGTCAGTTCCGACATGTGATCAGCCAGGAAGTGAAGATACCTTGATACTAAAACTTCATCATTCCATCGTAAATGTGACAATGACACTAAGGCAGCACAAGCTAAAGAAGGGGTCGTCGGTGTTTTCTGCGTCAGCTGTAACGCAACTTCCTTCAGAACTTGGTCATTGTGGATTTTAAGTACAGAAAGTGAGTACAACAGATTGTTCAGCTGCACAAAATTTAAATCGGACAGGTCAGCCTGACACAGGTGGTGGACAACAGAGTTCAGGAGGGTCTCACTGCGGTGGCGCCATTTTGCTAGGAGGAAAACAATTCTAGCTAAGTCTTTCACTTTGCAATCATTTATTATACTTATTGCTCTTTTTTCTAAGTTAATCAGCGGGATGGTTGTACCTTCACCACCAACAGCAACAGCTTCTGTTTGGTTATCACTGCTTACGGACTCCTCTTTCTCTTCAAAACCACTTTCATTCTTGGCGGCATCCATGACCTCAGATTCATCAATTTCCTGCGGAGAGGTTAAGCTTTCACGTATGTCCTTAGGGCGCTGTTGCCAAGATATTTCTCTCATATCAAACAGTTCATCCAGCTGGTACATGAAAAATACTAAATACTTTGGCGTGATTTCAAACCATCTTTGATTAACTACAGCTGTCACCAGCTTCTTCCGTATATCCTTTCGTAATGGGGTCTGAACAGATGCTGACAGTGCCTGGACAATATCAGCTATAACTCTGATTGGCAGATGAGCAACATCTGCAACGGTCTGGTTCAAAATTCTTGAGGTCAGTTCATGGTCAGTTTCTTCAGACAGAAGCAAGACTAAGCATCTATGTCTCAAACTTGGTAGGGCTGATGGGGTAAGAACAAAGTTCACCACTTTTGGTAGCATTTTGGATGATGTAAATATTTTGTGCTCAGTAGCCCGCTTTGCATTCTCCAACTGCTTAAGCTCTCTAGCCCAATGATTAAGCCAGTGTTCACAATCTGTAGAGAAACGGTTATCGTTCCTATGTGGAGAACAGGCAAGCTGTTCATCAACAGTAGGTATGCCATGGCCTGTGTCTTGGTTTTCCCTTTCTGTGTCTGCTACTAGAAGGGCTATTTTCTGGATAACTTTCCTATTTTCTAATTTACGATCCTGAGAAAGAAAAAAGAAAAAAACATACACCAGTTTAATTCTTCTGGGTGACCAAGTACTATGTTTAACAACTTCTGGATACAGAATTAACATCAATTCTGTGCAACTTTTAAGAAATTTTGGAGACAAGCTTTTCAATGACCTTCAGTATACAAATTGTCAGAATGTCATTTCATCATCATCAAACTTCAGCTCCCCAAGGAGCAAACGCCTTCAACAACAGAATGAAAAGTCTCCTGCCACGTGCCATCAGTTCAAAGTCTATCCATGTCGTCCTCACCATTTTCATTTCTGTCTCCAGTTCTCTTCTCCGAGTGTTTTCTGGTCTACTTCTACTTCTCTTACTTTGGAAATTCCCAGATCAAGGACCACCTTGTAACACCATCAGCAGGTTTCCCCAATGTATGGTATATCCATCCCATCTCTTGTTCCAGTGGCACTTGTCTAGATTTTGTCATCAGTACCACATTAGTAATCTTGTCATACCATTTCAATCCTTCTGTTCTATGCAAGCCCCCACTTGTGAAAATGTCAGAATGTCAGCTTCACTACAAATCTCCAAAAGGAGAATTAATGAGCATAATGCTAAAATACATCTTTTGTAAGCCTTGTAAACTGTCACACACGTATCTCAACAGCACTATCAACAGCACTGACTGCGCGTTGTAATCATAAATTTATGTGATGACAATGTATCTTTTTTTTTTATTTTTTTTATTTTAATATTTTAATATTTTAATAAATAAAAAAAACAATGTATCTGATGTTTAAAGAAAAGCCTACGAAGGTACACTTAACTGTGTAGTGAACATTCTGTCAGTCTGAATGATCCATTATTAAGCATAGCCTCAGATTTCGTTCTGGAACATGTCAATTTAGGTGCACAATGACGTGAACGAAAACAATCATCAATCAATCAATACCCTTTAGCATTGACCTTCAACAAAAACACGTAAAGTCTTCCTGTCACATGACATCAGCTCAAGTTCTTTCCACATCTTCCTCGTCATTTTCACTTCTGTCTCCAGCTCTCTTCTCCATGTGATTTTTGGTCTACCTCTGCCTCTCTTTCCATGGGGATTCCAGACCACAGAGTGCCTTGTCATTTCTGCTGCCACCTGTGCAGTTTTGCTATGTTCATTTAGAGTCAGAACATTCCAGGTGCCAATCCTGGAAGTTTTTCCATGACAAAAAAAAGGTCAGTCTGCAATCCAGATTCCTTTTGACTTTCTCTGGGTTGCTTCATGAGCCTCCGTTTCAGAGGACCTTCTTCTGTCTTGGATGGCTGAATTGACTTATATTCTGTATCTGACTTATCCATATTGTTGGTCAAAGTTTTTGTGGTAAAAAAATTGTTTACAGGACGAGATAAAGCCCCATGCCCAACCCTCCTTAGTCACCTTTTACGCAATGCCTAGCAGGCACCACTTTCGGGCCCCGGTAACAAAGGGGTGGAATGAAAACAAGAAAACAAGGTAAGAGGAAAAGTCTTAGTAAGATGTATGAAAAAAAAAAGGTCTGCTATGATCATAAGGTTTTTATCAGGGAAAGGATTACGACACTAATACAGAAAAAAGTGAAAACTAATCTAAAGGCAAAATGTGATTTAAGCATTTTCTGTTAAAATAAAAAGGATATATTTTTTTTTTGTACCCCTGCTATTACTCGAGACGAAATCTCAGGTAAGTATGTCTAACCTGAGACTGATTTTTACGTGAGTATCCCTTTTTTTTCTTATACAGAGACAGGTGTCCCTCGCCATTCAGGCAGATACTCGCCGATTTTGGAGGTACCCATTAGAGCTGGGTCGGCTCAGGAGCCGCCAGTCCCTGGTCGACGATATTTCTTCAAATGTTCTCGCCAGGGCTCGAGTTAATCCAGTCTAAATCCCGGTCGACGAAAAATCTAAAAGGATATGAATGGCTATAATGCATTCCCGAGTCAAAAACAGCAAATAATAAAAGAAAATGATTATGTGGCAGGCCCCCATGAGTAAGAAAGACAGAAGAACACTAGGCAGAAAAGTAATACATTCTAGCTCACATGGAAAGCAAACCAAGGGCTTTCCGAATGGTACTATCGCCTCACTATGGGTGTGAATTGTGAAACGACACACGGCCAACTCAGCATTGCTGCAATTTTCTAAGTGCTTAACTATGAAATGGTCATGTGTTGCTCATTCATTTTTGCTGCCTATGGAGCATGGAGCAACCACAATTAACAGCAGAATGTGCGTAAACAAATTTTAAAATGCAAAATATTGCATCATGTAAGTTTGAATTTGCATAAAAGAGCTCACCTAAACACAGAACCTACTGTATTTCAGTAAACCTGTTTGCCTATCCTTGCTTTGTTATTTACATGTAAGAAATCAGAGGTTGCAGCAGTTATGACAGTGTACAAGCATAACGTTTGAGAGCCCAGTAGGAGATCACTATATCAGCACAGGCAACCTCGCAACACTGCTCAGGTTTTTTAAAAAAAAATAGTTTTGTCGTTAAACCTATACACCAGGTCCATTGGTTATATTAAGGTGCATGTTCAAATATAGAAGACCTTGTGGTCTATTGTGTGTCTCTGTTAAATAATTAACATTGGTGCAAAAATACATCATGTTGGCCCCAGATAGAATTATTACCGCGTATATTAAACTGCTAACAAAACTAAGTGTGGTCAACATGTAAATACCTTATAATACTCTTTAACAGTCTCATCATCTAGAATAGAGAAATAAAAGAAAAGATGTTTGCAGCACATATTTTAAGTCATCATTTTCCTTTTCGTTCCCTGCAAACTGGCCCCCTTGCAAGAAGCCTGCCCGAAAACATTCATGTACTCTTACAGTAGTGGTTTTTGTACCAATTAGTTTTACACGATGAGGTTAAAGGTTCAGAGTGCTAGGAAGATCCAATTTTATAGTCCACATACTCAAAGAAGAAAGACATGAAATATAAGACCAACACCCTAAAACAGACGAGAAGACGACAAAGGTGATAGATAGAAGACACAATGAGGAAAGCTGGTGACAGCACTGCTCTAGAATTCCTAAGAGAGGCAGGAAGAGACAGGAAAACACACAAAGAAGAGAACTGGAGACAGCAATGACAGGGATAAAGAAGACAGAGAGATCTGGAGAGGGCTCAGTTGTCCATGGTTCGATCCCCAGTTGAGGTGGGATTTTTTAGACCGCAAACAAGCTCCAGGGTCGACCCAGCCTCATGAATTGGGTACCAGAGTAACTCTGGGAAGGTTAAGGCAGCCGGCGTGATGCTGACCACATCACCCCTAGTGTACCGATTGTCAAGAAAATATGGGCCTAACACCATATTCCCAATATGCCTCAACGGGCGTGCAACGGGATCCTTTACCTTTTACCAATATAAGACGCACGAATGTAATAATGAGTGAGTGGTCTCTAAAGAGAGTCTGCGTTTCGCCATTGAGCGAACCCCATGTGTTTTTGACCAGCGTGACTCTGCCACTTATAGAGGTGTGGAATTACCGCTTAGAATAGGTTTGTGAGTTCTCGTGAGGCCAAGTGTTCGAAAATATAAGAAGGTAATAGATTATTCAAAGTGTGGCACATTTAACCAATCGATGAACTTATGCGTACATAAAGTGTGCATTATGGCACTGAATTAAGTGTTCAGATAACCCAGAGTGATATTTAAGCAGACATAAAATATTGTACGTGCCTTAGCACAGAATTATGGCCGAAATCATCTGAGAATGATTATGATATTGTCATAACTCTGTGTGGTACTGAATTTATCTACGTAATTTAAGTAGTATCACTGGATGTGATCATAAGAATGAAGTGTGTGTTAATTGTCTTCACACAAGTATGCGTTATTAAATTGTATCAGTCGTCATTGTCAGAGTTATGAGAATTCTTCATTCAAATGAACTGTGTTCCTGAATTAAGCTTCTGTTGCTTTATTAACATTTTGCACACTGAAAGTTATTGAACTAACCTTAGATACTTAGAAAATTACATATAGATCAATATGAGAAGTCTATACATAATGATTATAAAGAAGCAGCAATACGCAAAATCGTACAAGATCTCTACCAATCACCAACGCATATAATAAGAATCCGAACCGTTGGGAATAACCTCTTAACAATCTTAAACTTATCTTGGGGGGGGGGCATGGAATAACATCATTAAGAACCACTGGTTCTGAAAAAATTGTCAACAATTATATTCCCTGTGCCGGGAGCAAATACGGTACCTTGAGAATTAGAGGCGGAAGCCATGCCGCTGAGCCACTCCGACCTGGCATAAACTTGTTGAAGACATATGCACTTTGGCCAGCTCAAAGGTTATGTTGACAATGAACTCTCTAAAACATAGCTTCTTCATCTACAATCATGATTAATATTATAGAATGGGACATTTTTCACTAAACGAAAACTTTGAGCTTTAGTCCATACCTCCTTGCTTCTTTCTCTGGAGCTAAAATAACAACTTGTAACATGATTTGGTAGAATGACGTTGACGACTTGACGAGATGTGCCAGCACCACTTCTGAAAAAAAGAATAAAGTGCCATCATTATTCATATTCACTGAAGAAGCAAAGAAAGATCAGGACTACTGTTTCCCCTAGCATGTCATACAAGACCTCTACACCGCACGGTAGAAGAGGAACGACTAAGTAATGCCATACAAGACCTCTACACCGCAAGGTAGAAGAGGAACGACTAAGTAATGCCATACAAGACCTCTACACCGCACGGTAGAAGAGGAACGACTAAGTAATGCCATACAAGACCTCTACACCGCACAGTAGAAGAGGAACGACTAAGTAATGTCATACAAGACCTCTACACCGCACAGTAGAAGAGGAACGACTAAGTAATGCCATACAAGGTGACTGCTCTTTCAGGCATGTTGTACAATTGTACATAGGGTAGACAGCCTCATCATGTAATATGAGTAGCTACAGAAACCACTGCTGCATGAGCATGTGAATGTTTTGTGCAGCCTGCCTGTAAGGGGGAACAGCTGCAGATCCGTAGGGAGCAAAATTGGGATAAAAATGATACTTGTATTTATTTCCTTCTATATTCTTTAATTTTTTAAGGAATTTTCTGTCACTTTGAGTCTTCATATAGTTTTAAACTTTAAAGGTTGGTTCTTTTCACATTTTTTAACAGTTTGGCAATGTTGTGCATTGTTATAAAGGAAATGGAATGAGAATAACATTGTCTGCAACAATAAATTGTCTTTAAAAAGTTTGAATTCTTCTGTGCACTTTTTAGTGTTTTTCAATTCATATGCAACACACATTTAAGTATACCAATTGTACTTGTGTTAATATTAACAAAGACCTTACATATCATGACTCTCTATCTATTTCCCTACAGTTTGATTTATAATATGTGCATGTTCACAGAAAAGATTAACATAAAATGTACACTATAAGATTGTATACCTCACTGTTTAGAATTCTTCAACAAGGGGGTGTGGGTTGTATTGTGGCTAAAAGCCAAACAAATAACATCAAAGAATGACTATGATTTCTCCTTCTTTCAGATTTAGCACAATAATGCGCTCCGAGACAAATTTAGTCTTAAAACATCAAAGTAATCCATTTAAAATGTAATAAAACATTGAAAATGGCCACAATTAGTACATTTAGTGAATTAATGTTGATTTGGATGGAATGTGAGACAATATTCCGGCTTTTACACAAAATGCAGGCTAAGCTCAGCCTCCCACAAGTTTCTTTGGATGGAATGCGAGACCCTATTCCCACCTTTACACAAAATGCAAAAAGCTCGGCCTCCCACAAGTTTCTTTGGATGGAATGTGAGACACTATTTCCGCTTTCAAACAAAATGCAGGCTAAGCTCAGCCTCCCACAAGTTTCTTTGCATACGTGCGTAGATCCCAGCTCCTGCTACTTTAGATTTAGCGAGTGTGGAAGGAGATGTGATAAAGATGTGAAAAGGCAGGTAAAGAACGTGGCAATGTGCATAGTTACCAATTTGATGACAGGGTTTTTTTGCACCGCAAATATTGAGAAGGAAATTGAAGTAATATGCCGTGTTAGATATACTGCATGACGTCTTGATGGAAATATACAGGATGATATTTAATATATGGATCTGTGATGTCATTATCATGGTAGACAAAGGGAATAATTGTACCTTATGGAAAAAAATTATTTTAAATTACTAACAGCACATGTATACAATACAGCACTGCCAAAAAGCAGGTCAAAAAATAAAAAAACAGCAAGAAAAAGCTAATATTTATTTTTTTAAAACTATTTATTGTATTAAATTTCTCATATTGTTCATAGTTTTTCCTTTTTGTAAACTTCTAGGCTCAGTCCTTACTCTATTTGTTCATCTTGTTCGTAGTTATTCCAGTCATTCTTTGCTCAACCACTGTATTTCCTCGCACTGATACAACACTGCCCAGACATAAAAATTGCATACCTCAACAGCCACCCACTTCCTATGGGACACTATATTTTGAAGGCAGAGCTAAAGGCATTCGCGAGCATTACAGCAGAACGGGAATGAAACGTACCCCTGATTTGCCTTATAAAATTCGATTTTACATTGGTTGTCACGAGGCTTTCCAATTCTTTTTAAAGGACTTCTAACACACTATACCCCCTTCTGCACCCTGTGTCGGTCCTGGGGGGGGGGAGTCTCTGAAAAGACAAAGAATAGGACTACTGCACCCTCATGCATGCCGAACAAGGTGACTACCATGAGGCTGTGCTTGGAGCTGACAACCTCATCTTGTAAAACAAACTGTCCCAGAAACCACCACTGCAAGAGTATGTGAATGCTGGGTGCAGACTTCCTTCAAGGGGACCAGCTGCAGTAGTGGCTCCATGCTCTGTAAGGAGCTCAAAATTAAATGATACAGTAGAAGTCCATTTATCCGAACCCCAATTATCCGAACATCCAATTATCCGAACACTTTTTCCAGAAAAAAAAAAAAATCAGATGCCAGTCACGTTAGACTAAAATTCTGAATCTTTTGATGCGGCAAACTTCAAATGTGTACGAACAATTTGTAGAGAATGGGATGGCCAATGGTCGGTCGCTTACGTACAGGAAGTCAGTTAGATCATAAAGTCAGTTAATATCTGGTTTACCAATCCAGTGTACGTGTGCGTTCTAGGTAGAACACTGGCTAAACAGACAGTTCAACTTAAAATAATTGTGTCTGCTACTACAGCAGAATAATTTTGGTGTACAAGTATTTCTCTGTGCGATATGGCATCTTCCAGTAGGCCTAAAGCATATAAAAGGAACCGCAATGTTTTGTCAATTGAAACGAAAACAGAAATTATCAAGAGACTAGGACAAGGTGAAACTGTGTCTTCACTTGCAAGGATTTTCAATGTTGGGAAAGCTACCGTCTCTGACATCAAAAGTATCAAGGATAAAATTATGAGTTTTGCATCGAAATTTGATAGTGAAAATGGGTCGAAGAAACGTAAAACCATGAGAAATGCGAAAGATGTGAAATTGGAAAAGGCTTTGTATATATGGTTTGTGCAAAGAAGAAGCAAAGGGGAACCACCTATCTCTGGTTCTCTGTTGTGTGAAAAGGCACTTCAGTTCAACAATCAACTTGACGATCCTCCTGACTTTAAGGCTAGCCAGGGATGGTTAAGAAACTTTAAATCTCGTCATGGCATACGAGAATTGGAGATTCAAGGGGAATCTTTATCTAGCGATGCAACTGCCGCTAAAAATTTTAAAGAAACATTCTTGGCTTTTTTGGAAGAAGAAGGTTATTCACTCGATGATGTGTATAATGCCGATGAGACTGGCTTATACTGGAAATCATTGCCTCAAAAATCACTTGCATCTCAGTGCGAAGCAGCTGCCCCTGGGTTTAAAAAGTGCAAAGAGAGAGTAACAATTTTGGTAGCCGCGAATGCCAGTGGAAGTCATCGTTTACCGGTGCTAATGATCGGCAAAGCCAAAAAAACCACGTTGTTTAAAGAATGTGACATGTCTCCCATTGTGTTACAAAGCACAGAAGAGTGCTTGGATGAATAGTGAAATATTTCTTGATTGGTATACAAATCAGTTCATCCCAAATGTGAAGAGGTTGAGAGAACAAGAAAAGAAAACTGGAAAAGTAATTCTTCTACTGGACAATGCACCATCTCATCCAGAGATGGATACATTGAATGCAGTTGATGCAAATTTTAAAGTAATTTTTCTGCCTCCCAATGTAACAGCACTGATTCAACCAATGGATCAGGGTGTTATAGCAAAGCTTAAAAAGATGTACAAGAAGGAAGTCCTGCGTTGTTTATTGTTGGCTGAAGATGAAGAAAGTGTGGTGGCGTTTTCCAAAAAGCTTAATTTCAAAGACTGCTGCTATATGTTAGCTGATGCTTGGACCACCCTGTCACAAGATAATCTCAACAAGGCTTGGAGTAGATTGCTTGGCAAAAAAGGAGGAAATGAAACTACTGCAGTGGACACAAATGATGATTGTATAAATGAAGTTGTGGAACTGTTTCAAGCAATGCCCGGATTTTCGGACTGTGACAAAGATGATGCACACATGTGGCTAGAAGATGATAATGATTCTGGTTTTCAGTTTTTGAATGACGAAGAAATTTTGTCTTTTGTGCAAGAAGAAAACCAAATACATGTAGTGACCGATGATGAAGACTCCTCAGAAGTACATGATGTACTTGTAGATTATGAAGAAAAACCAAAACGTCGACCAAGTCCTGAAGAGGCCTTTATAGCACTAGAAACAGCGATGGCTTGGTACGAGCAAGAAGATGACAGCTGTCCTACACTGCTTCTGCTGTTGAAGAGAATGCGGGACTTAGCAGCCAAAAGGAGACTATCCAGTTTGGTGCAAAAGAGGATTCCTCATTATTTTAAATAGTGGGCTACATCTGTGCAAGTACGTAAGTTGCGCCTGGTTTTGAATCGTTTGTAATGTTATTTTGAAAACATTTCTCTTTCTTAACAAAAATAATTAATACAAGTAGTACATGCACTGCAGTGTAATAAAAGATTCTGGTGATACAGTGATCTAATACAGTGTGGGTATTATTATTACAGTACAAGTAAATGTTTTATAGTGTATTTTCATTTTAGGTTTTTATGAAAATTTAAAATTTACTGTCATAATTTATGCATGGAGGCGTATCTGGAGTCATCCTTATATGACCACCAGGTAAACACAATGCTACATTATACAGATGTGGAAGTGAACCTATGTCTGTGATGCTAATTATACCCTCATTAACTCCTGAAATCATCAACAATACTTCCAGGGATTCCCCATGGTGAAACTTGTTGAGAACCCAGCATTGTACACTTGGAGGAGTCACTTGAGATCCAGACATAATTCTTTGGCTTTTAATTGGTTGGCTGCATGCAGGAGAATCTCACGATGGACCCATGATAGGTAAGGGAAGCTGAGAAGTGGCTCTGTGTAGGATGTGACAATTCCTTGGGAGAGCCCAGAACCAGAGCACAGTAAGTTATCTCTGCATATCTGGACAGTCCCCTTGAATGACAGGGAATGCACAATATGCCACATGCTTCTTCCTCTTAGCTTGGGACCAGATGTGATGATCCTTTAAATGCAAGCCAAGCTGGAGAAATTGAAGCTATTGACTTCATCTCAACATGTTTTGGAATGGCAGAAAAGCCATAGGAAAAACCAAGAATTACAGTGCAGATAAAACGAAGGAGTCTTCAACTTGGTATTGGCTACAAAAGAACGAGAAGCTCAGCAGTCATAGTTAAACAACAACAAAAACTGTCGGGAAGCCGCGCTAGCGTAGTGGTTACAACACCGCTCTGGCGACCGGGTGATACAGGATCAAACCCGGGCGACGGCATTTGAGGATTTTTCGTCGACCGGGATTTGGACTGGATTAACTCGAGACCTGGCGAGGACATTTGAAGGAGTGTCGTCGACCAGGGACTGGCGGTTCCTGAGCCGACCCAGCTGCAATGGGTACCTCCGAAATCGGCGAGTATTTGCCTGAATGGCGAGGGACACCTGTCTCTGTACAAGAAATAAAGGGATACTCACGTAAAATCAATGTCAGGTTAGACATAAATAATAACCTGAGATTTCGCCTCGAGTATTAGCGGGCGAACGGGAAAAAAAACAAAAAACATGTGAAATTAATATTCAGATTACCTGAGAGGGGACAATATCCTTGTCCACCTCTTTGTTCCCAGTCTTACAATCGCTTGCAAGTTGGACATCATGTAAGCTTCTTTCTGAAAGAAAAAAAATCATTCCAAAAACAATTTACGAAATCATAAAAATGTTGCTTTGTTGTGACTCTGCTATTACAGGTCCATATTATTTTATCCAAAATTGTCAGGGACAGCATTGTTTCGGAAACCGGATTTTTTCGGTTTTCAGATACCGCCCAAATCACATTTGAAAAGTAGCCCAGTCGCCTGAAATGTGTTTAAAAAATGCTCAAAAGTCGCCCAAAGAAACTTGATTTTCAGAATATTTCAGTGTTTGGATAAATGGATACGCCACTGTATTAATATTTATAAACATACTTTCATAACTTAAAATACCACAAAGATCAAAGTAATTATTTTTATACTCCCAACATATGACATCATTACCTCATTCTATGAATTAATTAATGATGTCCCCTTTTTCTGCTCCCAAAGCAGCCAAGGGCCATCACCACAGTTGGCTCTCAGTCAGGATGTCTGCACCAAAACTTTTGTGTGTGTTCTCACAGTGGTAGCTTCTGTCCCCATTTTAAATGATGATGTATCTATCCTCATGTACAAAAGGGTTTTACACTAGAACTTAATCAATAAATTCCGGTTCCTGTGAAATCCAGGTAACTGGTATCCGTTCCTGCTTTCATGATGACCGTACTCCTTTTTCTCTAGAGAAGTGTCTCATTTTTTAAATGGGTTGCCTTTCTCCTGATGGTCTTAATGTCCAACATCATTTTGCTCGACTATGTTATTCATTTGCTTTCCTCTATTATAGACTTCTTTATTTCATCCATCACTTTTTCACGATCTTTCTTTTATGAAGTTTGTGTTTCATTTCGTGTATTTTTGTGTGTATTTTTATGATGTCACTTTCATTCATGCTGACTGATGCCAATGTGTTCACAGCTTCACCAGATCTTTTAGCAAAGATTATCATAGCAGGACTTCTTGTTTTGTTATTCCATCTTCTGCTTTTCATTTTCATTGATTGTTGAATTTCTTGTATTGATAATTTTTTTCGGTTTTGTATTTTCCTTGCTTTATTATTGCTCTTCACCTGTGTTGTTATATTGCACATATATATATATATTACGTGCTTGCAGTGTCTATAGTATTTTTCTTTAACCTGTCTATATTTCTTGTTCCTTGTTGCCTATTTGTTTGTAATTGTGGCTGACGAAGGACGAAACCCGAAACGTCCCATGTTTCCTGTGTGCCGTTAAATTGTAAAACTGATTCAATACTGTGTTATTTGTTAATATATAAATTTAGAACTTAATCACCTCATATGACTTGCATGTCCCCATGTAGTTCCCATGGGTCTCTTTAGAGACAAAGAAAGAATAGCACTTCTGTTCCCCCAGGCGTGTCGTAATACAGAAGTGTATGTGCAAGACAAATTACTTACTTACTTACTTACTTAGTCGTTCCCCTTCTACCGTGAGGTGTAGAGGTTTGGAAGAGAGAGTGCCAGACTATCCAATCGGCTGTCTTCCTCCTGGCCTGGTTCCATTAAGACGAATTACTGCAAGAGCATATGAATGTTTTGGTGCAGGTTTCCTGCGAGGAAGTCAGCCAGCTGCAGTTGTGGTTCCATGCTACATGAGGAGTGAAGAGGAAAATAAAATGAATGAATGACATGAATAGCAGTAGAGTATTTTCTGACACATGCATAAAGCTGGACAAACAGGCATGTCAGTGACACACTGTCTGCATTTCTGACTAAGGAAAATCATGATTGTATTTTTGTGAGCACCTGCAAGTCACTGTTTCTTATTTCAGTGCCAAAAATGCAAGCTTTGTGCCCAAATATGGCATCAAAATTATCGGTTTTACAAGCTCTGCATGTAGGTAATTTCATAACACATACACATAACTGAAAAACTGTATTTCACAAGCTCTGACTTAAATTTATCTAAATTAAGTTGAATAACAAAGGGAAACATGCTTAAACAAAACAAACCCAAAAAAAAAATCTGGTCTATACAGAATCTGCTTTGTAAAAACATGCCTGCTCTCCCCTCAACTGTACGTCTATGGCTTTTTTCAATCTATCAAGGGTGATACTGGTTAATATTTATCCTGGCTCTGACAGTAACATTACAGCTTTGCAACTTTTGTACTCTTGCTAATCTCCTTTCTTTGGCAACTTGACCATGCATCCTTGCTTCAGTTGGGTGGTATTTCTTCTGTTCCACTTACAAGAAATTTGTGTAACATCCTTGTAGAGGTGTCTATGTCTGAATTGGTGGCCTTTGCTGAAAAGCCATTTCAACCTGAAGTTTTCCTTATCACTTAAATGTTTTATGGCTTTATTTATTTCTTCCTTATCTGGTTGTGGAACAAGAGAGGCAATATTTTGCCTTAGAATATTAGCAGAAAAATATACAGAGGTCCAAAAAAGTATGTATATGTGCTTCATTGACTATAAGAAGGCTTTTGACAGAGTCCATCATGAGAAAATAATTGAATGCCTCAAAGACATAGGTATTGATGGAAAAGATATAAGAATACTCAGTAACCTTTATTGGGAGCAAACTGCCACAGTAGTGTCCGTGCATTGAGAAATGCTGTGTTTTTCCTATTTATAATTCAATATATAATCGTTAACACGACAGATATGGGAAAACAACATATGGATATAAAGGTCAACTCATGGAGAACGGAAATATATAACTCCAAAGGCTTGAACTGGGTTAGGTGAAATGCACGAGACCAAGGTTTGAAACACCTCTAGCACAAACCCCCCGAAGTTACAACTTTTTTGGGAAGTTTGATGGAGTTGCGAGCCTTGTTTCCTGTACGTCCGGTAGCTGCATATATAAGGGCGGACGGAAATGATTTCGAAATAACAGAACAGAAGAAAATTATGATAAGTATAAACTTATTAGGAATGAATCTAACAGAATAATATTCAAAGCCAAAGAAACTAACTGGAAGGAGTTTTGTCAGTCACTTAAACCTAGCACTCAAATTAGAGAAGTATGGAGAAAGCTTAAGGCAATCAAAGGGAACAATAAGAAAACAATAATGCCAACAATCAAACTACCAAAGAGAGCAGAAACAGATAAAGAAAAAGCTAATGCCCTTGCCGAGTATTTCTATAAAGTCAGTGCAAAAAGTAGCCTTGGACAGGAAGAAAATGAGAGAAGAGAAAGACTTAGGATACAGTTTTTAAAAGAAATACCAGACCAGATAGATGAAACAAACTATTTAGATGCTGATATAACAGAGGAAGAAGTAACTAATGCAATAAAAGATAAATCTAATACTGCCTCAGGGCAAGATATACTTAGTTATGAAATCCTTAAGAAAGTACCCAAAAGAACTATAAACATAATAACTTCACTTTATAACAAAATCTGGAACTTAGGAAAGATACCAAAAGCATGGAAAGTAGCTATGATAGTACCCATTCTAAAACCCAATAAGGAAGCCCATGAAGTAAGTTCATATAGGCCTATCTCCTTAACATCACAACTAGGTAAAATACTGGAAACTGTTGTGAATAAAAGAGTTAAATTCTACCTGGAAAAAAACCAGTTATATAGCCCAAACCAGTCAGGGTTTAGAGCAGACAGAAGTACAGTAGACCAGCTTGTAAGATTAGAACATGATGTAAAGCTAGGGTTCAAGAGGAAAGAGAAAACAGTAGCAGTCTTTCTAGATGTAGCTAGAGCATATGATGAATGCTGGCGCGATGGAGCTCTTTACAAAATGAAAAAGATTGGCATTACTGGTAAAACCTATAGGTATCTAGAAAACTTTTTACAGGACAGGTATTTTGCTGTACAGGTGAATAATGATAGGTCAGAAATATATGAACAACAGAATGGGATTCCTCAAGGATCAGTGATCTCTCCTTCAATTTTCACTATAGCTGTAAATGATTTAGCAGATGAATTTAATGACATAAAGAATGCAGTATCACAATTTGCAGATGACTGTGCCATTTGGCGTTCTGGAAAAAACTTGGACCATGTTTACAAAAAACTTCAAAATCAAATAGACAAAGTTTCAGAGTGGATGAAAAGTTGGGGCTTCCAAATTAATGTAAACAAAACAGTAGGTATGATTTTCAGCAAAGGAAATTTAAAAAAAAATAACAAAATCAATATAACCATTAAAGGACAGAAAATATATGTACCTCCTCAACAACTAGATTTCTGGGCGTAACTTTAGATAAACAACTAAATTATAATAAACATATAGACAATTTGGTAGAAAGCTGTAGGGGACCCCTAAATATACTAAGGATTGTAAAAGGTAATGGATGGGGGGCCAGCAATAAAATAATGCTTATGTTCTACAAGTCCTTCATCAGGGGGAAACTGGATTATGCCAGCATAGTCTATGACTCAGCTGCAGCTTCTAACAAAGCAAAACTGGACAGGATTCAAAATGCAGCCATGAGAACTATTACAGGTGCATTTATATCGACACCAGTAGAAGCTCTAGAAGTAGCTCTCGGCATACCTCCCCTTGGTCTGAGACGGAAAGAACTGAGATTAAATTATTGGAGTAAAGTAGCACAAGAAGTGACCCACCCAGCACATAAAGCATTTGTCAAAAACCAACCAAGTGTATGGGACGTCCCCTTAAATAAAGATAGATATCCAACAGGATGGAGAACTATAGAAGACCTAATGCAATTCAAAGAACTATCAAACACAATTGAAAATAGTAATAAATACAGAAGCAAAATACCACCCTGGGAACTAAAATCACCAATCATAGACTACTCACTTACTGAAAAGATCAAACAAAACATAGAAGATAAGGAAGCCAAAATGATAAGTAGAAAGTTCATAGAGCAACTAACTAAACAAAGTCTGGCCGTCTACACTGATGGATCCAAGGGTGATAGTGGGCAACTAGGTGCCGGAGTTGTAATACCACAATGGGGAATAAAAAAGAGCTACAGTATAACGGAAGGGGCATCGATTTTTACTGCAGAGATGGTAGCAATTCTTAAAAGTCTAGAAATAATCGAAGATAACCCACCAGAAGCTGTTACGATATTTACAGACTCACTATCATCACTACAAGCACTAGAACACCCAGGTAAATGTAGCCGGCCAGACATAAAGGAAGAAATTCTAGCAATTAATACATCACTAGAGAACAGAGGATGTAGTGTGAGGCTAGTGTGGGTTCCAGCACACATAGGTATAGCTGGCAACGAGTTGGCAGACCAGAATGCCAAGAAGGGAAGAACAAGTAAAAACAATATAAAAGCAGGACTGGGAAGGTCAGAGATCAAGAGCCAAGTGAAGGAAACTATAAACGAGGAATGGAAGACAACATGGAAGGAAAGTAGAAAAGGCAGACACGCGTTCAAACTGCTGAAAGAACCAACGAGGACATGCCAGGTCAGAGAAGAATTAAAGATACCATCGAACAAAAAACTGTGGCGTCTCCGACTCGGTGCAGCATACTTCATGGTAGAAGAACCACACTGCCAAGAATGTCAGGAAGAGAATGACATAGACCACTACCTGATCCACTGTAAAAAGTATGAACAACAAAGGCTTGAATTAAAAACTTACTATAGAAATCACAATATAGACTTAACAGGTGATAAGGTTTTAAGTATAGATGCCCCAAGAGATGCCCAATCAATACTTAAAAGATATATACATAAAACAAAGGAAAAAATATAAGGTTAGAACTTCAGGAAAATCATCCAACTAAATAGAAATTAAGCAGCAAGAACTAACAAAGCATTAACAAAAAAAAAAAATAACTACTCATAGGACAAGGAAAGACAAGGTATAAAAAAAAAAAAAAAAGGGACAACAACTCAAAAAGAACAAATACTAATACAAATTAAAACCAAGTGTAAAGGACAATAGTTATCTAGAAACAATACAAAAGAGAAAATAAAATTGACAAGTGAAGCAAGACAGAAGGACAACGGCTGGAGAGAGAGGAACGTGCAGAGGCCAATATCTTGTTATTTGCAGCCAGGCAGTTCTGTTACTCCACTAAAGCCAGTCTTTACTGATCTTAATTAGATCCTGCGAGGGTATGTAAAGTTACTATGTAAAATAATACAGTAATTACAACTTTTATTTCAGGATTTGTTTAATCTTTATGTTATGAAAGTATCATGCATATTAATTGATTACTTGATAGGATTGTTGAAGATTGGAACCCGAAATATAACCACCGTGACTGAGTCCATATCAGGGCTAGCACAGGACTAATAACAATTCTTTTCAGGACTACCAACAATCATTATCAGGGCTTATTCAATCTGTCTTCAAGTTACTGCACTTTACAGAGCTAACGTGTCAGGCAGGGGGATACTATAACCTCATACCATATATGTGTGTACATATTATTTTGTATTATTTGATTTTATAAAATGTTCCACAGTAGACACCTGTCTTGTCACTGATCCATAATCATGCATTTTCACGCATACATCTGAAAACAAATTCATCTCACCTACAATAGGAATGTGGTAATTTTTATCCACAAATAGCCACATATCCTACAATTATCTGCAGGTTCATATTTGTCAACCAAAAGTCAGAGGTCAATGATCAAGAATTGCTCGATGATCAATGCTAATCGCCCCGGCAGTGCCTGGATTGGTAGAAGCACGACCTACTGAAGCTGTACATCTCATATGAACACTGATTATAAAAAACAGATGAGTGATATTTGTGACAATCGTGCAACCAAGAAGTGATAACTGTCAAGCAGAGTTTTGTGATGACAATTTGCGTGATAAACTAGTGAAAGTTATAAAGTGAATAAGACAGTGAAGAAGTCTATTACCCAACTAATTGGAAGAGTCTAAAGAAATGACATTTTAGTTTAACTTGTAAAAACTGTAATTGATTTCGCCAATTTGGTTTTGTATAAATATAACTTTTGTATCACCAGTCACACCCAATCACCACAATTAGATAGATGTAAATAAAGAGGATATAAATTGTATTCACCAGCTTTATTCATTCAATATAGTTGATACTGAGTTTGGTTGAATTTTTATTATATCACAGGTGGTCACATAGCGGAGGTGGCGCAGTAAGGTCTGACTGTTCTCTGAATATTTTCAGTCCAGATACTTTCACAGCCGTGACTATCGAGTGATACCAGTGTACTTCTCTGTCACTGGGACCTCACACATTCTGGAGAGAATACTATTTCTACTCTAGCACTATCATCTCACACATATAAATCCTTCCGCTACAGTGCTGTCCCCTTGCCTATTTAATTTATACACCGAAAAAAATTTTCAAACAGATACAGGAAATACCAGGACTGAACATCAGTGGAAGGTCAATAAACAACCTTAGATATGCAGATGATACCGTGTTGTTAGCTGAAAGCGAACAGGAGTTACAAGAACTAGTGAAGCAAGTGAACAGCATAAGTCATGAATATGGACTCGACATTAATATTGAGAAAACAAAAACTATGATAATTAGCAAAACAAACGATAAACCCACATTAAAGATAAGCGTAAATGGGAAAATCCTGGAACAAGTCAAGAGCTACGTATATCTTGGTCATATAATAACAGAAGATGGCAGATGTGAAACACAAATCAAGAAGAGAATAGGAATGGCCAAAGCTACATTCAACAACATGAAACATATACTGACATCCAAACAGTTATCTCACAAATTAAAGCTGAGAATCATAAAGTGTTATATATATTCTGCATTTCTGTATGGGGCAGAAACATGGACGATGAATAAGCATTTGGAAAAAAGAATTGAGGCTCTTGAAATGTGGATATATAAAAGAATGGGGCGTATCTCATGGAAAGAGATGAAAACAAATAAGGTCCTAGAAAATCTAGGTATGAAAAGAGAACTAATGAGGGAGGTCAAAGTTCGGCAGTTAAAATACTTTGGCCACATAAAAAGGCATAACACCTTGCAGAAGACCATAACAGAAGGGAGAGTTGAAGGCAAACGTGCAAGGGGAAGACAACGCTATAAGTGGGAAGATAACATCAAAAGATGGACAGGAAAGAGTCTGTGGTGGGTTTGATGTTAATACAGTTTGTTGTTAAGAAATCTTAGTGTACTGAATGAGGTCAGCTGTGAAAGTCCCTGAATATAATAAATATTAGAGTAAATTTCCAGGGCACCTTTCTACTACCACCACTATGATCTCATTCAGACTTATTCTAGATAGAATGTAAGATGACTACGTTTGGTGTCTAGGGTTATGAAATGTTAATGTAAGGTTGCATTAACCAACTGAACATATAAACAATTACACAAATTATTTTATTATCTAATACAACACAACAGTACCACGACAATCACATACGAACTACACTTTAAAAGTCTATCTTTAGTAAGTCAGTGGTTGAAAGTTTGGTAAAGTTAATGTTTTTCAATTTATTGTCCTGAATCTGATTTATTTGGAATCAGGACTGACAATCAAAGTGAAATCATAGAAATTAATTACATCAATCAATTTACACAATGGGTCTTCTGACCATAATACACATATTATTATATAAGAGTGTAGTTGTATTGTCTTACTGAGGTGACTTCTAGTATACACTGGTTGATTGTTTATTATCATCATCTCTGCATGTTGTTTGTAAGTTTTTGTGGACACTGATGGAATGTTTATATCACTATTCCCAGTCTATTATTTGTAATATAATGTTAGTTGAGCGATCAGGTGCCGAACATGCACCTATCTTTGTAATATGATGTAGGACTCTTCCTGCACTTCGCTGAACGACAACCTTCAGCTCCCACTTCTTCAAGAATGATGGTGGTTTACAGTTGTCTCCGAAAAAGGCAAGACTGTGGCATGAATATATCGGCCCACTGTAGTCTGGCACCAGTTATTAACAGCAACCAAAACCCTCTGAAATCAGAAGGATATGCCCACTTCGTAATCAACAGCCTACAATAATACTCAACAACCAGTACAGGCACATTACAAACAAACATGTAAGATCAGCTCTTTACGACAATCCCTTTCACCAGTTTCTTTTGATGTGACCAGGTATACCAGTATTCCTCTCCCCTAATAGTTACAACGCCTCTGCAATTCCAGCAATAATCTGTTGTCCATACAATAGGATAGGTATTATGCTCCTGATGATAATCATATATAACTGAGTTGGTCTACACCTCTCTGATAGTCTTTCATATGCTGGATCAATCTCTAGACTCTGTTTTGAGTCTGCCATAGACTCACTTACTTACATTCGTATGTTAGTATCTCACATTCAAATTTTATTTTAAATAAAATGTTAAGAAAATCAATCTTACCACAGATGCAAGGACATAACACAAGTAAACGATGACTAGGCATAGAATATGGCACATTTTCGATCTGCCCTATGTCCAGGCTTTTCCTATGTTAGAAAATTCTCCGCCTGCTCTCATCGATCTTGCTTTGCACAAAATTTACTTGAAATGGCAGTGAACAGTCCCCGTTTCGTACCAGTATCTACTGCTTTGTCCAATGGGACCATGTTTACATTTATTTTTGAATCTATCGTTTCAAATAACAACTCTCAATATGTTTCCAAGACAAATATATTTTTAGTTTTAGGTCAACCAATCATACTTCGCCTTCCTTCAAAATCCACCCAATCAAATATCCCGTACCTTTTAACCTCATTTACCCAAAGTCGTTTTTTCAAAACATGCCATAAAAAATTATAAGCAGGCATGATCTTTACTTGACAGTCTGGTCGGATCCACTATAGTATTATGGCTATAATTAGTTAATTAATGGACTATTTGCGTAACTATTACCATATTCTTTGTCAACAAGTCCTAAGGTACACGAATATACAATTTATATGGGACTAGTTGGCTTGGTTCAGAAGTACACATTTTTTTTTTTCTATGTTAGTGTTCTTTATTTTTAGTCTACTACACGTTCAATTCTTTTCCATGTGCTGTCTTCTCTATTTACGTGATAATTACGTCCTTTGAAATAAGAGCTAAGGTTGTTTTTGTGACACGAGTTGTCTACATGTTCTAACTTTTTCCTCATATTTTGGGGAAACCCCTAAGGCAAGGCTTGCCCCTGTGCTAGTATTGGCTTTTAGTTTAAAATCAATGCGAAACGAATTAGCATTTCATCTATCCTTTCCCCTCCTCGTTCCACAATGCATTTTTAGGCACATATTTTCTTAGAACTAGGAAAAGTGATTATGTCAAGGACGAATTTGAAAAATTTGGGTACCGTTTTGTTCGGCTATTCGTTAGCAAATAATAATCTGAAGGCGTAGGCGATACCAACAGTTCTAGCAGAAAATTCTTTTATACTTTCTTATCTTTTCCTTTATGCCCGATATTGTTATATATTAATTTAGATATTGTATTTAGAAATTCACTACAGAGTCTATCAGAGTGCACCACCAAGACAAGAGACAGAAGACGTTGGAGATCCATTACAGCCAACCTTTGTTGTGGAGATGGCAACTGATGATGATGATGATATCTGGTTGTGCACAGCTAATATGTAACTTCTTATCTGCTTGCTGACTATCTGGGGATCTTGTGAAGTTGATCTATAGTTCCTCAAAACATTATGTCCATTTCATTTGCCGTTCAACTGCTTATAGTCCTGTGAGCTTCTTAGTGCTTTTTGTACAGGAACTTCATGTTTCATTTGGCTGCAGTGCAACAATGCTGGCACCAGTGTATTCTTTTAGTCTCTTATTATACAGCTTCTTACTTCTTTGATTGCTTCAAGATATATTTTATGAGTCTCAGCTGTGGAACTTCTAGTTTTGTTTTGGCTTAAATCCGTTTTCTTATTTTATCTTTCTAATACCCTGTTGATGGTTTCTGTTGTTATCCATGACTGTGCTGGTTTTCCCTGTTCATGAGAACTTCCCTACACGTCTGATGCCATAAACTTTATCTGTTGCCAGTGGTTCTGTATTTGCTCCATCTTCTAGTCACTTTAACTTTTGGTTCTACTGAAAATTTCGACAGTAAATGTTTATTTTTTTACATATTGAGATGAAGGTCTTCCACATTCAAAATAATTTCTGTAGCTATAAGTTGCATTTCTTCTGAATTTCAGCTTTATTTAAGCTAAAGTAAATTTGTGTTTCTTGATCTGTTTTAGATAATGGTATCCCATTTTCAAAATGTATTTCAGCACTGTTGTATTTCTTCTGAGTTTCAGTTTTATTTGGGATAAAAGAAAATTATGATCTGACACCACATCCGCTCCTCCACATTGGCCTACTTTTATGTCATGTTTTTTTGCTGAATAAACACTTCTTGTTTACGCAAACATTATCAACCTAATTTTCTGTCCCCTGGTCTGGTGACATCTAAATTATTTTATCAGGTGGAAATATGCTTCCTCCCGAAGAATAGATATTTACTAACTAGCAATAACCCGTCAACATTGACAGGTTATTAGTTATAGTGAGTTGTTTCTGTTACATGTATTACAGATGGTACTATCACTACTGTGGTCACTTCATTGCAGGCGACCGTCAGATATTTGTAGTGAAAATTACATGGATGTATTAAATATGAAGACATGGAGTAACCTTACCTAAATGACATGTGGAGCAGTGATAATGATCTAAATAACTAACATTTCTTTTATAACAACGTCTCGCAATTGTTTGTGCATCTTTTAAAATCTTGCCCTGGTCGACTTACTGCCTCTGAGAAGCCATGGTCGACTTACTGCCTCTGAGAACAACGTTTGAAGTTTGACGAAACTCCAGTTCATGTACTGTTTATCAACCGTGTTGTTGGCTAAAACTCCACCTAGGCCGGTCCCAAACCCGGCTGAAAAAGGAGGAGGGCAGCCTGCATGGAGGGCGTAAGGAGGCAGCCCCTCCACCGTGCAAAGGCACAACAGGCCAATCACCTGTTTGCTTTAAATTTTTTATTACGAGAACTAAAAGAGAGAAAACCGGACTGATTCTAAAGGCAACGAACTGGAACGGACTACAACTTATGGAACTTGGAATACAAGAAGTATAAATGGGAAAGAAGAGAAGCTGGTGGAAGAGATGAGGAAAGCAAAACTAAAAATCCTGGCTATAACGGAAACAAAGAAAAAAGGACACGGGGTCATGGATCTCGATGGCAACATGCTGCTCAACAGTGGTGTACCCACATCTGAAAGAGCTAAAGAGGGTGTGGGTTGCATTGTGGCCAAAAACCAAAAAGATAGTATCAAGGGATGGAACTTTGTCTTGGAGCACATTATGGTTGTAAAACTAAAAGAAGGAGAAACCATAGTCAACCTGGTCATAGTGTATGGGCCAAATGAGGATGAGAGAGCAGAGGTCAAGGAGGAATTCTTCGAGCTGCTTCAAAGGACAGTGGATGACTGCCTAGATGAAATTATCATGCTCGGAGATTTCAATGCCAGAGTTGGAAATGACCATGCTAGATGGGGAGGAGTTATCGGAAGATATGGAGAAGATACTCTCAATGACAATGGAAAGCGACTCCTTAGATTCTGCAGTGAGCAGAATCTGATCATTACAAACACAAAGTTTCCCCATAAGCGCATACATGCATACACTAGATGTGAACCAACAAAGAATGAGAAGTCAATGATCGACTATGCCATAGTTAGGAGGAGCTCATTCAAATATGTCCAGGATGCTAGAGTCTGGAGGGGGCCAGAGATTGGAAGTGATCACTACCTGCTTACAATTAAAAGAACAACTGAAAGAGTTGCTCAGCCTAGGAACGTCCCAACATAACGCAAGAAACTAAGTAAACGAACGGGAGAAATGAGCATTAAGACCTACAAGCTGAGAGAGCCAGAAATTAAGACCAGAAATCAGGGGCTTATTGCTGCAGCGGTGAGCAACATAGAAGAACAACCTGATGACTTGGAAACCCTCTGGCTTAAATTCAAGGACATCATAAAGACAGCTGCTGCAGAAGCATGTGGTGAAGTCCGACTTGGGAACAAGAGAAAGAGGACACCTTGGTGGACAGAGGAAGTCAAAGAGAAAATAAGAGAGAAGAAAATGGCATGGAAACAATACTTAGGAGCTAAAAACACAACAGGACAAATGGAGAAATATAGAGAGTATGTGACACTCAGAACAGAAGCAAAGAACAAGGTGCTAGCAGCAAAATAGAAGTCCTGGGAAGAATTTGGAGAAAAGCTAGAAAAAGATGCACAAGAAAACCAGAAATTGTTCTATAAGACCCTAAAGAACATGAGGAAGGAAAAAAATGCCCTCTCAAATTTATAAATGACAAGCAAGGAAATTGCTTACTGCCCCGAAGGAAGTAATGGAAAGATGGAAAGAATATTTTTCAGAACTCCTGGATGGTGAGCATGGTGAAGCATCAGAAATGATAACCACTAGCACAGAAGAGAAAACCAATG
Source organism: Oreohelix idahoensis (assembly GCA_024509875.1). NCBI lineage: Eukaryota > Metazoa > Mollusca > Gastropoda > Stylommatophora > Oreohelicidae > Oreohelix > Oreohelix idahoensis. The sequence continues at coordinate 202,282 of JAMPIV010005383.1, forward strand.
ATGGTGAAGATGACATAAAGATGGAAGAACTGAAGGCAGCACTGGAGAAAATCAAGATGGGCAAAGCAGCAGACCATGATGGTATAACACCAGAAATGGTTAAGTACATGGGAGCATCAGGCAACCTATTACTCTTAAGGGTCCTAGAGGCAGCGTGGTGCAACAAGACCATACCAAAGGATTGGGAGATTGCCATCATAACACCAATTTTCAAAAAGGGTGACAATCGACAATGTGGAAACCATAGAGGCATATCCCTTCTCAGTGTCCCTGGTAAAATCTACTCTAGAATCCTAGAACAGAGACTCCGACGCCTAGCTGAGCCACAATTGGATGAGGTCCAGTGCGGATTACGAGCAAACTGAAGTACTCAAGACCTAATCTTCACACTCAGACAGCTGAGTGAAAAGGCCCTTGAATATAAGAGTGAGATCCATCTTTGTTTCATAGATCTGGAAAAGACGTTTGACAGGGTCCCCTGGAGCAAACTTTGGGACTGTTTGGCAAGGAAGAACATTCCAGAACCTCTGATTCATGCTATACAGAGCTTCTACAAGTCTTGCAGAAATTATGTGAGGACAGCAAACCATAAGTCAGAAGAGTTCAGGACCACCACTGGTGTAAGACAAGGTGATATCCTGTCACCTTATCTTTTCATACTCCTCATGGACGATGTCATCAATGCATGTAAGGAGATAACAAGAAAGTATTCAGTGGGGTACTGGAAGATAAGACAGGTCTGTATTTCAGAGCTGGCATTTGCTGATGATATTGCCCTGATTGCTAAATCAGAGGCACATCTCCAATTCAACCTGCAAGTCTGGAAGGAAGAGCTGGAGAAGAGAGGGATGGTCATTAGCAGCTCTAAAACAAAATCCATGGTGATATCACGAGAAGAAAGAAGACATCAGATTAAGCTGGGAGAACAGGTCCTGGAGCAGGTCGAACACTTTAAATACCTCAGAGCTATTAATAGACCGAAAGGGAGGCATCAAAGAAGAGTTGGCCACTCAAAAAGCAGCAGCTGGGAGACTTTTTCAGGCCATAAATCGAGGATTCCTCAGCAAGAGAGAGGTTGGTAAGAAAACGAAGATGGCTGTAAACCGTCCCAGTCTTGACATATGGATGCGAGTCATGGGCAATGACTACAACCCACAAAAGCCAGATCCAAACCTCATAATTGAGGTATCTGAGGAAGGTGGTTGAAGTAACAAGAAGAGACATGGTCCGCAACCAGACGATACGTCAAGGCCTAAAATCCTACCCCCTGCAGACCCAAGTAGAACAGTCCCAACTAAGATGGTTTGGCCATGTCTGCAGAATGGGAGAAAATCGGCTACCACGACAAGCATGGGAAACAAAGAGCCGGGGATTCAGTCCCCCAGGACGACCCAGAGTCCGCTGGGAGGACAACATTAGACAATCTTTGAAGGACCGAGGACTAGAATGGAACCAGGCCAGGAGGAAGACAGCTGATAGGATAGTCTGGCGCTCTCTCTTCCAAACCTCTACACCTCACGGTAGAAGGGGAACGACTAAGTAAGTATGTTGTTGGCTTCTTTCCATAATCAAACTGTTCATGCACACCTTCATTTGCTCACTTTTTCTATTTTCGGGACTGTACATATAAGGGGAAACAATACAATTATTGTCTAACTTTCAACCACAATTGCACCCACTTAGCTGTGGTTGAAAGTTAATGTACTCTCTCGAAAATAGAAAAAAGTGCGCAAATGACGGTGTGCAAAATGTGACTGACCAACCGAAGTACTTATGGCGGGTATTATGGTATTGAATACAGCTGTATTATTCCATTTTCATTTATTGTCCACAGTCCGTAATTTCCCACGATCTCTTCAAAGATCCTGTTGTCTGATCATATCCCTGCACTTAGGTATGTGACTTTACTTCTTTTTAAATTCATGCTATTTAGTCTAGTGTAAAATGTAAATAATTGGATGAACAGAGTGGTCTTCATCACCCGTGATGGACGAACAACAAAATGTGTCTTTCACAGTTTCTTCTTAATCATCTGTTGATACATAGCACAGGATGATATTAATCTGTATTTTCCTTTTTACAGTTTTGAGTGCTACAGTTTTAAGTCTCGATTTCCATTACTCTCCTACCTATGTGTGTTTTCAGAGCCTTCCTTTGGGTATTAGAGTCATACCTACGTCCTATTCTTTCTATGGCCTCACAGATCCACAGGAATAACTCAGGACAATAACATCACTCTTTGAGGTTTCTACTTCATGTGGGTAGGCCTACTTGTGGTATTTGCACCTGGGGGTGGATCCTTCCTTTGCCTCCCACCCAACAAAACATACATAATAATATACTATGGTTGGAAGTATACTTTTAAACTGTACATTAGGCCCTACTGTCATAACAGTTTCCAGTAATTTTTACCTTTAGTGCCGTCGAGTAGCCTTTGTATAATACGTGTATTGAGTTAGGGTTAGGATTGGCACTCTTCCTCCTGGCTGTCACCAGGGGCAGACCGCCCTCTCGCGCCCCTTAGTAGGCTAAGCTACTGTTTTACTTAATTTTTTTTTTCTTTTTTATTATGCACTCAGTGTAGATAATAAAATATGGTCCTTAATGGCTCTGTATTGAGTTCAATGACTATAGCCTAAGTACAATGAGCATAATTTGCCTTTCAGAACTTTGTCAAGGACGGATTGAAAGAATTTGGCCTACGGATAATAGCCTAATTAGTGAATAAATAAAACACGATTCACATAGAAAAATAAAATGACATTTAAAAACTGCTTTATTGTGTTTAACTGTTACCTCAGTTTTCCTGCACAAGTATTCTGTTAGCGCGAAATAGCCTTCATACCTTGAAGTTATAGACAGATGCTTGTCACGGAGGCCGCCATATTAATTCTTGAGCAGTACAAAATATTTAACGAAAGTAAGAAACGAAACAGGCGAGTGCCGCGTTTAGAGAGTCTATTTCTTCAAATACCTTGCCTGGTGGCGTAGGAGACCATGTCTCTGGTTGTTATTTTTTATTTATTTATTTAATGTATAAGCACAATTGTGATTGTCCCTATTTACAATGATTTGACAAATGTGATGCCACTTTCTCATATCGGCAGTTGTTCATATTATTTGGAATTGAAAACAATACATATTCTAATTATAACCCATCAGAGGTTGAACGGAATATTTTTCTTCAAAAAAAAAACCATGTCTCTGCAAAACTTCCTGTCTCCAGTACTATTTGTCAATTCTGTTGTTGACCTCCTTCCATGCCACAATGTCAAACTGTCCAGTATTTTCTCTCTTTGTCTTCCTCTTTCTCTTTGTCCTTCAATCTTACCTGTTGTTACGATACATTCCAGCTTTCTTCGTCTCATGTAATAATAATAATAGCCCCTACAGTCATAACTGACTTTAGAAATGCGCTCCTGAAGCGACAGCCCTCCGTTGCTTATTTTCCTGGTGTTCCTTTCAACGTTTTCTCCTCTCTTCTGCTTGCTGTGAGAGCTTCTTTTCGACCAATCAGTTGACGCCAGAACGCAGTCTTCTCATAACATGCCCAGAAAAAGTGGGATGCTTCTTTCTAACTAGTTAATAAGTATCTAGATCACAGAGGTGAAGAGGTTGAAACATGGCAAGATGATCACTCCCTAATCCTAGTCAATAATGCCACAGATACTCCTACCTTCTACTCCAGAGGATGGCACACAACTTCAACACCAGATCTTGCCTTCGCCACCCCAGATATTCTTTCTTCTTCTTTGATCCTTAGCCGCCGACCGTCAAAGCAGTCAGTGGCCATCACGCCTAGTGGCGTCTTGTAGGGCAACAACAAATTGATTCCACTTTGCTCGGTCGGTGGCCATCCTTCGTACAGTGCCCCAACTCTGGTTCATTCTTTGCATCTCAGCCTCCACAGTCCTCCGCCAGGTTGTTTTTGGTCGGCCTCTCTTTCGTTTTCCTTCAGGGGTCCAAAGCATAGCTGTTCTTGTGATGGCATCGGGGTCTCTTCTGAGGACATGACCAACCCAGCTCCAGCGTCTGCCTGCTATGATGGTGTGCATGTCCTCTTGCTTGCTACGAGTAAGCAGATCTTGGTACCCCAGATATAGCTGGATCTATTAGTAGAGAAGTAGGAGACCAACTAGGGGGAAGCGACCATCGCCCAATCTTTCTTACTGTCCAGAGTGTAACTCTTAGTACAGGCCCAGCCATTACAAGATGGAACTACAAAAAAGCCAACTGGGGTTTATTCAGGCATCGGGTGAACACGCTGCTGTCTGCCCTCAAGGTACAGAACAGAGACATTAATGAAGTGGTAAAAGACTTCAACAGATGCATACTACAAGCTGCAAAAGAAACCATTCCCAAAGGATGCCGGTGTAACTACACACCATACTGGTCCAACACACTCCAAGAACGTCAGGAAGCTATGGACAGGGCTAGAAAGGACGCAGAGTCTCAGCCTTCACTTGGAACTTACAACAAATGGAAAAAGGCTGTAGCAGAGTTTCAGAGAACAAAGCTAGAAGAAAAACGGAAAAGCTGGAGAACTAAAACGGCATCGTTGAACCTTGAGAAAGACGGCAAGAAACTTTGGAGATTAGTCAAGTCTCTAAATGAAGAGCGTTCATCACCTAGGCAGACTATCACATTGGATGAAGGTGGCAAACTTCTCAGAGGAAAACAAGCTGCAGACCTGTTTGCTAGAAGATACAGTTCAGAAAGCAACTTACCCATTAACATAGACCATCAGAGAGTGATAAGAAAAGAAATGCTGGCAACCATGGGGCAGACAGATACTCCTGCCCCAATGAGGGAACCCATCACACTAGGAGAACTACAGAACGCTATTTCCAAGCTTAAGTTCCAAAAGTCACCCGTCCCAGACAAAATCAGCAACGAAATGCTAGAAAATCTGAGCTCAGCAGCAAAGACAAAACTGCTTGAGATATTCAACCACAGCTGGTTGAAAGAAACGGTACCCCAAGTATGGAGAGAAGCCATCACAATACCCATACTAAAGAAAGGGAAATGTAAGACCGAGGCTGCAAGTTACCGGCCAATCAGTCTCACAAGCTGTGTTGGGAAGACTATGGAGCGAATAGTCAACCACAGATTGAAATGGTATTTAGAGTCTGAGCAGATCCTGGTGCCGGAACAAGCTGGATTTAGAGAATGCTACAGTATAGAAGACCAAGTTACTTACTTGTCTCAAGCAGTAGAAGATGCCTTCCAGGAGAAGAAAAAGGTCCTAACGATCTGGGTCGACTTCAAGCAGGCCTTTGACAAGGTGTGGAAAGATGGCCTCATTGCAAAACTTAGGAGAAGTGGAATCCAAGGCAACATGATGAAATGGATCCAGTCATACTTGCATAACAGGAGAACTAGAGTCACTCTTGGCGGTCTGCAGAGCAGAAAAGTGTTGCTCTATCAGGGGGTACCTCAAGGAGGAGTAATTTCCCCAACACTCTTCCTTGTTTACACCAATGACCTGGTGAAAGATCTCCCCGCTGGAGTGAAAGCTGCCTTATAAGCAGATGACCTAGTACTCTGGTGCGCTGATGAAAATGTCACCACAGCAAATTATAGAATGCAGCGGGCAGCAGACATGCTAGTGTCATGGGCAGAGAAATGGCTTATCACAATAAACACAGACAAAACCTCCACAACACTGTTCTCCTCGCCCCCAAGGACAAAGCAGCTAACATACACCTAGGGACAACCGTGATCAAGGAAGAAAGCTACCCCACCTATCTTGGGGTGACATTTGACCAAAGGCTTACATGGAATAAGCATATTGAAAATGCAGAAGGAAAGGCCCGAAGACGACTAGGCATACTTAGAAAATTAGCAGGTACCAACTGGGGAGCAAATGAACGTACTCTAAAGAAGATTTATATGGAGTAATAAGACCACACTTAGAGTTTAGCTCAGCAGCATGGTCATCAGCTGCTAACTCACATCTGCAGTCTTTGGACAAGGTGCAAAATCAAGCTCTCAGGCACATTACAGGAGCCATGAAAACTACACCAATATCAGAGATGCAGAAAGCTGCTGGATTACAGACATTGTCCCATAGAAGAGACACAAAAAGCATGATCCAGATGGAAAAGTACAACAGTATGCCAACGCACTCAATGAAGGCAAGACTAGATGATCTGGCATTGGGACGTCTAAAGCGTAGCAGCTTTGTGCATCGGGGAAAAAGATTTAAAAGACAGCATCAAGAAGACCTATCCATGAAGACAACACCACTGAAGCCCACCCTATACCCTGTACCATGGGAGCAGGCCAGCAGTGCCCTCCAAATTAATACATCAGTCAGTGGTCTCACAAGTGGATGTGAGTATAATGATCTGCAAAAACGAACTGCTACATTGAGTATGATCCAAGAAAGCTATCCCGATCAATCATGGATACATGCCTATACAGATGGATCAGCAACAAATGCTGTTAGGAATGGAGGTGCCGGTATCTTTATCTCATATCCTGACAACCACTATGAGATTAGGCACATTCCCACTGGTAAATTCTGTTCCAACTATACAGCTGAGGTTCAAGCTCTAGAGCAAGCTGCAAATATGATTTATAACACCAACTCTGACTGCCACCAGGTAGTCATCCTCACAGATGCACTGTCTGTCCTGCAAACTCTCAAGGGTGGTAAACTCCCGCATCTGAGAAATGAACTAAACAAGGTAGCTGCCAAAAATAGAACCAAACTTCAGTGGGTACCATCTCATTGTGGTGTACCCGGAAATGAAAAGGCAGATAAACTTGCAAAAAAGGGAGGAGAATGTGAACAAGAAGATAATGAAGTCACATACTTTGAGAAAAAGAGAGCAATCTAGACTATCAGAAGAGAACAGAACCAACCCAACGACGACTACCACACTCTTGACCGGCAGGGACAGATAACTATTTTTCGCCTCAGGACAGGGCATAACAAACTGAATAAACACATGCACAAGCTACGATTGTCTGCTTCATCACTGTGCTTATGTGGATTAAACGAACAAACTGCTGAGCATGTTCTACAGGATTGTCCTCTGTATGACCAGTTAAGAAAGATATACTGGCCCAATGACTCAACACTAAACTCAAAGCTATATGGAGCTAAAGAGGAACTTCAAACAACAGTCGAATTCATCATGAGAACTCGTCTGACGGTGTAAACATCAAAGATGCGATCGCAAGAAGAAGAAGAAGTTAATAAGTTTCCTTTGCGCATTGTCCTCTTTCAGGACATGCACATTACTCTTTTTGGCTATTCATGGTATTTTTAACATTCTTCTGTAAAACCACATCTCTGTGGCCTCTAGTGCTTTCCCTACTTGTTTACAAACTGTCAATAACTCACCCCCATACGTCAGAACTGGTTCTATATAACACTGAAGAACTCTCTTCCTTACTTCCATTGACACAAAGTACCGTTGCGTAACATACTCTTCATTTTATAGAATGTTGTTTTTGCCTGAGTTATTCTGCTCTTCACTTCTGAGATGCGTTCCATCTGTTGTTATTAATGTGCCCATGTATTTGAATCTATTGACCTGTTTTAAAACTTCCCTTTACTTTGATAGTACATTCTGAGGAACCCATTTTCTTTGAGACGACCATCACTTCTGTCTTTTTTGCAATTAAGGCTAAGGCCTTTATTTTCACTTTTTGTCACTATTGTATCAACCATTTTCTGCAGCTCCTTGTCACTTTTCGCTATTACGACTGTATCGTCAGTGTAACTCAAGTTGTTTATATTATTATTATGATCATCGTCAGGATCATGCCGGGTGGCGGTTATTTCTCTTCACAACTTCCTACTGTCGTGGTTGAGTTAGAGTGTAGAGCATTTGTCGAGTTGGACAATAGTAGTGAAATCGACAAGGGATAGTGGACTGACCGAGTTATAGATTACACATAGATAAAGTGTAATAGGAGATGGACTTGAGACAAACCTGGAGAAGATTTATTAAAGTTATCACTCTCTCCAAGCCCTCAACTCACTTATACTGTCTAAGCACCTCCTGCTCTCACTCTTTTCTCTTAATCATACACAGAGAGTATAGCAAAGAGCTGAAAAATGTAAATTATGGATGGAAGGGTCGTGAACAGCGCATTAATAAATGAGTAAACTTTATTAAATGAAGAAGCATGTATGAAAATATTGCATTTCATCACAACAACATAAAATTACATCAATCATCTCAATAATCATCAAAAGTCATCAATAATCATCAATAACCACAATAATCATCAATAGTCATCAATAATCATCAATAACCACAAATATGCAAATACACACCCACAAACACACACACCACCAGTCATAAAAACTGTAGAACACAGAGAAATGAATAAACTGAGTGTCAGTCCGTCCGCTTTCGTGGGACCAAATGTGCCAGCTCCAGAAAGTGTCTTTACGTAAATATATACTCCATGGGTGATGGAATTGACCTGTAAAACTTTCCTTGTTGGTGCTAACTTTGGTGACCTCTAATTGCGTGAGGTGGGCTGGAAGACTATATTTACCTCTGGTTTACCAAATGAATAAACTGCGTGTCAGTCTGTCCGCTTTCGTGGGACCAAATGTGCCAGCTCCAGAAAGTGTCTTTACGTAAATATATACTCCATGGGGGATGGAATTGACCTGTAAAACTTTCCTGTAGGTGCTATCATTGGTGACCTCTAATTGCGTGAGGGGGGCTGGAAGACGCTGTTTATCTCCTGCTGACCAAATAAACAAACTGAGCGACAGCCTGTCCGCTTTCGTGGGACCAAATGTGCCAGCTCCAGAAAGTGTCTTTACGTAAATATATACTCCATGGGTGATGGAATTGACCTGTAAAACTTTCCTTGTTGGTGCTAACTTGGTGACCTCTAATTGCGTGAGGGGGGCTGGAACTCTGTCTATCTTTGGATGGCCGCTCCTAAGTGCGAGGTTTTACATAACCCAGGATTACACCAGACGAAGCTATTTGGGGACAAAGCGTCCCAGGCGCTCTTATCCGGCGCTATTGCTTGCTTGGCATTAAATCCAGTTTGGGCTTGCTTGACTGTGGCTTGACTGAGTGCCCCGTTTAGGCACACAAAGGCTGGTGATTGAAATTCTACTATAGACATGCTGGGCTGATTGATATGCTGGAAGCCGCAGTGCTCTGACTGGTAATCCAATAGGCGAGTAGGAAACTACTACTGCAACCGATGATTTCAGATTTAGCGTTGGCTCGTTGCACTGCGTGAGCTTAACTTGGCGTTGACAAAGGGTTTTGGTTCAGGTATTTGGGGTTGACAACTCGTGAATGCTAGGTGTTACTCAGAAACCCTCTAGAACGAAGAGAATGGGACGTTCTTTGCCTGACTGGAATCTTGCTCTAGCGATTCGGTATCCCTGAAACTGAGACCCAAAAGAGACACCCTTTACATTAAGCAACAACAAAATCACACTAATGTTATATAACATAGTTATGCTCCGCTCCTTCCACTCTATCAATTATCAGCATGTGCCCGCATAGGCTTAATATATTTTGTACACCCAGGTACCTGTCAGTAAATGTTCTGACAGCAAAAACTACTCCTCTTCTTCCAACTAAACATACAGGAAACCTAACCTTGTAGTTACAGTTGAATAGATTCTATTCATCTTACAACATTAAGTGAATTTACATAAACAGATTACAGCATTTGACATTACACAAATAAGTCGCGTGTCCCTTTGGGGAAAAATTAACATTCCACAAATGAATACATAGAAAATGCAATGTTCTAGCTATAATAATACAGTTGTGAGTGAATCATAGGATAAAATGTTTTCTATGGCTGGTGACTGCTTTCTGTGAAAGTTATAGACTAGTGCCTAGCTACACAAATAAGCATATCATGATTCCACCCTGCCACTAGAAGTTTTTATCAAAAAGGAATAAGCGACTATCTCCTATAATTCAGTGTTTAAGTGCCTGTATCTCACTATTCAGTTTTAAGTGAATAATCCACACCTCTGACATTATCTTACAGAAATGACAGTTCATTAACCTATTCTTAACCCATGATAAGCATCGGTGGACTGATTCTACGCCTAGTGAGTGTCTGTTATTGTAAGTCTATCATTTAACCCATTATAAACCTTCTGTTTAAGCACCACTTAACTAAGGCAGTAGACAGCGCTACATTATCACTGAACTAAATTACTAGGAGAAGTCCTCAGAAATGAATTCACGTCACATTCCTATCAGATATATAAAAAGCTAACATGAATATTTATATATTAATAAGATATGTCAACTCACCCCGAGAAAATGCCAAGAAAAAGGCAAAAACATTTAGTTCTGTGTTAATGTGTGCCTTATTTCCATAAGGGTCTATCTCGGGCAGGAAACATCTACGAGTGTGTTTGACGTATTAAAATTCTCAAGCCTTATAGTTACAAACAACGCTACCCGGGACACCTACATAGCCTGATTCTACAGATGTATCGGCGTAATGCGTAATAAAGAGTAAGACAGAGGTTTCTCTGGAGACTACATCAAAGACAACAGACCCCGTGCGAAAGTTCCCCAGATCGGCGATGCATAATATTATGGTCAGGGGCCACAACAAATCTCTCCTTAATTGAAGATCAAACTCGTTTACCGACCTCAGAAGATTGGTCCCTGCTAACGAGCCGTTTCTTTCAGAAACCGTCTCTCGCTCGTTCAAACACTATAAGCGTAACAGAAATGTTTCTCTGGTCAAACGAACTACAGGTGCGTTGATGTAACGTTACCGTTCGCTGACCGCTGTAGGAATTTATACTGAAGGCCAGCCAGAACGTAAACAAACCTCGGGTGGGGTTTGCGAAGGTGAAGAATGAAAGAAAAGAAGAATACAAATGACGAGGAAACCAGGACATTAAAAAAGTAATAACATATGGAACGGAATGGTAAAATAAATTATCAGTCACCGTGACACCTACCTGGTGTTTTATGCATAGAGGCATATCTGGAGTCATCTTTATATGACCACCAGCTATGCACAATGCTACAATATATGTACGTGGAAGTGAACCTATGTCTGTGAGGCTAATTGCATCCTCATTGACTCTTGAAATCATCCACACACTTCCAGGGATCCCCCCTGTGGTGAAACTTGTTGAGAACCAGCATTGCACACTAAGCTTGGAGAAGTCACTTGAGCCCCAGGCGTAATTCTTTGGCCTTGACCTGGTTGACTGCATGCAGAAGGATCTCACTATGGACCCAGTGATATGCAGGGGGAGCTGAGAAGTGGCTCTGTGCAGGACGTGAAAATTCCTTGGGAGAGCCCAGAACCAGAGTACAGTATTTTAGCTCTGCATAGTTGGGGAGTCCCCTTGGATGGCGGGGAATGCACAATATGTCACACAATTCTTACTCCTAGCTTGGGACTAGATGTGACAATACTTTAAATGCAAGCCAAGCTGGAGAAACTGGAGATCATAACTTCAACTCAGCACGTTTCGGAATGGCAGAAAAGCCACAGGAAAAGCCTTGATCTACGGTGTAGATAATACCCAGGACTCTTCAACTTGGTATTGGCTGCTAAAGAGCGAGAAGCTCAGCAGCCCTAGTTAAACAACAAGAACAAACCCTGGTGTTTTATGTCAGTTCTGCTGTTAATCCACTGCCCAACATTGCGTTCAAGGTACTGGGCATTTTGAAATTCTACTGATTTCATTGTTGTGCTGTTTTCTGCTGTTCACTCTGATTTGTTCCTTGTGTTTGGTTAGTGTTTTATATTTATACATTTGTGTGGGTGTGTATGTACGTGTATTTATATGTATGTATGTAATGTATTGCTTACTTACTTAGTCGTTCCCCTTCTACCGTGAGGTGTAGAGGTTTGGAAGAGAGAGCGCCAGACCATTCTATCAGCTGTCTTCTTCCTGGCCTGGTTCCATTCTAGTCCTCGGTCCTTCAAAGATTGTCTAATGTTGTCCTCCCAGCGGACTTTGGGTCGTCCTGGATCCCTGGCTCTTTGTTTCCCATGCTTGTCGTGGTAGCCGATCTTCTCCCATTCTGCAGACATGGCCAAACCATCTTAGTTGGGACTGTTCTATTTGGGTAATGTATTGCACCAGAACTTTTCTTGCCCGCATTGGCCTCATCAGCCACATGCGCACCCACTTAACCTCTTAGAATGAACTGTATTACGAGAGATGTCGATGAACTCATCGAATACGATGGACAAAATCATCATCATCATCATCATGTAATGTATACATATGGCGAGGCAAAAGTCACTTGACAGCTATTTATTAATGCTAGATGAAATAAAATAAAAATATGAAATACCGGCAAAAGTCGCAAATTCAATTTAAAAACATAAAAAACAAGTAGGAAAATCAATTAATACATATATAGATATGTTATCCCAATCTTTTCAATTGATGCTCAGCGTCGGTCACCGTCAAGTGACTTTTGCCTCACCCTGTACATACATATATACATACATACATATACATACTCTCATATACATACATACATACATACATACACACACACACTTACACGACTCGTTCTTAGGGAAAAGTGGGGTTCATTTGCACCTGAACTTTGAAAAAGAAAACAACCAGCCCATTTCATTTTGTAATAATACCACGTCACAGAGTAGTTTCGTGGGTGGATGATGGAGTGAGTGGAAGTAAGGGTCACTGAGGTTGCCAATATTTAAGTTTAACTCAGGGATTGAGTTTATGTCTGACTTCATGTCAGCATGTTGTGACTTGGGCGTGCGCATGGAGAAAGCGTGTTTGGTGAACAAGTCTGGGTGGCTGAGAGAGTACCCGAATGTGACTAGTGAGAGTCTATGTTTGATAACTGAGCTGTGCGCTTGAGGTTGTGATTTGTGGTCGACCTGGGTGCTCGTATTATGTGACAGTTGAGATATTATATAGTGATTATGAATATAGGGATTATGTCTGACATATTGTTGTATAGGCGATATCTTCCCGCCTAGGAGTGTTCTGGAGGAACTTTGGGTAATGTTCGTGGAGAACATATTAAGGCGACGAGTTGGTCCCGCCTTTGGAGCTACGGTGGAGTAAGGCGTTGAGTATTGTCCGCCTTGTAGCTATATTGAAGTGGAACTTATATGGCGATGTTGCATGCCGCCAATCACTTGGGATACGTGATTTACACCTGTATGGTGAATGGATTCGTGCGAGGATTGAATGCCGCACATAGAAACGTGTTGTAGGTATTGTTAGTGTATGGACGGTCAGCCAGTCCGTGGAAGTATAGTTAAGAGTTATTTCCTACAGTGTCAGCCTGAGTGTGATGTAATGCATGCGTGACGATATTATTGATGTTCAGGACTTATGTGAATGTTCTATTAAATGTCATGGAGCTGTACAAGTGGCGTCGTGTTATTCATACCCCTAGTGTTGTTTACCATCTACACACGACACACTCATAATTCACGAGCTCTTGACACCACATAACAAGTCTCTGTATTTATATATCACTGTAACGTACTGTTTATGCGTGATGTGAAAGCTGGCAGAGTGAACGTGTCGTTTATCACCTGGACTGTGTAATGTTGAGGTGTTGATGTAGGTCACCAGAAATGTAACGGCCAGAAATATAACGGCCACCAGCGTGAGGCACTGCCAGGGGTACTATGATCACTCACCTAAAACAGCGTACATGTTGTAGATGTGTGGTACTGGTATTATGATGTGCTGAGTGGGGGTGTAGACGAGAACGCGAATGCTTGAAGCTCTTAATAAAGTCAATAATGCACCCGTACACTCACATGCAGTAGTCAATGATGGATTGAAGACTGCTGGCACGTTTCAAACATTTATTTACGAAACTGACAGTAGCATCAACAGGACAGTCAAATCGACAAGATCAAGGACTTCACATAATAATGAATGACTGTTAAATGTCTGCTGGTGAAGTGGTAGCTTAAAACGCGAATGGTTAAAATGAACGAATGTCAACAATATTCTTCAAACGAACTTCAACAAGTAGTATTGAACTGGGTGAACTGGGCAAGTACTGGCAGTACAGAAGTCGGTGGTGACTGTACATGGATTTTATTCAACACAGCACATACGGAGTGGACAAGACTAACATCATCACAGGCGCAGAAATCATACGTCAACATGTTGATAATTACTTTTAAAGTTCCTGAAGATTCTCTACTAATAAAGTCCTCTGACTCAAGTGACTGAGGATCATGAAACTGTTACCATATACTATTCCGCTCATTCAAGTCCATTGACCTTCCTTCAAGGACGTACATCATGGTAACGTATTCATACTCCAGGATAAAATTCTTCCATATCATACTTCATAATCCCAGACTTTCTCCATACATCCCGTTATATATAGTATATAGTTTTCAAACAAAGTCATACATGATAATACGAACAGGTTAGAGATTCCAGTTGACTAACCTCTCCCATTCTATGCCACGCTTCTGGCATTGTAGTAACAGCATATTAAACATGTGAAGCATATAAATTCATTAACTTGATTTCTTGTAGGTATTCTCCCTCTACGAAAAGATTCAAAGGCTATCGACTCCGTGTGTCCAATTCTAGGAATGTCATCTACGATGAATTCCCGCTAGACCATTAATAGGAGCGGCCTGATACTTTAATGTACATAAATAAACATGCCATAAGAAATGGGGCGACACTTACTTTATACTTCCACTATTGACTTCGCCATGAAGATCAATAGATACGAATACAACTGATGGCTACTTCACATTTGCCAAAAATCAAAGGATAACACAGCGGACATAAATATGGTCCGAGCTGCCCCTTACATGACGTCAGAAACTACTCAACTAGGTTACACGTGCGTCCAAAGCAACTCACCCTGCATTGTGCACGTCAGTGCGTGAATCAATCGAACGCACAAATAATATAACTATATAAAACTGGTGCGTACATTTGGCAGGACCGAAGACTACCCCCGTAGGTAATAAATGTACGTAACAGGCATATTAATATAAATGTCATTTACCTTTTACAGAATCTTCCGGATACACACTTAATAAATGTCGTCACTCTTGACGAACAAAGAATCACTGGGGAAAACATTGACATTTCAGTCATATCGAAAACTTTCCAATCCCCATGATGATATAGAGAAAATCACAACGGACATCATGTCCGACAGCCCAAAACACAACCTTCCTGACAGAAGTTTCCTCAGTTCGCGCCCAGAACTTGCGCATGCCTAGACAGCATAAAACTGAGCATTGTTAAGACAGATCAACGACAATAATTGAAAGAAAGGGCAGATAACCCTTAAACAACCTGTCATAGAAGTTAATACCCAATTATCCTCAACTTTGACCAACAAAAGTATTAAATAGATTTACCTATTATGACTCCGTCAAAAAACGACAGCAACAATCACAAAAGCTATGAATCTACATTGAATCGTGATCAAGCTCTCTCTTCCATCAATCTCTCGCCGCAGTACCGTTCCATTTCCACTTCCTTAATGCGCGCGCCTCGTTGTTCGAACATTTATAAACTAGGGGATAATATGTCATCCCAAGAATGTGAATTAATTGTTTGACGAAGTTTACGTTTTACTACCCTTGACATCACAACGACGGTAAGTGTTGTGATCCAGTGGATCCCATCTCATTGTAACATCGCCGGCAATGAAGAGGCTGACGGAATGGCAAAAGAAGGTTCACATCTACCTCAGCCTGATGCAAGCATAACTTTTGAGGAGGCAAAGAGTTTTATCAGAATCAGTTACTGAAACAAATGGAATGTAGAACATCCAGGGCACACACAGAATGATGCTTACTACCAGCTCCACAGAAGAGAACAAGTGGTAATCTTCAGACTCCGCACTGGCCACAACAGATTGAGATACCATCTATTCAACAAGCTAAAGATAGGAACTACCGATCAGTGTAACTGTGGCACTGATAAAATGACTGCTGAACATCTGCTTCAAAGTTGCCCCTTATATGTGGTACAGAGAAGGTGCATATGGCCGACGCCAGCTCCTTTCGTGGAAAAGCTTTACGGGGATTCAAATAGCCTCAAACTGACTACTGCTTTCTTTGAGAACATTCAAGTGGACGTCTGAGAGTGTACGAAGAAGAAGAAGAAGACAACGATGGTGAAAGTAGGTTTAAATGCGCATTAGCTGAATGCCTCAAACGGAATAAATGGGTGCGGTTCTAAGATAACTAGAGTTGTCTTTTCTTCAGTTATGCGATGTTACTATATATATACAGTACTGCTATCAAGTGATCTAGTGATTGTTAACAACACAACTCTTAGTTTTAAACCTCATTTTTTTTCCAATGAACCGCGTTATAATTGCGTCCGCGTTGAATCGAATTTCCTTATTGTGACGTAACTGTATTGTCTTTTGACAGAAACGAGCACCCTGAAGGGCGCTTAGCACAAGTAGGAGTGCAAACGACTATCGTCACATGTGAATAATAAAAATAAGTAAAAGATAATATTAATCATGTATATCTTTTATTTTGGCTGCTAAAAAAAAAAAAAAAGGTTTTACTCAAAATGTTTGTGTTTTTATTCATTCATCACCCTTCAGCTACGCAAGGAACATATGCCTTCAACAAACTTATGCCAAGTCTTCCTTTCCCGTGCCGTCTGCTCAATATTTTTCCATCTCTTCTTCATTCCCATTCACGTCTGTCTCCAGTTCTCTTCTTCGTGTGTTCTTTGGTCTTCCTCTACCTGTCTTACGCTGGGGATTCCTGATCAAGGACTGCCTGGTAATACTATCAACAGGTTTCCTCAATAAGTGTCCTATCCATCTCCAGCTTTCTCTTCTCATCGCTTGTTCCACTGGCGCTTGTCTGGTTCTTGTTATCATGTTCACAGTAGTGATCTGATCATACCACTTCAATCCTTATATTCTACGCAAGCCCGCTATTTATGAAAGTCTGTAGCGTTTAATTAAGGCTGGCTTCGTTGGTTCTTAACTGATGCGTGGAATGAAAACTCATCCACATTAATTACTGCCTGTGATGATTTTGTGTGCGGATGTGTGTGTATTTTTAATTTTCTTTTATGTCTTAAATTTTAATAGAATGTTGAAGTTAAAAAAAAAAAAAACAGCATGGTATTGAGTAACTCTTACTATGAAACTAAATTATGAAATCCGAATAAGGTTGATTATCAGTCTCCTTAAGGAGTTATATAATGTGTACTCAAGATAACACGCACTCAAAGCATAGTACAATGAGCGTCATTTCCGTATTTTCCTGAAAAGCTGGTGTGAATATTTCTATTATGCCGACTAATGCACAATGAAGATGGTGAAGACACCATGTGTTCTTTTAATGACTGTTGAATTTAGTTTTCACAGTGCATTGCCCGCCATTTTCGTATTTTCCCGAAAAGGTCGTGCGATTGTTCCACTGTTTAAGACAATTAGCAATATAGAGATGTGTGTGTATGTGTCTGTCTCTCTCTATATGTATTTTTCCTGCCTATATATTTTATCTTATGTAGCCTCAAGTGTACCACTGCTTTCTTTGAAAATATTGAAGTAGACGTCTGAGAGCGTACGAAAAAGTATCTTGTTATGTGTGTGTATTATATATACATCATCCTTCAGCTCCCTTCAACAAACGTATGCTAATGCTTCATGTCCCGTGCTATCAGCTCAAGGTCTTTTCATCTTTTTGATGTCAGTCTGCAGTTCTCTTGTCCATATGTTCTTTGGTCTCCTTCCACCTCTTTTATTCATCCAAATTGTTGAATTTTTTTTTTGGCTTTGAGTTTCTACAGGACTGAGTAGCTGACCTCATGCCCAATCCTCCATAGTCGCCTTCTATAACAAGCCTAGGGTAACAGTCTTACTATTATTTATGGGATACATGGATAAAGTACTGTATTGCCCCGTTTAGTTTCCGAGGGGTGGGTGGTCTCTGATGAGGCAGAGAAATAATAGGGCTACAGCACCATCAGGCAAGTCGTACAAGGTGATTAACAACAGGTTGTGAATGGGCCGGGCAACTTCAACATGAAAAAAAACTAATTGCTTGTGAAACCACTGCTGCAAGAGCATGTTAACGCTTGATGCAGACTTCCTGCAAGAGGACCAGCTGCACTGGTGGGTCCATGCTCCATGAGGAGCACAAAGGAAATTTAAGATGAAGAAGAAAGTATTGTATTCATTTGTTCCTATTACACACATACACTAACTTACACACAGCATTCACTGCAACGGGAAATAAGACAGCCTCGTTTATTATAATAAGAGTAATCTTTAGTTTAATGAACATAAACTATTTATGCTGTGCACTGTCCTATTCATTCAATACAGATTGTTCTCTTACGACACATGCGACCACTCGTACTTAACAACCGCCATCCCATTATATTATTGTTGATTATTTTCAACTCCAGACGTTAGGTCAAACATTTTATTTATTTGTTCATTATTATTAACAGCACAGCAATGCAATTTTATGTTATAATTTGTACATTTTAGCATTCATACATGTTAATTGTTAACACATCCTATTGGTTCATATAGTATTAAAGGATTTCTGACTTAAGACCACTTCGACTTATGTCATAAGTCTCTTTAATTCCCTGTGGAGCACAGAATTTCAAGAAGTTCAAACCTCACCTTCCTATTCTATGCTGTCCGTTCCAGGACTTTCCATGTACTCTTTTATCACTTTTAAGCCAGTCTCCATGTCATGTCTTGATGTGCTGTTCTTCTTCTTTCATCTTTCAACTCCCCAAAGAGATAAGCCTTCAACAAACTTACGTCATCCTGTTCCGTGCCATCCACTCAGTATGTTTTCATGTCTTCTTCATCCCCTTCATGCATGTCTCTTCTCCATGTGTTCTTTGGACTTCCTCTATCTTTCTTACCTAGGGGATTCTTGAACAAAGAACTGCCTGGTAATACTGATGTGCTGTTTGGTCTCCCTCTAATCTGGAGATTTTCACGGAAAAAAAAGGTTAGTCTCTTGATCACATCATAAACCACCTTTACTGAGGGCCTTCTTGGATGGCTGAGTTCGTCTTCTTCTTCCTCGTTCATCCTAAGAAGGACGTTGGTTGCGTTGTGTCCATTTACAGCGAAGCTGCGATATTTGCACCTTTTGGCTGACCCATCCGACTTCAGCACGACATTTTTTGGGACCGTGTTAGGCTTCCCTCTTCGATCCCTACTTTCTCAGCCAGACTGCAGTGATGCATCCTGTTTCCAGGACCACCACTTGAAGGTGGAATAGGGTCTTGGTCAGCTCTAGTTCGCTGACCCTGACGCAAGCAGTCAAGCTATGATTTGCTGACTGCATTTATCACTGTTCGGATGGCTGAGTTGAATATCCTGATGTACTTGCTCTTGAAGCATCTGATTGACTGAATGGTTACAGCACTGGTCTCTCATGGCAGAGGTACCAGGTTCAAATTACTGTATCGACACTCCAGTCTACCCAGCTGTAAATGGGCACCCAGCTGCTCTTCAGTTAGGGAAGGAGAAGGCAGTGAGGAAGGGAACTGGTCCCCCAACCTGTCGATGATGGACCTAATATAGTGAAGTCTCTAATAATCCAATCCCTATGGCAGTCTCTGTGATGGAACTATCTTCACTTGTTGTTGATGAATTATTTGTCTTATTTTTATCTTTGAGTTTACAAGATAGCAGCTTTCCCGCAAGGGGACCAGGGGCAATGGTGCCTCCATGCTCCATAAGGAGTGACAAAAAGTGGAAAAAGATGAAAGCACCAGTCATTTTATTGTGACGACGAAAGCAGGAGTCACTTTATTGTGATGACGAAAGCAGCAGTCACTTTATTGTGACGACGAAAGCAGCAGTCACTTTATTGTGATGATGAAAGCAGCAGTCACTTTATTGTGATGATGAAAGCAGCAGTCACGTTATTGTAACAACGAAAGCAGCAGTCACTTTATTGTGACGACGAAAGCACCAGTCACTTTATTGTGATGACGAAAGCAGCAGTCACTTTATTGTGATGACGAAAGCAGCAGTCACGTTATTGTAACAACGAAAGCAGCAGTCACGTTATTGTGACAACGAAAGCAGCAGTTACGTTATTGTGACAAAAAAGCAGCAGTCACTTTATTGTGACAACGAAAGCAGCAGTCACTTTATTGTGACAACGAAAGCAGCAGTCACTTTATTGCGATGATGAAAGCAGCAGTCACTTTATTGTGATGATGAAAGCAGCATTCACTTGATTGTGTCGACGAAAGCAGCAGTCACTTTATTGTGATGATGAAAGCAGCATACACTTGATTGTGACGATGAAAGCAGCATTCACTTGATTGTGACGACACCGTCATATTATTCAAGATCCATGTCTTTTACTAAAGAATAGGACTACAACTCCCCCATGCACTTTATTGTGACGATGAAAGCAGCAGTCACGTTATTGTGATGACGAAAGCTGCAGTCACATTATTGTAACAACGAAAGCAGCAGTCATGTTATTGTGACAATGAAAGCAGCAGTTGTTATTGTGACAAGAAAGCAGCAGTCATTTTATTGTGACAATGAAAGCAGCAGTCACTTTATTGTGACAACGAAAGCAGCAGTCACTTTATTGCGATGATGAAAGCAGCAGTCACTTTATTGTGATGATGAAAGCAACATTCACTTGATTGTGTCAACGAAAGCAGCAGTCACTTTATTGTGACGATGAAAGCAGCATACACTTGATTGTGACGATGAAAGCAGCATTCACTTGATTCTGACGACACCGTCATATTATTCAAGATCCATGTCTTTTACTAAAGAATAGGACTACAACTCCCCCATGCACTTTATTGTGACGATGAAAGCAGCAGTCACTTTATTGTGATGACGAAAGCTGCAGTCACATTATTGTAACAACGAAAGCAGCAGTCACGTTATTGTGACAACGAAAGCAGCAGTTGTTATTGTGACAAGAAAGCAGCAGTCACTTTATTGTGACAATGAAAGCAGCAGTCACTTTATTGTGACAACGAAAGCAGCAGTCACTTTATTGTGATGATGAAAGCAGCAGTCACTTTATTGTGATGATGAAAGCAACATTCACTTGATTGTGTCGATGAAAGCAGCAGTCACTTTATTGTGACGATGAAAGCAGCAGTCACTTTATTGTGACGATGAAAGCAGCATTCACTTGATTATGACGATGAAAGCAGCAGTCACTTTCTTGTGACGACGAAAGCAGCAGTCACTTTATTGTGACGACACCGTCATATTATTCAAGATCCATGTCTTTTACTAAAGAATAGGACTACAAATCCCCCATGCCCGCCATATAAGGCAAGTAATACCAGGTTGAGCATAAACCTAGCAACGTCATCATTTAAAAAATACAGCTACAGAAACCACAACTTGCAAGAGTATGTGAATGCTTGATGCAGGCTTCCTGTAAGGGGACTAACTGCAGTGATAGCTCTATGCTCCGTAAGTTAATGATGATGATGTCTTTAACTACATTCCCGAGTCTGATGCTGGAAAGTAGCCATTTTTATAAATTCCTTTATAGAGGACCTGCTAAGATGGCTGAGTTGTTTATCCTGAAGTACATGCTCTTGCTGACTAGTTCATGTTTGCTTTTTGCTTAATAAGTTTACAAGATGGTCAGCTGACTCCATGCCCAACACTCCCTTCCAATCAGTTGCCTTCCAGGACATGCCTGGTAGCAATAGCATACACTGTTATTATTCTTTGCTCCTCTATCATATATATCTTGCGTCAGGGTCAGCGAACCAGAGCTGACCAAGACCCTACTCCACCTCCAAGTGGTGCTCCTGGAAACAGGCTGCATCACTGCATTCTGGCTGAGAGAGTAGGGATCGAAGAGGGAAGGCTAACCCGTTCCCAAAAAATGCCGTGCTGAAGTGAGATGTCTCGGCCAAAAGGCGCAAATATCACAGCTTTGCTGTAATCGGACACAATGCAACCAAAGTCCTTTTCAGGACGAACGAAGAAGAAGAAGATATATTTAAGGTAACATATGGGAGAATTTTGTTTTATTAAGATAATTAAAATGAGTAAGTGCAATAAAGATAAGTATGGGAAACTAAGAGCCAGGGATCCAGACCTCCAGGACAACCCAGAGTCCGCTGGGAGGACAACATTTGACAATCTCTGAAGGATTGAGGACTAGATTGGAACCAGGTCAGAAGGAAGACAGCCAATATGATAGTATGGCGCTCCCTCCTCCAAACCGCAATAAAGATAATAAAAATTCTGTTCTTTTTTTTTTTTAAATATCTATCATTAGCCACTACGCCACAGGTAGTTCCAGTTGGTCTCAGAGACAACAAATAAATACGACTACAGCTCTCTCTAGCATATCGACTACAGCTCTCTCTAGCATATCGACTACAGCTCTCTCTAGCATATCGACTACAGCTCTCTCTAGCATATCGACTACAGCTCTCTCTAGCATATCGTAAAAGGTGACCAATACGTGGTTGTATTGGCAACCTCATCATGTAAAAAAAAACTACTACAGAAACCACGGCTATAAAAGCACATGTTGTGGGGCAGCTGTAGTATTGGCTCTATGTTCCATGGGGAGCAAACAGGAAAAGGAAGATGATGATGATGATTAGCCACTAGGTTCACATCACCATCATCTTCATTACCAAGGAGCACAAGCCATCAATAAATGTATGTCAAGTCCTCCAGTTCCATGCTATCAGGTCCCTCCGTGTCTTTCTCATTATTTTCATTTCTGCCTCCAGTTTTCTTCTCCATGTGTTGTTTGGTCTACCTCTTCTTCTATTACCCTGGGGATTCCTGAACAAGGATTACCTGAGAGGGCTATCATCAGGTTTCCTCAGTATGTGTCCTATCCACCTACTGTGCCTTCTTCTCATCCCTTGTTCCACTGATACGTGTCTGGCTCTTGTCATTAGTTTCACATTGGTGACCATGTCATCATCATTTCAATCCTTCTGATCTATACAAGCACCCATTTATGAAAGTCTCTAACTTCTCATTAGGTTCATGTTCCAGTTTGTATTTTTAGGTTCCATTCATTTTTCTTTTCTTTCTTACGAACTCCAGGGATATCGAGTTTTCACTCTTTTACCCTTGCAGCAATTTGGGGATGTTGATTGGGATTTCTTGCAATCCCATAACCCAACTCAGCAGGCGCAGCCAGTGGAGGTCACACCAGATCCACTAATTGGCGGATGTGCAATGCCATGTGAAGGATGGTCCTCTACACTGCTAGGGGGTAACAGTATTTAATGTACAAAACATTTCTTGTTGGGGGAGAGGGGAGAGGAGTAAGCGGGGTAAAAACTAAACTCATAATGAAAAACAATAAAGAATTTATTGATCTAGCTCTGTGGTTACAACACTTTACAAAGATACAACATAACAGAAACGCTAATAACATCATTGTCATCATTATCACCACCCTTCAGCTCCCAGTAGAGCATAGGCCATCAACTAATTCGAGCCAAGCCATGAAGTCCATAAATTATTCACCCAATTACAAACCTTAATAAGCTCATTATCTTAAAACAGTTTGCAGTAATTGCTAACACAACTCATTTTGTCTGGTATAAAGTTAACAGTTAATACTGTCGTATATGGGGATCAGAAAATCTGCATGAATTTACTGAACAGGAATGTGGCATTCTCAAGATAAATGTTTGGTGCTCTCTCCCATACCTGTGTGACTGGACCACTTTTCTGCCATGAGAACACTGTGAAGGCTACAAATTACCTAGATATGCCTGAATCGTAGGCTGTACCTCGGCTTGAAGATATGCAGCCCCAAGTGTTCTTTCACCAAGATAGGGCACCCCCACTTTAAGGATTAGAAGTGCGTCGGTTCCTCAATGAAAAGTTCCCTACCTGTTGGATTGGCCGAGATGTCCCTATTCTACAGCTTCCTCGCTCCCCAGATATCATGCCTCTGGATTTATTTTTATGGGGCTACATAAAGGAAAGTGTATGCAAAGCATGTTAATTACATGACAGAATTAGAACACTGGATTGAAAAGATATTATTAGCTTCATCTATTGCCTTGATGTTCTGCATGCTTCTAATGGGGCTCACATGGAAACTTATTGAATTCTAGTTTAGTAGCGTTTTGAACTGTGGTAGTCTACTTAATTAAAACGAAATTGTCTTGAGTTGTGTAAATAATTACTGCAACCCATTTTACGATAGCTTCTATAATAACAAATTTAATAAGGTTTGTAATGGGGTGAATAATTTATGGACACCCTGTATAGTAACATGAAACAACAATATCAAACCTAGTTAACATGGATGGACAATGACAAGTGATATGCAACATGGTTTGACTAGAGGCACTACACCCCTCAAGGATGCAGTGTTTGTGAAAGCTCTAGATCAACAATGGAATTATAGGTAAACGTCTTAATAACATACATCTCTTAACCATAATATTGTACTGTGCTAGAAAGCCTGTTGAAGCTAGGGTTTAGGGAAGTCAACAGGGCTTCAGTTTTAAGTAAAGACTGTTCTATGCTTTCATTCCTTCAGTCTGACATAATCAATAAATAACCTTCAGCTTCTCAAGAAGCATAAGCCCAACAAACACATGGCAAGCCATCCTGTCGTATGGTTTGGCACAGGAGATTGGTTTCCCTCTTTCCCCACTGAATAAGCAAGGGAGCACTACTACACAGTAGAATGCTAGTTTTAATGCATGTCAAGTTCTCCTGCAGTAGTGGTTTCTGTATAAATTTACTGTACTTTACTGAAACTTGTAGCCTCATGCACAACCCTCTCAGCCACCTTTAAAATGTGCTTTGTTTTAACCACAGTAGTTATATTCTTTGTTTCTCACTAGTGTGCCTAGGAATTTCATGCACAGTCAAGAGTTACACTATGTAGATGCCCAACTTTACATGACTAAAACCCAGCCTGGTATTTCTAAGAAAATGGTTCAAAACCCAGCCCACATTCTCAGATGCAAACCTCTAACATGAAAATAAAAGACATATGGCAAGTTTCTTAACATAATTTTCTCCATCATCCTTAACATAATAGCAAGCTAGTTCAAAAATCAGGTACTGTAAGGCTCTGAAACATGGTGAACCCCAAAAAAAAAATAACAACCAAAAAACTACAGACTTTCATAAATGGATGTTTGTGTAGAATAGAAGAATTAAAATGGTATGACAGGATCACTAATGAGGGACTAATGACAAGAGCTAGACAAGCACAAGTGGAACAAGAGCTAGACAAGCACAAGTGGAACAAGAGCTAGACAAGCACAAGTGGAACAAGAGCTAGACATGCACAAGTGGAACAAGAGCTAGACAAGCACAAGTGGAACAAGAAATGAGAAGATGCTGGAGATGGATAGGACACACACTGAGAAAACCTGTTGATAGCATTAGCAGACAGTCCCTGTTTTGGAATCCCCATGGTAAAAGAGGTAGAGGAAGACCAAAGAACACATGGAAAAAAGAACTGGAGACATGACGTGAAAAGGATGACACAAGACAGGAAGACTTGGCATAAGTTTGAAGGCCTATGCTCCTTTAGGAGTTGAAAGATGTAGAAGCTAATTTAGAAAGCCAATTGAAATAAAGTTTTTGTCTACTTGTAATTTCGGAACATTTTGGCCGTTACATCATCAGGACATAGATTTTCTCTTCTTTTAAAGAGAATTTTCAAAATAAAACTCAAGTTACCTACGTCTAAAAATACAGTGCACCGTGTAGTCAATCAATCAATACCCTTTAGCTCCCCAAGGAGCATAGGCCTTCAACAAACACATGCCAGGTCCTCCTGTTCCGTACCACCTGCTCAAGTTCTTTCCGTGTTTTCCTCATCATTTTCACCTCTGTATCCAGTTCTCTTCTCAACTCTTGCCCCGTGTAGTACCTGGAATTTTTGTTTTGAGGAGACACAGAAAGAATAGGCCCACTGGTACTTCAGGTATGCCGTAAGAGACGACTAATACAAGGTTGTGCCTGGGACTGTCAATCTCATCTTGTACAACAAACTGCTACTGATAAGCACCATAACAAAAGTACATGAATGCTTTGATGCAGCTTTCCTGCAATGAGAAGACCAGGTGCAGTGATGGCTCCATGTTCCACAAGGAACAAAAAAAGGGAAAAGAAGAAGATAGCGGTCATTTTATTGTGATGACACCATCACATTAGGAGCCGGGGTAGCGCAATGGTTAGCGCACTGGCTTCCTAGCTCAGTGGTCCATGGTTCAATCCCCAGTTGAGGTGGGATTTTTTAGACCGCAAACGGCTCCGGGGTTGACCCAGCCTTATGAATTGGGTACCAGAGCAACTCTGGGAAGGTTGACCACATCACCCCTAGTGTGCCGATGGTCAAGAAAAATATGGGCCTAACATCATATTCCCAATATGCCTCAATGGGCGTGTAACGGGATCCCCCCTTTACCATCACGTTATTATAAGATCCATGTCTTTAACAAAAGAATATGACTACTTGCCCCTCATCCATGTCATACAAGGTGACTAATATGAGGTTGTACGTGAGGATGACAAGCTCATCATGTAAAACAAACAGCTACAGATGCCACAGCTGCAAGAGTATGTGAATGCTTGATACAGGCTTCTTGTAAGGGGACCAGCTGCACTGGCAGCCATACCCCCCCCCCCCCCCCCCCAAGCAAAACAGAAAATGATTATAACGATGTATTAACTACATCCCCGAGTCTGTTGCTGGGGAGAAATCATTTTTATAAACATCGTCCCATAATTCTGAAAATGATGTAAAAATTGAACTTTTTCCTAGATAAACAGCAACAAAACGAATAGGTTTCCAACCTAACCACATGGTGCCCTGTTGACTATAGGTCTTTCAGTATTCACTTTAGATACTCCAGCACATTTAGTTCACGGTAACATGTCACAGCCTCTTTAAATAATTATTAAAATAATTCTGAAGGCTTTTGAATCCTAACAACAACAATAGTTGCTGGGCAAGTAGATCGCTAACTATTAAATGACATACAACACATGATGATAGAAAGAGAACCAAGAGATTGGATATAAAGGAATTTGTGTTGCGTGAATTCCAGAGTTATTTTTATAACTGAGACCCTCAAGCAACTCCATGTGGTGCATGCTGGAAACAGACAACCTTTGAGTCGCCTGGCCAATGCTCAAGGATCGAGTAGCTCCACCACAGTGGTCTAACATCATGATTTCCCCCTCTGGGAAAGTGTGTTGAGACCCCAGCATTGCACATTAAGCTTGCGGGAATCACTTAAGCCACAACTCTGGCTTTTACCTGGTTGATGGCGTGGAGCAGAATCTTACAATGGATAGATGGCAGGCAAGGGAAGCTGAGAAGTCTCTGTGTGCAGGTCGTTCCTTGGGACAGCCCGGAACCAGAGCACAGTGTTATAGCCCTTCATATTTTGACAGCTCTCCTGGATGACGGCTAATGCACAGTATGCTACATACCTCCCCCCTTCTAGCTTTAAACCAGATGTGAGGATCCTTTAAATGAATGCCAAGCCAGGTTAGAATACCTGGGAAAGAAATTGGAGCTCATTCCGAATGGCAGAAAAGCCCCAGTAAAAGCCTAGATCTGCAATGTAGATAATGCCACAGATTCGTCAACCTCGCACAGGCTGTGAAAGCAACCCTAGTTAAACAATAACCGAGAGATCATGCCTGAGATTAGATGCTGGTACATGTTATTCCTTCATCCCTTGTATAGAGTATAGAGTCACCTCTGCAGTTAACCTGCATCAAAGAACTTCTTGTGCTCCAGCAATGGTGGTTTAGTAGCAATTTGTTTAACACATTGAAGGATGCTGGCTCTGTGCAAAACTGTATGCTTATTGCCTCTTACAATAAGCCAGAGTGAGCAGTGATACTATTCTTTGTCTCCTCGGAGACACCTAGGAGCCACACAGAATCCATTTGATGCTATTACCATATAAATTTCTGGTGCACCTTTAACCTCTCGTTAGATGCTTAGTCTATTTTATTTATATATGTATTTATTTATATATATATATATACACACTATATTTCAGTTTATTATTATAAAATTCTTTAGATTTACTATCCATGCTTCTTTATTTTGTAGATCTTGACACTTCATACGTCATCTATTAACTACACCCAGTGTCTTCGAACTAGCGCGCCCCCCATATGCATTTAAATGTGCTGCACAACAGCCATCACTTCTGTCAAGAAAGGTTATATTAAGAAACATTTTAAAATTGTTAATTCTAAAATACACTGATTATCTACCTAACTCTGTAGACATGATTTTATCGAGTTAGATCGCTGAAAGAGGTTAGTGTTTCTAAAGTAGAAACCCATGGCTCTTGGGTTGCGTTTGCCTACCGGTTTTATACATATCATTTCCACAAATCCATATTTCTAGTAACTTTGTGCCAGAACCATGCTAGCCCATCTCGTTTTTAAAAAAAACCCATACTAACATTTGATTAATACAAATGGTAAAGGTAGTTAGATTGCTGATACGGCCGTATTAAGTCAAGGATGATGAAGGGAATTGCGGTAAGATGTGGAGTACGATAGATAGGTATGAAAAAAAAAAATCAAAAAAAAGGTGATTCGTCTTACGAGGACAAAAGACAAAGAACATAGCCAACGTTGCGGCCACAAAGCCTTCGCCAGGGAAAGGAAAGAAAGTGAGGGCTAAATAGGACACATAAGAATCTAAATAAAAATTGGTTACTTCCCTAAAAGCGGCTAAAACCTAGAACGCCTTCAGAAGGGAGAACGAGCCACAAACAAAAGGCCTTGTGGCCGCAATGTTGGCTATTTTCTTTGTCTGTTGTCCTCAAGATGCTGCCGTAGCGGAATGAAGTGTTAGTACAGACTTCACCATAATAGGTAATTCTTTAATGTGATCGGGTGACCAGCTCCCTTCCTCGCTGCCTTTGCCTTCCCTAACTCAAGAACAGCCAGGTACCCATTTACAGTTTGGTAACACTAGAGCATGATGCTACCATGTTTTGATCGTGGAACCAGGTAACTGGTAGTAACAAGAAGGGACATGGTCCGCAACCAGACGAAACCCTGCCCTTGTACACCCAACTGGAACAGTCCCAGTTACGATGGTTTGGCAATGTCTGCAGAATTGGAGATCGGCTACCAAGACCAATATGGGAAATCACGAGCCAGACCTCAGGACAACCCAGTATTCGCTGGTAGGACAACATCACACAAAGGATCGAGGACTAGACTGGAACCAGGCCAAAAGGAAAACAGCCGATAGGACAGAATGGCACTCTCTCTGTCTAACCTCTACACCTCAAGGTAGAAGAGGAATGACTAAGTAAGTTACCTGGTAACTGTGACGTAAGAGGAAATCGCTCTAACCCCTTAGCCAGATGAAGTATAAACAATCAAGGGGGTTGATGTAAAACTGGGAGCTATAGCAAACAAAATTTTAAAACCAGTGTTGACAATGTTTGTGGTTGATGAAGGGTAAATCCTGGAACGTTTATAGTATTCTGAGTGTATGTTGTAACATACTAACTTGTTACCAAAATTTTGTTTACATTTTATTAAGCCTTTAACATTTTATTATGTCTTACTGCAGTCTATCCCATACGTATGTTTTGTCATCATTTCTCACAACAGGCTAACCTAACAAGTATTCACTCCCCTTGCTAACTTTTCACCCTCGGTCTCTCATTTTCTAATGGAAGCAACAATCTTTCTAATTATTACAAAACATCAAATCAAACTACCCAACAAGATTATGGATCTTTCATCTCTTTTATTTGTTAGTGTATATACACTTAACAAGACTGCTTGTAAGCAATAAGCCTTTATTCATTATCATACAAAAAAAAAAAAACAATGCAAACAGCACAGTCAAATACAACTAGCCAAAAATCTCAAATTTTTAAACAGTTTTCAAATTATGCCTTGCCTAGTCTGTATTAGTTCTGGTGAGAAGATAAGCATGTCTACTGCTGGGTAGATGCTCATCTACATTTTAATATGCAAGCCACAGAATGACTGAAATTAAATGACAGTTGAATCACGCACACGAATATGGGATTATCTTATTTGGCTGGCGTGGGTTATTTCTACACTTTTGCAAATAATTAATTTATCCATTATATTAATGAAAGACACCTTCTAATCTGCTAAAAAAATTTTTGACAAGAAGGACATATTGTAGACACATAGTATACAAAGTTAAAAAATTTTTTTTGTACATGTGTTAATTGTTATAATATGCTCTGAATTAGTTTATAACTATCAATTCACTGCCACTAGTCTGTCATCACCACAGACATGATTTATGTTGTCTTTGTCGCAACTGCCACAATAACTGACGTCACCAACATACTGCCATCAGATCTGCAACTTATGAGATCACTATCACATGGGATCAATGGATTTACTGCCTGAAACATTGAAGGGAAAAGTAAATCATTTTAACTGTAACAAGAAATAACACAGCTATTTTAAAACTGTGTCAAAAATGCTCAATGATCTAATGACAATGTGTTCTGAAACATAAAATAAAAACCACAAAAATAGAAGACAAAAAAGATAAAACAAAAGCTATTTGAAAATGTATTGAATAAAACTGGAAAAAACAAACTTTTCTGCCAAAACAATATGCAAGAAAAAATTACAATTTCAAAATCAGAAATATTTAAGAACAACCCTTTTAAAAGCAGAAATATAAAAAAAAAAAACCCAGTATATTAATAAATATTTTCATAAGTCATTAAGAACATTGACACAGGAAAAAACATTCACTTGTATTAAAAAAAACCAAAAAACCGTAAACTATAATTCTTTCATTTACTTTTTGCTCCTTATGGAACACTCCAATACATCAGACCTTCATCAAAGCTCAAGCTCCCATAGAGGTGGTTTCAGGGCCTTCATCAAAGCTCAAACTGCTGTAGAGATGGTTTCAGTAGCAATTTGTCTCACACGATGAGATTGCCAGCCTCATGCACAACTCCCACATTAATTGCCCCTTACAACATGTCAGAGTAAGCAACAGCCCTAGTCTTTCGTCTTCCCCAAGACCCCTGGTAACAACATGGGACTGGCTAAAATACTGGCTAACACTTGCTTAAAAGATCACAAACAAAGGTGTACCTATTTGAAGAAGTTGAGGGTAGATGAGACTGTGGTTGAGGTATAGGGCCTGGCAAGCTGTGTTGGGTCATTATGCTTATATGTCCTGTCTGCTGAGGGCTGGTCACTCCCTGGGCACCTGGATAATCATCGACATCTCTTGAACCTGAGGGTCTTTTGCCCCCTTTCTTGTTCTGACGGAACTGATTACTGGATCTGGAATTGACAAGACAGAATGGTTATTGAATCTGAAACTAGCCAGAAAAATAAAATTGAATACTTGGTTACTGGGTCCGAAATAAACCAGAAAAAATAAATTGCATAATAGCATACTTGTTTACTGGATCTGAAACTAACAAGAAAAATAAAATGAATACTTGGTTACTGGATCTGAAACTAACAAGAAAAATAAAATGAATACTTGTTTACTGGATCTGAAACTAACCAAAAATATAAAATGAATACTTGGTTACTAGATCTGATACTAACCAGGAAAAAAAATATGAATACTCGGTGACTGGACCTGAAACTAACAATACAAAAAAGTGCATTCTTGGTTAATGGTCTGAAATTGATGATATGATACAATGACTACTTGGTTACTGTATATGAAACTGACCAGACAAATAAAAAGCACACTTGGTTACTGGACCTGAAAATAAGAAGACAAGTAAAACATACAAACAGTTATTGGATCTGAACCGGAGAAATAACTACAAATAATAACTGGATCTAAAACTGGCAAGACAAACGATGTTTACTATACGGCAACATTATATAAAAATATGTCTTCAATGACTTACAATCAAAATTATTTTCTATTCTCAGTGTTCAGGTTGCACATGTGCTAGTGGAACAAGATATAAGAAGAATACTGGACACACTGAGGAAACCTGTCAACACCATTACCAGGCAGTCCTTTGTTCTGGAATCTTCAAGGTTAGAGAAGTAGAGGGTAGACTATAAAACACACGGAGAAGAGAAGTGGAGACAAGGAAGACATGGAAAGACAATGAGATGATGGCAGGGACAGGAGGACTTGGGGTTGATGGTTGAGGCTGTTTAGGGGGTGCTGTAGGGTATTGAATCTGTACAGTAGTCAATGTGTACAGTAGTGAATGTTTACATTAGTAAATGTGAATGTTTACAGTAGTGAATGTGTACATTAGTCAATGTGTACAGTAGTGAATGTTTACAGTAGTGAATGTGTACATTAGTAAACATGTACAGTAGTGAATGTTTACAGCAGTGAATGTGTACATTAGTAAATGTTTACAGTAGTGAATGTGTACATTAGTAAATGTTTACAATAGTGAATGTGTACATTAGTAGATGTGTACAGTAGTGAATGTGTACATTAGTCAATGTGTACAGTAGTGAATGTTTACAGTAGTGAATGTGTACATTAGTAAATGTGTACAGTAGTGAATATTTACAGCAGTGAATGTGTACATTAGTAAATGTTTACAATAGTGAATGTGTACATTAGTAGATGTGTACAGTAGTGAATGTTTACAGTAGTGAATGTGTACATTAGTAAATGTTTACAATAGTGAATGTGTACATTAGTAGATGTGTACAGTAGTCAATGTATACAGTAGGGAATGTTTACATTCGTAAATGTGTACAGTAGTGAATGTTTACATTAGTAAATGTGTACAGTAGTGAATGTGTACAATAGTGAATGTGTACATTAGTAAATGTGTACAGTAGTGAATATGTACAGTAGTGAATGTGTACAGTAGTGATAGGAATGTTTACAGTAGTGAATGTGTACATTAGTAAATGTTTACAATAGTGAATGTGTACATTAGTAAATGTGTACAGTAGTGAATGTGTACAGTAGTGATAGGAATGTTTACAGAATTGAATGTGTACATTAGTAAATGTTTACAGTAGTGAATGTGTACATTAGTAAATGTTTACATTAGTAAATGTTTACATTAGTAAATGTGTACAGTTGAGATGTGTACAGTAGTGAATGTGTACAGTAGTGAATGTGTACATTAGTAAATGTGTACATTAGTGAATGTGTACAGTAGTAAATGTGTAAAGTTGTGAATGTGTACAGTAGTGAATGTGTACAGTAGTGAATACACTGAGACAAAAAAATAAGTTTGGCTAGAGGTTATAATGCAAAATCATTGACCAGTAGCAGGAAACTATGACGCAAGGTATGTCTACGCGTCACAGAACTTTGTTCTTTAACTGAGGACAGCACAGAGAATTTATTTTGGAAGAATGTTCCAAAGGTTCTAAGCTCTACTAGAAATCAAAAGGATTAAGTCAGCAAAGTCAAACAGGCAGTTATGCTAAAACCTTGATTAAAATAAAAATATAAAAAATACAACTACCACAGACTGAGTAAACCTGACTTACTTGAGTCTGGGTTGCTGAGAGCTGGGGCTTGTTATCTGTACTGATGATAGTCTAGGCCTGACAGAACTTGGATTCACCATTCTCATGTCTTCAGAAGATAGTATTTGTTACAAAATTTCACTAGCATTAGAAAATGGGGGAATCACAAATTGCACTGATAACATCAGATAAATAAGCACAGCTAGATAGCACATATTTTCATTATTTCCAGACTGATCCAAGCCAATTAAATCTTGTATTCCTTACCCATGCTGTTCCAATGATCATCATCATAACTTCCCTTTTCGTTCCTCAGGGAGCATGGGGGCCACCACTACAACTGGCCTACTTGTATAAAGCCGGAACCAAAGTATTCACGTGCTCTTCCTGTGGTTGACTCTGTGGCTATTTCTCCTACATGTTGAGGCTGCTAACCTTATGCTTAACATCGTATCAGTTGCCTCCTACTGAGGGAAGAATAGTCGTTTTCCCTCTTTGCCTAGTCAGAGACCTCTAGAAACTACACAAGGCTGATTTATTCTAATCATTGCCTTTCTCAAATAAATGATTTAAAAAAAAATAAGATGTTTTTTTTCATTCCTTAAGTAGCATAAGGGCACCTCTGCAGTTGGCATCCATGCAGGAAAGCCTGCACCAAATACATTGTGTTCTTGCCATGGCGGTTTCCTTCAGCAATTCTGTTTACACTATAAGGTTGCTAGGTCTATGTGCAACCTTAACTCAGTTACTCTTACAACACACTTGTTGTTTCTTTGTCTTCTCAGGAGCCACGAGGGTAAATAAGATTTTAGGCAGCCAGGAAAAGGCTAGAGAGACCAGAACTGCAAGGGCAGATGAATGCTCCGATAAAAGGAGGCCCTGCAAGGGCACACACAAAAATGCTCCGATAAAGTTTCTTGCAAGGAGGCCAGCTGCAGAAGTGGCTCCATGTTCCGTAAGGGGCAATAAAAAGAGACAAGAAGGAAGAAAGTAAATGCTGAAATGTTAGCTACAGTGATTGGAGTAAGTGTTCCAAAGTGAACATTTTTCTGGCATTCCCTGTGGCTGGGCATGGGGGGGCTGGTTATCCCATCCTGTCAAACATCTTAAATCACAAAAACTTCAGCCACTTTCATAAATGGGTGTATCCGCAGAATAAGACAAGACAGACTGTAGCTGTATGACAAGATCACTAAAGTGGTTCTGATGACAAGAATCAGACGAGTGCAAGTGGAACACATGACGAGAAGAAGGTGCTGGAGATGGACTGTTAGCTGAGACAGTCAAGATGGCACTGTAACAACACAAAAATGCCGACTCAGCAGAAGAGTGAAGGTCAGTCTGTCACCTGGCCTCACTTGTCTTTGAAGCACTGGGACAAGTTGGCAGTAAAAATAACACAGCTGCTGAATGGTGTTTAAACATCCAGACCAAACTATTACAATTAATGTTTTAATTTCTGCGAAAGAAACTTGGCGCCAGTGAATGTTAAAATCAGACTATTGACCTTTTAAGTCCCATTATCAAATAAATGCATGTTGACATCGGATGCACTGGGTGACAGGTTTAACGAAACAGTGCAACATACTTCACTTTATGATAACATCACAAAAATGTAAGCAGAATGTCGCTAACTCCATCGAGTTGCGAAGGGTTGGGAGAGTGCTGAGCCCAACGCCAGGTAGGGGTCCACCCTATGCTACTGGTAGCCACCTTCCCCTGAAAGTACATATAACCATCACCAGTACCATTTTCGGGAAAAACTCCACGGAGATGCAAATAGCGTGAAGTTGACCATTGCTTACTTCCAAAATATTAAGTAGACTTCTGAGGGTGTAATAAGAAAAAAAAAGAATACAGAGCCAATCCTGACATAAGGAAGAGTGTCAACGACATCTTGTAAAAAAAGTAGGAAAAGCACTAGAGACCACAGAGATGTGGTTTTATACAAGAATGTTAAGAACAACCATGAACAGCTACAAGAATGTTAAGAACAACCATGAACAGCTACAAGAAGTTTAAGAACACCATGAACAGCTACAAGAAGGTTAAGTACACCTTGAACAGCTACAAGAAGGTTAAGAACACCATGAACAGCTACAAGAAGTTTAAGAACACCATGAACAGCTACAAGAATGTTAAGAACAACCATGAACAGCTACAAGAAGTTTAAGAACACCATGAACAGCTACAAGAAGGTTAAGTACACCTTGAACAGCTACAAGAAGATTAAGAACAACCATGAACAGCTACAAGAAGTTTAAGAACACCATGAACAGCTACAAGAAGGTTAAGTACACCTTGAACAGCTACAAGAAGATTAAGAACAACCATGAACAGCTACAAGAAGTTTAAGAACACCATGAACAGCTACAAGAAGGTTAAGTACACCTTGAACAGCTACAAGAAGGTTAAGAACACCATGAACAGCTACAAGAAGTTTAAGAACACCATGAACAGCTACAAGAATGTTAAGAACAACCATGAACAGCTACAAGAAGGTTAAGAACACCATGAACAGCTACAAGAAGGTTAAGTACACCTTGAACAGCTACAAGAAGGTTAAGAACACCATGAACAGCTACAAGAAGTTTAAGAACACCATGAACAGCTACAAGAAGGTTAAGAACACCACGAACAGCTACAAGAAGTTTAAGAACACCACGAACAGCTACAAGAAGGTTAAGAACACCATGAACAGCTACAAGAAGGTTAAGAACACCATGAACAGCTACAAGAAGGTTAAGTACACCTTGAACAGCTACAAGAAGGTTAAGAACACCATGAACAGCTACAAGAAGTTTAAGAACACCATGAAGAGCTACAAGAAGGTTAAGAACACCATGAACAGCTACAAGAAGGTTAAGTACACCTTGAACAGCTACAAGAAGGTTAAGAACACCATGAACAGCTACAAGAAGTTTAAGAACACCATGAACAGCTACAAGAAGGTTAAGAACACCATGATGAACAGCTACAAGAAGGTTAAGAACACCATGAACAGCTACAAGAAGGTTAAGAACACCATGATGAACAGCTACAAGAAGGTTAAGAACACCATGAACAGCTACAAGAAGTTTAAGAACACCATGAACAGCTACAAGAATGTTAAGAACACCATGATGAACAGCTACAAGAAGGTTAAGAACACCATGAACAGCTACAAGAATGTTAAGAACACCATGAACAGCTACAAGAATGTTAAGAACACCATGAACAGCTACAAGAATGTTAAGAACACCATGATGAACAGCTACAAGAAGGTTAAGAACACCATGAACAGCTACAAGAAGGTTAAGAACACCATGATGAACAGCTACAAGAAGGTTAAGAACACCATGAACAGCTACAAGAAGTTTAAGAACACCATGAACAGCTACAAGAATGTTAAGAACACCATGAACAGCTACAAGAATGTTAAGAACACCATGAACAGCTACAAGAATGTTAAGAACACCATGAACAGCTACAAGAATATTAAGAACACCATGAACAGCTACAAGAATGTTAAGAACACCATGAACAGCTACAAGAATGTTAAGAACACCATGAACAGCTACAAGAATGTTAAGAACACCATGAACAGCTACAA
The DNA here is from genome assembly GCA_024509875.1 of Oreohelix idahoensis. Lineage (NCBI taxonomy): Eukaryota > Metazoa > Mollusca > Gastropoda > Stylommatophora > Oreohelicidae > Oreohelix > Oreohelix idahoensis. Next base: position 239,275 of record JAMPIV010005383.1, read on the forward strand.
GAATGTTAAGAACACCATGATGAACAGCTACAAGAAGGTTAAGAACACCATGAACAGCTACAAGAATGTTAAGAACACCATGAACAGCTACAAGAATGTTAAGAACACCATGAACAGCTACAAGAAGGTTAAGAACACCATGATGAACAGCTACAAGAAGGTTAAGAACACCCTGAACAGCTACAAGAATGTTAAGAACACCATGAACAGCTACAAGAATGTTAAGAACACCATGAACAGCTACAAGAATGTTAAGAACACCATGAACAGCTACAAGAATGTTAAGAACACCATGAACAGCTACAAGAATGTTAAGAACACCATGATGAACAGCTACAAGAAGGTTAAGAACACCATGAACAGCTACAAGAAGGTTAAGAACACAATGAACAGCTACAAGAAGGTTAAGAACACCCTGAACAGCTACAAGAAATTTCAGAGCACCATGAACAACTAGAAGAAACTTCAGAACACCATGAACAGCTACAAGAAAGTTCAAAACACCATAAACAGCTACAAGAATGTAGTGAGAATGTCCTGAAAGAAGCCAGTGTGCAAAAGAAGATTGTCACTCAAGCAATTCACTTTTTCTTTTTCTCCAAGGCATGTCATGAGAATAAGAAAGCAGAATATACTGAGACAACAGGAAAGGTATTGGACATTATGACATAACAACATGGAAAGAAGCCAACAACAGAGTTAATGAACAGAAACCAGAAATTGTGGAGAGACGTGATCACCTACACCACCAGGCATGGTACCTGAAGAAGAAGAATAAGAATGAAAGGCACAAGACAAAAAATGAAAACTGCAGATAAACGTGTGGATCTGTTCAGGAAACGGGGATATGAATGGAGGGAACTTTGAAGAACAAAAGACTGACATATGTACTTTTGACATGACATAGCAGATGTAAGAGTAGAAAAAAAAATGGGCAGCTTCCAACCAATGATGCAAAGAGTGAGGCAGGCATCTGTTCTTTAAGCTCTCCCTCTGACAGAGTGCTGGCTTCAAATCATGGTGCCAACCCGCTCCAGTCTACCCAGCTGTAAATGGGTATCTGATTCTGCTCTTTGAGTTAGGGAAGGAAAAGGCATCAAGGAAGGAAACTGGTCACCCCCACCTCTCAATACTGGACCTAGTATGGCGAAGTCTCGAACACTTCACTCCCCTACAGCAGTATCTATTATGGGACTACCTTTTTACTCTCCCTTAACTGTGCAAACATCATGAGGTCAATAACAGATAAACCAAAGTTTAAATACATGTAACTGGAGCCAATTTTACAAGTGGACAATACACAAGAAATAGGGTTACCCTTTGTAAGCCACAGTCACAAACAGGGAGACCTAAAAAAAGATACATATCCCCCACAGGGGGATAAAGTGTCAAGAATAAATAATTTTTGCAGCCAAATGTAGTTAAGATTTAAAACTTTTGTGTGGGGGTCGAAGTGGCTAAGAGATATGGCGTCCGCCTCGAATTCTAGAGGTACCGAGTTTGATTCCCAGTTCAGGGAATATGATTTATATAAAATTTTTGTCAGAACCAATGGTCCTAATGATGTCATACTCCCACCTAGTCTCCTGGGTAGTGAGATAGGATGCCTAGCCTTCTTGGATAAGGACGAAACAATAGGAGGTCCCGTGTGCAAGTTGTGCATGTTAAAAATCCCTCGGCAGTTGGAAATCGTAAAGAGTAGGCTGTAAGGCCGCTGCCCTGGCAAAATTTAAAAATTAGAAACCTACCCACCACAAAAATATTTACAGAATGTGTGATTACTATATACACACATTGGGACTCTAGCCAGTGCTACAGAATTCGTGCACTGTGCTGAGATCCTCCTTGTGTGATCTAAGGGAGGAGATAGGAGCACTGATGGAGTTGTTCGTGTGCAATTAAGATAGTAACCAAACCAAACATTTTTGTAAGACCATGCCAAATCTGACTGTGGTATGTGTACAGGGTATGGAAATGTCAGACATTCAAACGTGGTCAACTTCAGTGTGTCTATGCTTGACTTATTCAAGAAAAGCTTAGCTTACTCTGCTGCTCATCTTTGGAACTATCTTCCGCATGATATAAAAAATAACAACCTCAGTCCCTATTCATACACTCGTAGACTTTTCGAATACTTTATGAGTTCTGATTATCTGCCCCCCTCATGTGATTATTTTTCCGAACAAATGATATAATATCGAATGTAGGTTTAATGATGATGTTTGTACTTTTCAACATATTTTATTTCATGTTTATAATTAGATACGGTGAATGTGAGTATGCTATTATTTTACCTTTACAACGTTGAGTTCCTTTACATTGATGGGTAAAATGCATGTGAGAATAAATGAAATCAGTATAAAAGACGAGAGAAAGGAAGGGCAGAATGTCAGATTGGCCTGCGTGCCCAATTCTCAACACTTTGAAAATAAAGTTTGTTCGTTTGTTCGTTCCCTGCACATAAATAAGCATATAAACACATATACACTTGTTCTCTTAACCAAATCGCACGATCTTTTATATTTGGACATACACTCTAATACAACCGACAGACCGTGTGTCTAGGTTGAACAGTGCGTGCCTCACCAAAACAAGGCAAAATTTTATATATACACTTAATATGAAGATTAATTCATTCATGCATTACCATTCAGCTCTTTGTGAAGCATAGGTACTTGATAATACTCTTTTTTAGGTCACCACGTTGATAAGAGTATAATTGATGTTCTTATCGTAGGTGCAGGTTAATTGTTGAAATGCTATTTGCTGGTGTAAGGTGTTATGATTGTCAACTCGCTAACCGACACAGGGTTGTACATACAGGTCACCTGGTCCATAAAGTAGTGAGGCCCTGGACAGATGATGTTGACAATGAGTGAAAGTATAAATGTCAATTGCACGAATGTGTGGAATGTTCTGAAGTTGACATGTTGGTTAGAATACACTCATACACTCGTATGCAAGTCAATGATGTCCTGAACTGCTATTGACGTTTTCATATATTTATTGTGACACATACTCTGACATTACGGTTGACAGTCACTGGAACAAGTTGACACACACATTGTTGTATACGTGAAGAAATACATAGCATCTGGACATAACAGAATGGTTGTAGGCAAGCACATAGTATTCTGATCTGTCTATAGTCTCATTCCTTAGCTGACTAATCGCGTCAGCCAATAAATATTACTTAATAATGGCTCCTTATCAGACCCTCTTCTGCCTAAGTCTTACAAGCCTTAAATCCAGCAAATGTTCATGATAACGATCTTAAACCACCAGCAGTGGTGTTTTATTTTCCTTATAGATAACAGATCTCTATCATCATCAGATAATAAGGTTGTCCCTGTTCTCGATAGATGATTTTATTAAACTGGCAATGAGATCCAAGATGGCTTTACTTTTCAGTGAGCCTCGCTCACCCAAGGTGAAAATATGAAGCATAATTAAAGATGCTGTTCATACATAAATAAAGAGATTGGGCTCTGAATATTCTGCAATTAATAATGCTGGTCACATCAAATAACATAGGACTGCTAGGTAGCATATCATCTTCCTCTGTAGTCAATAATAATCTAGGCACGACGAAACGTCTGCCCGTCTAGGCATTGCAGAAGGGTATATAAACTGGCTTCGTTACCTTGTTATGGAAATACACTGGCGAATAGCTCACACCATCTTTTGGCGTTAGGAACAAACACTGGGGAGGATTACCGACATAACAGTCATATAGAGAAACTATCTCCTTTCCCCAAATAAACCACGGAAAGATCCCATCTTCGGACTTCCCTGGTACAGACCAGCCATCGCAGAAAAAACATAACGGAAGACCCTTTTCAAAACACACCCGGTCTGGGCATGCGTTAAAGATAACCTCTCAACTCTATATTCAAGTGGGACAGCTATATATTACATTCATAAGAAGCAAATACAGAGTATTCGCCCTTTGTCTAGAGTTCTAATCTCAGACTCAAAATATTATTACCAAATATTTCCAAACATAACAAGTATACAAACAAATAAATATCTTCCTATATATATACATCTCTATCTTCATTGTCCCCAGTAATCTGTTGGTAACAGTACTTCAACAAATATGTGCCAAGCATTCATGTCCTTGTGCCATCTGTTCTGAGTCTCTCCATGCTTCTTTAAAATGAAGATTATGAGCTTTTAAAAAATAAAATGCTTAAATACCGGTACTTGAAAAGGGTTCACCCCCAGTACAGGTAATATAACTGATTTTATTGAACAGTGGTTCATAATGATGTCACTGATGGAGTTGTCCATGCGCAATTAAGGTGGTCCTTAAAACAAAAACCAAACCAAAGGATTAAAGTGTAAGAAAAACTGAATTACCTTGAAAGGATCCAGTGGATCTTAATAACTGATATGACTGGACCTGAGGACCTGTTCCTGGTTGTGGAGCCTGGACTACCGGATTACCTGCCAACTGAATCAACGCTGTTCCTACAGGCCTGACCTGATAGGAGTTTGGCTGAAAGGCCACTAACTGCGAGCCTTGTGCTGCGGCAACTGGAGCCATTGGCTGCCCAGGATTAAAGGGCACTGGCTGACTATAGTTCAGTGTTAATTGTGCTGGATGATGGCCATTGGATGATGCTATCACTGCCGACTGTGGTTGCTGAGTGTGATGATGATGAAGCTGCTGCTGAGGTGGTGTAGAGGAGCGATACTGAGTGTGGATAAATGGCGTGGGTACAGACTTTAATGTTGATGATGGATTTGATGGAGTGACAGGGTAAGTTAAAGGGTTTCCTATACTAGTTGTGTAAAACACAGCAGGCTGATGTTGTTGCTGTTGTGGCTGCTGCGGCGGATGGTGGTGGGATGATGGAGGCGGCTGTGTAAGGGCTAGTGGTGGAGTTGGGGATGAAACTGGGACGGCGTAGTAAGTTCCTTGAGGTGTGCCTCCAGTGGAGGTGAACTGAGTCTGGTGATTGGGCAGGATAGAATGCTGCTGCTGTATAGGCTGAGGCTGAGAGTAGGTTAGTATAAGATGTGGGGCACCTGGTGCCGCCATAGTGGCTGCTGTGCTGTGGCCCCCTGTCCTGCTAACCACAACTGTTTCAGAGACAGCTCCATAGTGATATGCTGCTGGACTGAAGTCTACACAATGTGCAGGGTTGCCTCCAGCCATGGGCTGCTGATAGGGTGATCCCACCACCTGATAACCTCCAGCTCCAGCTGGAATGCCAATGGCTGGCATGGGTACAGTTGTCTGTCCCTGACCATCCACAGGCGTGGCTTGAAGGAGTTGCTGACCCTGACCTTGAGGGTGTGGAAATGCAACAAACCGTATTGACTGTTGACCTGCGTGTGATGTTGCAGCAAAATACTGACCCTGGTGAAAAAATGAACAGTAATAGTGATTACATACTTAAGAAATACTCAGTAGAAACAAAGCTTTCTACAGACTCAAAAGGTGGAGAGAATTCACAAGATAATGTCGCTGGTCTAGTAAAGAAAACAGAAAACTTTGCTAGAAGCACAAGTGGAATTATCTCTATCACTTATCACTTTTATTGCTGATCTTTTGTGCCCACATTACTGAAACTTATACTGCTGATTAAAAAAACCACAAGCACTGAACACTACTAAGCATTTACCAATAGGAACAGATTATCAGCACTTGGAAGGAATAAGGTAAAAGGCAGTCCCATAGCAGGTACATCCGTAGGGGAGCGTTTTGGTAGAGACTACACTATACTAGGTCCAGCATTGAGAGGTGGGGTGACCAATTCCCTTTGGAAGGTATACAACACACTAAGACAACATAATATCTTTAAAAAATTATAGGAACAGCACTATCATTATTTCTTTTTGTTCCCTGTGAAACACAGAGCAGCAATTGATGCTTACCACCTATTTCTATTTTGGGCCATCATCTTCAGCGCTGCTTATAAAGTCCTTGTCCTTTTGGCGTGTTCATATATTATTCTTCTCTAGGTTCTCTCTGGCCTCCCCATTCATCCCTCTTCATGTGGGTTCTGTGTTTTAAACACACCTTTCACTCATTTGGCACACCTCCCATTCATATGACCACTCTGTATTACAAATACACCTATTTATCTGACCAAAACACAATCCATTTATCTGACTAACACACCTTCCACTTATCTCATCTCTCTGTATTTTAAATACACCTTCCATTTATTTTGAACACGCAGTCCATTTATCTGACCAAAACATCATCCATTTTATCTCATCCCTCTGTATTTTAAACACAGCTTCTATTTATCTCAATAAATCTGAATTTTAAATACACCTTCCATACCTGACCACATCACCCATAGTGTGCCGATGGTCAAGAATATATGAGCCTAACACCATATTCCCAATATGCCTCAATGGGCGTGTAACGGGATCCTTTTCCTCCCTCCTTCCATACCTCTAAATTTTTAACACATCTTTCACTCATCTGGTATGCCTTCCATTTATCTCATCCTCTGTATTTTAAACACAGCTTCTAGTTATCTCACTACTGACTGTTTTTGTCTGCCTTTTTTTCTATATCTCTTCAGGCATTTCCTGCATCCTTCAGTTCTGTCATAATGTAATACAATTAAAATAGGAAAAAAGCTGTTGGTATATAATTTGACACGTCACAGGAAAGAGATTGTATTTGAGAATACATTAGAAGGAAATATAGTGGGCATAAAGAGAAAATATAATGGTCACAAGTGGATACAGAGAAAATACCATGGGCACAAGTGGACACAGAGAAAATATAATGGGCACAAGTGGACACAGAGAAAATATAATGGGCACAAGTGGACACAGAGAAAATACCATGGGCACAAGTGGACACAGAGAAAATACAATGGGCACAAGTGGACACAGAGAAAATATAATGCGCACAAGTGGACACAGAGAAAATATAATGGTCACAAGTGGACACAGAGAAAATATAATGGGCACAAGTGGACACAGAGAAAATATAATGGGCACAAGTGGACACAGAGAAAATATAATGGGCACAAGTGGACACAGAGAAAATATAATGGGCACAAGTGGACACAGAGAAAATACCATGGGCACAAGTGGACACAGAGAAAATATAATGGGCACAAGTGGACAGAGAGAAAATATAATGGGCACAAGTGGACACAGAGAAAATATAATGGGCACAAGTGGACACAGAGAAAATATAACGGGCACAAGTGGACAGAGAAAATACAACGGGCACAAGTGAACACAGAGAAAATACAACGGGCACAAGTGAACACAGAGAAAATACAACGGGCACAAGTGGACACAGAGAAAATACAACGGGCACAAGTGGACACAGAGAAAATACAATGGGCACAAGTGGACACAGAGAAAATACAATGGGCACAAGTGGACACAGAGAAAATATAATGGGCACAAGTGGACACAGAGAGAATATAATGGGCACAAGTGGACACAGAGAGAATATAATGGGCACAAGTGGACACAGAGAGAATATAATGGGCACAAGTGGACACAGAGAAAATATAATGGGCACAAGTGGACACAGAGAGAATATAATGGGCACAAGTGGACACAGAGAAAATACAATGGGCACAAGTGGACACAGAGAAAATACAATGGGCACAAGTGGACACAGAGAAAATAAAATGGGCACAAGTGGACACAGAGAAAATACAATGGGCACAAGTGGACACAGAGAAAATATAATGGGCACAAGTGGACACAGAGAAAATATAATGGGCACAAGTGGACACAGAGAGAATATAATGGGCACAAGTGGACACAGAGAAAATATAATGGGCACAAGTGGACACAGAGAGAATATAATGGGCACAAGTGGACACAGAGAAAATATAATGGGCACAAGTGGACACAGAGAAAATATAATGGGCACAAGTGGACACAGAGAAAATACAATGGGCACAAGTGGACACAGAGAAAATATAATGGGCACAAGTGGACACAGAGAAAATATAATGGGTACAAGTGGACACAGAGAAAATATAATGGGTACAAGTGGACACAGAGAAAATATAATGGGCACAAGTGGACACAGAGAAAATATAATGGGCACAAGTGAACACAGAGAAAATATAATGGGCACAAGTGAACACAGAGAAAATACAATGGGCACAAGTGAACACAGAGAAAATACAATGGGCACAAGTGAACACAGAGAAAATACAATGGGCACAAGTGAACAGATAAAATACCATGGGCACAAGTGGACACAGAGAAAATATAATGGGCACAAGTGAACACAGAGAAAATATAATGGGCACAAGTGAACACAGAGAAAATATAATGGGCACAAGTGGACACAGAGAAAATACAATGGGTACAAGTGGACACAGAGAAAATACAATGGGCACAAGTGAACACAGAGAGAATACAATGGGCACAAGTGAACACAGAGAAAATACAATGGGCACAAGTGAACACAGAGAAAATACAATGGGCACAAGTGAACACAGAGAAAATACCATGGGCACAAGTGAACACAGAGAAAATATAATGGGCACAAGTGAACACAGAGAAAATACAATGGGCACAAGTGGACACAGAGAAAATATAATGGGCACAAGTGGACACAGAGAAAATATAATGGGCACAAGTGGACACAGAGAAAATATAATGAGCACAAGTGGACACAGAGAAAATATAATGGGCTCAAGTGGACAAAAAGCAAAATTTTAATGGGCACAAGTAGAGACAAAGAGAAAATATAATAGGCACAAGTGGACACAAAGAGAGAAAATATAATGGACAAGTTGACACTGGAATTGAAAAAAGTCAACAGTAGAAATGATGGAGAGTACCAAGAATCATAAACTTAGGACAAACATGATCGCCTACATTAGCCGTTTGCTTCCTGGTGCTGAAAATGAAAGGAAATCCTACAACTATACCTGTGTGAACTGTGATGGGTGAGCTGAAGTGTACAAAGACTGGATGTGTGGAATTACTGCAGGCATGACCGGGATGGCCTGTCCCGGGATTCCAGTAGTATATGGGTCACCACCTTGATCTACAGACCCCATAGAGGTTGCAGCAAGTCTAGCTGTTAGGTCAGACATATTGTCCTGCAGGTACAGAAAAACACAAGTCTATAAAAGTTCTCTTTTTCCCCCCCTAATAGATTTCAACATGTTAGAAAACATCTTAACAAGGTTAAGCATACAATAGAAAACATCTTGTAAAATGAATACAGAAAATGTTTCACTTCTAAGGCAATAAGCAGCACAGATAACTACTACTAAAAAACCAACAAAAAACAATGAACCAAACACTACATGTAATTGCTGTTGACTAACTAGGGCTGCTGTGCTTGTTGCTCTTTCACAGCCAAGGTCAAGTTGAAGAATATGCATGTGTTCTGTAGTTGCAGTGATGCTGCATAGAGTATGTATGATTGTTGGGGAGCCCAGCAATGCTTTCTTTCTGTGGAGAGTCCTGGGCAAGTGAGCAGCACATGCTGAACTGTCTCACATGTAATAAATGACTTGCTGGAATACAAAAATCTGCTTTAAAACTAAACAATTATTCTTCCTTCCTCGTTCGCCATCAGACTTCCACATTAATGACTCTTATTAGAGGCAGCTGTCAACTCAAGGTTCCTGACATCTCCAATCAGTTTTTCCTTGACAGAAGTGGGTTCTTGAAACAATTACAGGCATACCTCGGAGATATTGCAGGTTCGGTTCCAGACCACCGCAATAAAGTGAATATCGCAATAAAGCAGTTCACACCCATTTTTTGGCTTCACAGTGCACATAAAAGCCTAAAATCATGTTTACACTATGTCTATTAAGTGCGCAATGGCGCTAGGTCTAAAACAAGGAAAAAAAACAATGTACTGTAAAATTAAAAATACTTTATTGCTTTAAAAAAATGCTAATCTTCATCATCTGAGCCTTCAGCAAATCGTAATCTTTTTTGCCAAAATCTATCAGAAGAAGAAGGCACGTTCTAATAAATAAACATGAATAATTTGAAAACAAGCGCAATATCTGCAAAGCGCAATAAAGCGAGGTATACCTGTATTCCACTTCTAAGGTAAAAGGAAACTTACAAATCTGCAGGAAAATAGAACAGTCAACCTCATACTTTGAAATAAGGAAAGAAATAATGAAAAATACTATGTACAAAAAAGAACAGAAAAAGAGAACCTAGACTGAAAATGTAAGTCTACACTGCTTCTACAATGAAACAAGACTTTATTGAACATTTCACTTCACAAAAGATTGCGTTCGTTATCTTATCACCACTATGAAGTCATAATTTAACAAGACGACAAAGAAAATCTATCAGCATCTGTCAATTCTGAAACAACCAAAGATCCTCCGTCTATGAAAAAACAACTAATCAACACTATTTACTGCAAACTATGAAACATGTCACAAAAACAGCCATCAAGACCAGACGAAACCTGGAGGGAGAAAAAAATGTAAGTATTGTTGGGACCAAAAAATGAGGAAGGAAAAAATGGTGAGAGACAGAGAAGGTGGTATGGCTTCTGTCATGCAACCTGATCTTCCAGTAGAATGGGTATAACAGATAAAAATGGCAGGAGTCGCAAACAAAATAAGGGAAACTAGAAGAAGGACCAGCAAGACACAATATTACTTCGATCAAGCCTCACTCCATACATTAGAAAACAAACAGGGAAGGTCTTTATAATACTTCACAGCACGAGGAGTGGAGGAAATGTATGGAACAACACATGATATCATCATCATTTTCCTTCTCTGCTCCTCGTGGAACATGACGTCACCATTGCAGCTGGTACCCTTGTAGAAAGCCTGCACCAAAGTATTCACGTTCTCTTGCTGTGGTGACATCTGTAGTCAACTGTTTTACAAGAATGAGATAGCCAGCCCCATACATAACCAGATTAGTTTTGACATGCCTCATGGACCACCAGACTTATTCATTCTTTGTATCATTCTCACCCTGGAACTACACATAATACAACTAATGTAAATTCATCTTAACATTTGTGAGAATACTTCACCTAGTATGAAACTTCACATTTTAATTTTACACAAAACTCTGTACATACTTTCAAGAAAGAAACTATTACATGATAAATATTTGTAAGGTTCTAACTGATTTATGGCAATAACAAAAATTGTCTACACATCTTTTCTTCCCGAACTCTTGCCATGACACAATCACTACTTACACTTTGATATACAATGTGGGCTGGGGGTGGCTGCGTCTGATGCTGCATCATGAATGGGGGTGGGCAGGTAGGATCAAAATGGTAAAGCGAGCCATCAGAATTAATATGAGGTTGCACTGGGAGAGAGAAATGGAAGAAAATTAGACGGTAACAAAAAATTATTTCTAGCTTGCTAGCCCTCCCACAAAACTGCCACGTTAGGAAGCCCAAACATAAAGATTGCGATCGTACTGAGAAACCGATGCAGTGATGTAGGGGGTGATTGAAAAGTCCCTCATTTTTTAAATGTTTAATTCTTCACTCATGTCCAGCTAATTTGTATGAAACAAACGTCAAAAGAAAATTAACTATTTTATAATTACAACAAATAGCCATGTCACATTAACATTACAACTAAATGCTAGACATGAGACCACACGGTCTTTTACATTCGGACGTGCGCCCTAATACAGGTCTATATCCCAGAATCCAAAATGCTCGGGGACAGCCATGTTTCGGAAATCCTTGTTGTTACATTTGTTTCATGTATATCCAATACATATAAGTTAGGATACAACAATTTAAACACAGGTAGCAATTTTTCAATCACTCTGTATATTAACTAAATTGTGTGCGTGCACTGATGACTAAAATTGTAAAAGGCTCGAACAATCTCAAATGTTTAGCAGCATTACTACCATCCTATCAAAACAATGTAAAGATTTCTTTAAATTAATATGAAATTAATATGAAACAAATATAAAGGTATGTCATCAGGCACTCGCAGGAAATAAAGAAGTAGAACACCAGACAACAGAAAAACAACAGACATGAGTGGCTTACCCAGGATTTTTATTTTTTATTTTTTTTTTATTTTTTTTTTTTCGTTCGCCCGCTAATACTCGAGGCGAAATCTCAGGTTATTATTTTATGTCTAACCTGACATTGATTTTACGTGAGTATCCCTTTATTTCTTGTACAGAGACAGGTGTCCCTCGCCATTCAGGCAAATACTCGCCGATTTCGGAGGTACCCATTGCAGCTGGGTCGGCTCAGGAGCCGCCAGTCCCTGGTCGACGACACTCCTTCAAATGTCCTCACCAGGTCTCGAGTTAATCCAGTCCAAATCCCGGTCGACGAAAAATCCTCAGATGCCGTCGCCCGGGTTTGATCCTGTATCACCCGGTCGCCAGAGCGGTGTTGTAACCACTACGCTAGCGCGGCTCCCACCCAGGATTTGAACACTGGACCTTCCGTGCGACAACCCCGCCTAGCCATGCAAGCGAATCACACTATCCGCTCTGCCATCTACGCATCATCAAAAAATGATGTTTCAATGGCAGGTCAATAGTGCGAACCACAATACACGACACCAGAAGTCCTCCATGGGCAGTTCAGCCTATTAATGACGCAATCACTTCTGTTGTATTTCTATCAAGCAGTATAGGCCGAATCCAACAAGACCCTTAGGACCTTAATACTGTGTCCAGTAAATGATAGTAGACTAGAACAGTGAGAACAGGATAGTGGGTAGGTTTGGTATTGTACAAACATTTATTACAAATAAGGGAGGGAAACCTGAGGCCTGTAAACAGTAAATTAATATGAAATTAATATGAAACAAATATAAAGGTATGTCATCAAATCCTGGGTAAGCCACTCATGTCTGTTGTTTTTCTGTTGTCTGGTGTTCTACTTCTTTATTTCCTGCGAGTGCCTGATGACATACCTTTATATTTGTTTCATATTAATTTCATATTAATTTACTGTTTACAGGCCTCAGGTTTCCCTCCCTTATTTGTAATAAATGTTTGTACAATACCAAACCTACCCACTATCCTGTTCTCACTGTTCTAGTCTACTATCATTTACTGGACACAGTATTAAGGTCCTAAGGGTCTTGTTGGATTCGGCCTATACTGCTTGATAGAAATACAACAGAAGTGATTGCGTCATTAATAGGCTGAACTGCCCATGGAGGACTTCTGGTGTCGTGTATTGTGGTTCGCACTATTGACCTGCCATTGAAACATCATTTTTTGATGATGCGTAGATGGCAGAGCGGATAGTGTGATTCGCTTGCATGGCTAGGCGGGGTTGTCGCACGGAAGGTCCAGTGTTCAAATCCTGGGTAAGCCACTCATGTCTGTTGTTTTTCTGTTGTCTGGTGTTCTACTTCTTTATTTCCTGCGAGTGCCTGATGACATACCTTTATATTTGTTTCATATTAATTTCATATTAATTTACTGTTTATAGGCCTCAGGTTTCCCTCCCTTATTTGTAATAAAGATTTCTTTACTAAGCTGGGCAGAAGTGACCCAGCATGGTAACAAGTAAATGAGAAACATTATCAGCTTTTTGTACTGTCTTTTTAAAAAGTGATATTTAAGTTAAGTAAACGGAATAAATTTTCTGACATTAAACATTATATACATAAGTCACACAGTAAAACATTACGCAGAACTATTTCTAAATTTTTGGCATTTTAAAACCAAATTTAGAATTAGTGAAAGTGATTAATAATATTAATTAAAAATGACAAAACATTTTCCACACAAAACAAACTTTAAAAAAAAAGCAAGCTGAAGAAGCAGGTTAAAAACTTCACTTCTAAGCATAAGCTACAAATATTTCACGCTGGTACTTATTTCAAAATTACAATAAGAACTAACAAGCTGACATATCACAGGATTCATTATGCACATATTAATTGTGAAAGCCTCTTTTTTTTTCACTGGTGAAAACTAACACACACAAAACGCGAAAAGTATGATTTTGCATGATTGAATAAAGATTCATCAAAATGTTATCAAGAATCTTATCACAGTAAAAAAAACCAACAAGATAAGCTTTATGTATGAGCTATATAGTTTTATGTACAAGCAACAGGCCACCATGATTCCAACTACTTAATGATCGTCTGCAACTTCTTAATGATTGTGGAAGAGTTTTCAAAACCTTATCAATGCCCTAGAGAAAACATGGTTTGATATTAGTTAGGGCAACTTATTTTAAATTTGCTCAAAAGTGGAAAGTGCATATTCTTATGACGATTATATATGCACATGAAAAGAAACACTTAACTATCAATTATCTAAATTTTTCCAAATGCAATGAATTTAGTGAACCTGTTAAAGTACCCTTAAAAAAATATGAAACTGCTGAAAAACAGTATGTTTAAAAAAAAATATTCATTCAGTGGTAATTCTGCTTCTTGGCCTAATGTTTTGTGGCAACTGTTGGCTTGCTAAGTTGCTACACTGATCAGTAGCTGGCAGACCAGCAAAGAAATAGGAAAAGTTGGGTTCTGGATTACCTTCCTGCTAGTTTGGCAAGCAGGCTGTGGTTTTGGGCAGGTTTTCTCAGAATTACAGTGTGAAAGCAACATTATTCTATAAAGAATAACATTATTCTATAAAGTGAAATGTGGATAAATCTGACTACCTGAAAATCTACTTCTCTTCTTTACCTCTGGTGATAAAATCTGAAAGGCACTTTTTTTTTTCCTCCCACATTTTCAGAGTTTAAACACACTGAATTCAATTCCATTTTGGAAATAAAATAAGCTCAAATGGTACCAAATAATAATGTGAGTGCCAAAATGAAAGATGTGCCACTGAAAACAAAGCAGACATAACATTTCATATTTATAAGAAGAGATCTGTGTAAACACCTACTTCTGAATGTTTTTAACGTTTTAATTACTGTCTTTGTTGCCCAGCGTGTCTGAACCATAAAGAACTGATTTTATTTCACCAATTCACTTCCTATATAGTATCAGTTATCAATAATTATGGACACAGTAAAAATAACAATCACTTATAACTCTATTAATTAATCTCCTTTCAGGTGTAAATGTTTCCAGTTTTATTTATGCATCTTCCCAGTCAATTTTTGCTGTCAGCAGGAAAACCCAGCTAGAAAATATAGGCCAAAAGCTAGGAAATCCACCCTTATGACCTAGTTCTATTTTATTTGCCAGACTTGATTTTTTTTTTCCAGTTTATGGCCAAGGTCTTTCCAGGCTAACCAGAGTCTGGCACGGTGTCACAGATTTCAAGTATGGCATAAGTACCATGAGTTGTGCTTGGGTTTATCAGCCTGGTATTAAGCTGACATGGTCATAATTATGTCGGAAATCACTACATACAAGAATCATAAGGATATGTTAACAATTAACACACCTCAATGCTAAAAATGTGTAGGACTGTTGTGTTTTTTTTTTCTTAACCAATCTTACTCTTGTTTATAATGAAACACTATAATATACAAATTATAACAAATTTATCGGACCGTACAAAGGATGGAGCAGTTGTAATTAGATTTTATGATCGAACGTCAGGGTCGAAAATAGTATAACAGGATTAATTGGATGGCCGTCATATGTAATAGTGGATGCAGAGGGCAGTCTGTATATACACTGTAGATGCAACAAGCAATAAACCACAATTGTTGCCAGCTATCCATGCTCGTTTTCTCTATAAGGATCTAGTCTCCCCCCCCCCCCTCCCGAACACCAACAGTAAGCTAGTGGCTACCCACTTCATATGCTCCTGATATGGTGGTTTTTGTAGCAATCTTGCTATATGCCTAATGGAAGTAGTGGTCATGTCTCTTCTTGATCTCCTCAGAGACCCATGGAATCTGTGTGGAGTTTGGGAACAAAAAGTACAGGTCAAAACAAAACAGGTCCACAAGCACCTTTAATGGTCCATGCATGCTGGGAACTATACATACTTTGGATCTCTACATTATTGATCAGGGTTCCGAAAACAACAAGAGAATATAAGTATATGAAGCAACATAAACATATAATGTGGGTATAGCAGGCAATGCTAAATAAACATAATAATCAATGTTTAGCAGCTATGGCAGATCTGGGATGGGAAATGTCAAGCTAGATCAGTGTGAGGAAATGACATGGCTGATGTGTGTTGGAAAAATCATGTCAGATCTGTGATGAGAACTGTCATGGCATATTGGTAATTGTTGTTGCTTAACTAGGGTTTTTGTGCTCTTTTGCAGCCAATACCAAGTTAAAGACTCCTTGGTATTATCTACACTATAGATCTTGGCTTTTCCTGTGGCTTTTCTGCCATTCCGAAACATGTTGAGTTGAAGTCATGAAGTTTCTCCAGCTTGGCCTGCATTTGAAGGATCATCACATCTAGTCCTAAGCTAGGAAGAAGAAGCATGTGGCATACTGTGCATTCCCCACCATCCAAGAGGACTCTCCAAATATGCTGAGCTTAAATACTGTGCTCTACCAAGGAATTGTCAGGTCCTACATAGAGCCACTTCTCAGCTCCCCCTGCCTCGCACAGGGTCCATAGTGAGATCCACCTGCATGCAGGCAACCAGGTAAAAGCCAGTTATGTCTGGGACTCCTCCAGTGTACAATGTTGGGTTCTCAACATGTTTCACCACAGGGGGAATTCCCTATAAGTGAGTTGATGAATCAATGAGGGTGCAATTAGCCTCACAGACAGAGGTTCACATCCAAATCTACATACATAGCATTGTACATAGCCGGTGGTCATATAAGGATGACTTTAGATTTGCCTCCATGCATATATTGGTAATTAAGAAATTTCATTACAGATGTGATGAGTAAGACCAATTATGATAGATCTGTAATGGGAATACAATGGCAGATTCATGATGAGCCATGTGAAATGCTATGGCAGATCCATGAGCGATGTGAAACGGTATGGTAGATCCATGCTAGGAAGTTACACTGCTGATTTGTGATGATTATACCAGATCTATAATGAGAACGGCAATGACAGATCTGTGATGGGAAATGCTATATTAGATCTAGTGCAGAATTTGATGAATCTGTGATGGGAAATGCTATGTCTAATCTACGGTGGAGAATTTAATGAATCTATGATGGCAATGGAAAATGTAACACTAGACTTGTCATGATAGGAAATGTCAGGGTAGAACCATGTTCCACAGGGAATAGAAATGATGGATGACTACTATGATGGCAGATCCATTATGGAGACAAAGAAGAATAAGACTACTGTTCTCTCAAGCATGTATGAGGCAACTAAAACAAAATGTGTATGAGGCTGACAACATTATAATGTAAAACAAATTGTCACAGAAACCACTGCTACAAGCAGATGGCTGCTTTGGAGCTAGCTTCCAACAAGGGAACCGTCTGCAATGATGGCTCCATAAAAGTTAGCTTCCAACAAGGGAACCGTCTGCAATGATGGCTCCATAAACAGGGAAAAGGAAAATGATGAGATGCATGATGGGAAATGTCATATTATGGGAAACATGCTAGATCAAGGATTGGACTGTGATGTCAGATGTGTGATGGGAACTGTCATGCTATGTTTGACATTGAAGCAAATGCTGTCAGCAAGAGGATCTAAAACAATGAGAACGAGAAAAGGCTTTATGGGACAAAATAGCTGGTGAAGACTGACCTAATGCCAAGCCGAAGCCTACTTTAAGCAAGCAAGAACTATCAAGTGCTGATAACAGCAAAACAAAAAAATTGTTTAGCCATGAGACAACAAGGAATACTGGCCACTCAGACTTACTTGTCAGAGGGTTGATAATTAAACTGCCCACTGGTATACTATTGTAGTCACTGGACACCAGGTAGGCTAACTGAGGGCACAGCAGTGCTAAAAACAATGACAACTCCATTTAGACATACTGAAGGTTTCACATAAAGAGACTGATCTACATTTTAAATAATATCACATACTTGGATTGGTCCAAACACAGACTGCGCTTTCAAGCACTGATTTTTACAAACGACATGCAACTTATAAATAATGTTTTCAGAAGCATGCTTTCAATATTTTGATACAAATTTCATCAACAGACAAAAATTTATAACAGATTGTATGTGCTTTTCGCTTTGTAGTAGAATCAAAGATTGTACAATGACTGACGTCTAGACCTGAGTTGACAGTTTGGATTCAGAAAAGCTATGAGTTATAGGTGAAATTTCAAGTTTTACTTTGTAAAAAACTGCATTCTTCAGAAAGCTGCCAGAATTTAATGTTTTGATTAATATTTTAATAAAGGATTACATACAGAGTGAGACACATCATTTTTACAAATAAAAGAAACCCATTTCATTTGTAATTTACCAACAATGCACTCAACTTTACTCACAGATGTTGTATTGTTACCAGAATAAAAGTAATAATAAATCAAATTTAAATCAAGGGAACATTCAATAATGATGCCGGCTGTGACTGACCACCATCATCAAAATAACTCGGCATCAAAACTGATATTTTCTTCAGATCTTGCTTCCTCTACAAATCTAGTCTATGACGAGTGTAACCATTAAAACTTTCAAAGCAGCACAATAAACTCATATTTTCATTCTCAGTGCCACAGTTTTTGTCATGCTATGCTGGGATTATTAATAATGCCGCTTTGAGAAAAGAACAGTAACAGTGGAATCCTAACAAATAATTCCGCTTTGAGTAAAGAACAACAACATAGAAGTCCTAATGTAAAACATGACAAATGCCGAGATCTATTTGTAGCTTCATAGTTAGAAGATTTAAAAAAAAAAAACTGTGCTATTTGGTTTTGTTGTAACAAAAATTCAGTATATAATGCAGAAAAACCTTCCATTATAAGATGTAGTACTTTATAGTTTATCCATGGCAACGAATGTTCTTGACCACTTCAGGATTTTAAAGTAAAGTACCTGGGTACCGGGTTCGATTCCCAGTAGAGGGAATATAATTTATGGACAATTTTTTTCATAACCAGTGGTCCTAATGATGTCATACTCCCCCTGGTCTCCCGGGTAGTGATATCGGATGCCTAGCCTTCTCGGATAAGGGCTTAAAAATCCTCCTGTGTGCAAGTTGCGCACGTTAAAAATCCCACAGCAGTTGGAAATCGTAAAGAATAGGCCATAAGGCCACTGCCCAGGCAAAATTTAAAAATTACGAAACCTACCCACCACAAAAATATTTATAGAATGTGTGATTCCTATATACACACATTGGAATTCTCGCCAGTGCTATGGAGTTTGTGCACTGTGCTGAGATCCTCCGTGTATGATCTAAAGGAGGAGATTGGAGCACTGATGGAGTTGTCCATGTGCAATGAAGATAGTCCTTAAAACCAAAACCAAACCATAGAATTATTCCACATTAAAGAAATTATTTTTGAAGCTTCTTTTTAATAAACCTTGAAAATGTATAACAAATACTAAGAGGTGTGAACAAAATGACACTTACGTTGAGTGACAGGGGAGGGTCCTGTATCATGTGCAGATCTTGATATGTGTATATGGTCACTTGGGGTAGCAATGGGCGCTGACAGCTGACAACCGGTCTGAAGGATGGGTGGACTACCATAGTGTGCGTTCGGAGAATCTTTCAGAGACTCTGAATAAAAATTACAAATAACATCAGTCAAAGATTCAATGAACCTTCATATATAATAAGAGGGCTTTAATCCAACTCAATCAACACTACCAAAATCAACTGTTGAACTGAATCTATCTAATGATGCTGACTGTTACTCTAATAATCAACTCCATGTTCACTTTGTTAAGAGCACTAGACCACTTCTGCAGATGGCCCCTCCTGGAAGGAAGCCCATATGAAAACAGGTTTTTGAACTGCTGCAGTAGTTGACTTCTCTAGCTATTAGTTTTTACATGATCAGATTTCTCACCCCATGCACCTTAGTTGTTCTCATACAACATGCCTGGTTGGAGTAGTGGTTCTATACTTTCCTTGTCTCCGCAGTGACTCCTGTAACCATAATGGGGTAAAAATGTGTGTACCTCTGTGTGTGTGCAAATGTTTGTGAGTGTTCATTTTCATGGGGCATGGAGTCACCACTAAAGCTGTTCCCTTTGCAGGTCAGCCTGCACTAAAGCATTCATGTCCTTTTGCAGCAGTGATTTCTGTTACAAGTTGTTTAACACAATAATACTGCCAGCCACAGGCACAGACTGATATTAATCTGCCCCTTACAACATGTCAGACGAAGCAGAAACCTTTTCTTTCTTTGCTTCCTCAGAAATTCCCAAAAACTAAAACATACACACACATTGATAGTAATGACAAGATGTAATAATTACACACTGCAATTATTCAGAAACATCTAGAATAAACCGATTCTCTTCTTTACAGTGAAATTATAACTAATCACATGTTATCAATGTTGGCGACTTTAAAAAATCCCAAACACGACTACATATGGAAATCACAAGAAATCACATCCAACATAAATATAGGAACTCTCCTCAAATGTAGGTAGGCCTGTTGTATGGCTCTGGAACATGCAGAACAACAATCACCACCATAAGATGACAAACTAAAGATGACAAACTATCAAAAACACCATAAGATGACAAACTATCAAAAAACACCATAAGATGACAAACTAAAGATGACAAACTATCAAAAACACCATAAGATGACAAACTAAAGATGACAAACTATCAAAAACAAGTACATGCACATAATAATAATAATAGTCCCTTCAGTCATAACTGACTATGGGAATGCGCCCCTGAGGTGACAGCCCTCAGCTGCTTATTTTCCTGGTGCTCCTTTCGACGTTTTCTCCCCTCCTCTGCTTGTTGTGTGAGCCTCTCTTCACTCCAGGGCGCGAGCTTGGGCACAGTTATATGGAGATCAAGCTGTTGCCCATGCAGCATGTTCCCCCTCTCCACACAGCTGGTAGATCCAAAGGAACGGCAGTAGCCGATACAGTTTGGTACCAGCCACGTCGCAGGAGTTGCCAGAATAATGTCGAATCGACATTAGACTGCCTTAGGGACTCCTCAGGGTTTACTCCCGAAGCCAATTCCATAAATGGATATTCCTGCAAGGCAGTAGTGGTTTGAATTCAGAGTTCCTTCTCTTAGATAAGCTACCAACCAAGGATCACGAGCATGCACATAACAAGAAGGATTAAAATGGTATGACAAGATCACCAATGCAGAACTGATAGAAATAACCAGACCAAGTACCTGTGGAACATGAGGACAGAACAGATGACAGATGGTGGCATTGGATATGACATGCACTGAGGAAACATGGTGACCACATTACAAGGCAGCGGTAAAAGAGACCCAAAAACACAAGAAGAGAATTGGAAAACCCTACAAATGGCACTTTATATATTTTTCGACACAAAAGTAATGCAGTACAACGCTTTAAAGACCTCCTTTGAAAATATGTTTGCTGTACTTATAAAAATTAGAGGGTTAAAAAAAGGATAAAAACAAGATATTAACTAACGACCATGACTTTACCTCCTGTGTAAATATTTTATATTGGCTGCAAATGATGTATGCTTTTGTTAACGTCAAACAATTTGTTCAAATCTTTCTGTTTTAAATTTAAAACAGAAAGATTTGAACAGCTTGCCTCAGATTATTACCCCTGTAAATAAAATGCTTGCTGCACTTTAAAAAAAAATAATTTTCCACACATTTAGAACAATACGGTTTCAATAGAAGCCTTAGTCTTTTCTACCTCATTAATATCATGTTCGCTTCACTTTATAACAACCGTTCGCATATGATTATAACTGAACTATTCGTATATGATTACAACTCAAGAGATCTGAACTACCTATATTTCATGTGAGACAACAAAACGGAACTGATGTAAAACTGGAAGATAAAGCAACAAATAAATAGGTACGGAGTTAACTCAGCCAAGGCCGGTCCCAAGCCCGGCTGAAAAAGGAGGAGGGCGGCCTGCATGGAGGCCGTAAGGAGGCAGCCCCTCCACCATGCAAAGGCACAACAGGCCAATCACCTGTTTGCTTTAAACTATGATTACAAGTAATATAAGAGAGAAAACTAGATTGATTCTAAAGGCGACGAACTGGAACGGACTATGACTTATGGAACTTGGAACACAAGAAGTATAAATGGGAAAGAAGAGGAGCTGGTGGAAGAGATGAGGAAAGCAAAACTAGAAATCCTGCCTATTACCGAAACAAAGAAAAAGGGACACGGAGTCATGGATCTCGATGGCAACACGCTGCTATACAGTGGTGTAGCCACATCTGAAATAGCTAAAGGTGGCGTGGGTTGCATTGTGGCCAAAAACCAGAAAGTTAGTATCAAGGGATGGAACTTTGTCTCGGAGCGCATTATGGTTGTAAAACTAAAAGAAGGAGAAACCATAGTCAACCTGGTCATAGTGTATGGGCCAAATGAGGATGAGAGAGCAGAGGTCAAGGAGGAATTCTTCGAGCTGCTTCAAAGGACAGTGGATGACTGCCTAGATGAAATTATCATGCTCGGAGATTTCAATGCCAGAGTTGGAAATGACCATGCTAGATGGGGTGAAGTTATCGGAAGATATGGAGAAGATACTCTCAATGACAATGGAAAGTGACTCCTTAGATTCTGCAGTGAGCAGAATCTGATCATTACAAACACAAAGTTCCCCCATAAGCGCATACATGCATACACTAGATGTGAACCAACAAAGAATGAGAAGTCAATGATCGACTATGCCATAGTTAGGAGGAGCTCATTCAAATATGTCCGGGATGCTTGAGTCTGGAGAGGGCCAGAGATTGGAAGTGATCACTACCTGCTAACAATTAAAAGAACAACTGAAAGAGTTGCTCAGCCTAGGAACGTCCCAACATCACGCAAGAAACTAAGTAAATGAACGGGAGAAATGAGCATTAAGACCTACAAGCTGAGAGAGCCAGAAATTAAGACCAGATATCAGGGGCTTATTGCTACAGTGGTGAGAAACACAGAAGAACAACCTGATGACTTGGAAACCCTGTGGCTTAAATTCAAGGACATCATAAAGACAGCTGCTGCAGAAGCATGTGGTGAAGTCTGACTTGGGAACAAGAAAAAGAGGACACCTTGGTGGACAGAGGAAGTCAAAGAGAAAATAAGAGAGAAGAAAATGGCATGGAAACAATACTTAGGAGCTAAAAACACAGCAGGACAAATAGAGAAATATAGAGAATATGTGATACTCAGAACAGAAGCAAAGAACAAGGTGCTAGCAGCAAAACAGAAGTCCCGGGAAGAATTTGGAGAAAAGCTAGAAAAAGATGCACAAGAAAACCAGAAATTGTTCTATAAGACCCTAAAGAACATGAGGAAGGAAAAACAATGCCCTCTCAAATTTATAAAGGACAAGCAAGGCAAATTGCTTACTGCCCCGAAGGAAGTAATGGAAAGATGGAAGAATATTTCTCAGAACTCCTTGATGGTGAGCAAGTTCAAGCATCAGAAATGATAACCACTAGCACAGAAGAGGAAACAAATGGTGATGAAGATGACATAAAGATGGAAGAACTGAAGGCAGCACTGGAGAAAATCAAGATGGGCAAAGCAGCAGGGCATGATGGTATAACACCAGAAATGGTTAAGTACATGGGAGCATCAGGCGACCTATTACTCTTAAGGGTCCTACAAGCAGCGTGGTGCAACAAGACCATACCAAAGGACTGGGAGATTGCCATCATAACACCAATTTTCAAAAAGGGTGACAATCGACAATGTGGAAACCATAGAGGCATATCCCTTCTCAGTGTCCCTGGTAAAATCTACTCTAGAATCCTAGAGCAGAGACTCTGACGCCTAGCTGAGCGACAATTGGATGAGGTCCAGTGCGGATTCCGAGCAAACCGAAGTACTCAAGACCTAATCTTCACACTCAGACAGCTGAGTGAAAAGGCCCTTGAGTATAAGAGTGAGATCCATCTTTGTTTCATAGATCTGGAAAAGGCTTTTGACAGGGTTCCCTGGAGCAAACTTTGGGACTGTTTGGCAAGGAAGAACATTCCAGCACCTCTGATTCATGCTATACAGAGCTTCTACAAGTCTTGCAGGAATTATGTGAGGACAGCAAACCATAAGTCAGAAGAGTTCAGGACCACCACTGGTGTAAGACAAGGTGATATCCTGTCACCTTATCTTTTCATACTCCTCATGGACAATTTTATCAAGTCATGTAAGGAGAGAACAAGAAAGTATTCAGTGGGGTACTGGAAGATGAGACAGGTATGTATTTCAGAGCTGGCATTTGCTGATGATGTTGCCCTGATTGCTAAATCAGAG
Source organism: Oreohelix idahoensis (assembly GCA_024509875.1). Taxonomy (NCBI): domain Eukaryota; kingdom Metazoa; phylum Mollusca; class Gastropoda; order Stylommatophora; family Oreohelicidae; genus Oreohelix; species Oreohelix idahoensis. Next base: position 263,487 of record JAMPIV010005383.1, read on the forward strand.
GCACATCTCCAATCCAACCTGCAAGTCTGGAAGGAAGAGCTGGAGAAGAGAGGGATGGTCATAAGTAGCTCTAAAACAAAATCCATGGTGATATCACGAGAAGAAAGAAGACATCAGATTAAACTGGGAGAACAGGTCCTGGAGCAGGTCGACCACTTTAAATATCTCGGAGCTATTATAGACCGAAAGGGAGGCATCAAAGAAGAGTTGGCCACTCGAAAAGCAGCAGCTGTGAGACTTTTTCAGGCCACGAGTCGAGGATTCCTCGGCAGGAGAGGGTTGGTAAGAGGGCGGGGATGGCTGTGTGCCGCTCCGCCTGTGTCCCAGTCTTGACGTGTGGATGCGGGTCATGGGTGGTGACTGCAGCCCATAGGGGCCAGATCCAGGCCTCGGAGATGGGGTGTCTGAGGAGGGTGGTTGAGGTGGCGGGAGGAGACATGGTCCGCGGCCAGACGATACGTCAGGGCCTAAAGTGCCACCCCTGCAGACCCAAGTAGAACAGTCCCAACTAAGATGGTTTGGCCATGTCTGCAGAATGAGAGAAGATCGGCTACCACGACAAGCATGGGAAACAAAGAGCCAGGGATCCAGACCCCCCAGAGTCCGCTGGGAGGACAACATTAGACAATCTTTGAAGGACCGAGGACTAGAATGGAACCAGGCCAGGAGGAAGACAGCCGATGGGATAGTCTGGCGCTCTCTCTTCCAAACCTCTACACCTCACGGTAGAAGGGGAACGACTAAGTAAGTAAGGTACGGAGTCAGATTTACAATAGTACGATACACTAAATCATGGGATGTTTTGCGTTCCACCCTTCATCGGCCCCATACGAAATCCAACCCTCCTTAGTTATCTTCTGTGTCTTGCCTGGAAAGATAAAAGGGAGGGTCCCATAGCAGATACTGCCGTAGGGGAGTAAAGTGTTAGAGACTTCACCATACTAGGTCCAGCATTGAGAGGTGGGGTGACCAGTTCCCGTTTCTCGCTGCCTGTTCCCACCCTAACTCAAGTGCAATGTCAGGTACCCATGTTACAGCTGGGTAGACTGAAGCGTGTCGATACCGTGAATCAAGCCTGGCACCTTTGTGCGAGAGACCAGCGCTCTAACCACTCTATCAACCTGACGCTTCTGAAAAGATACCGTGTTATTATTCTTTCCTTCCTTTACAGGCCGTAAGGGAAATCATGACCAACACAAAAACTAAAACATCAAGACAGTTCTTGTGCATGGCTCTCAAACAACAAAAGCGACAACTAAAGAGGTTACATGCATTTATAAATTGGTGCTTGTCAAATGAAGAAGACGGACATGGCCAAGTCTCATACTAGACATTCACAAAAAATTTACAACCAAGACAAGAAAAGCATTGGAGAGAACTTGTGCAGACGGCACAAAAACAGAGGGCTTGGTGTGAACTGGCTAAAGACGTATGCTACACAGTCAGCTGTAGGTAATGATAAGTGAATAAAGACAAATCATTGTAATATGGTTATGTTCCACTCAACAGAGGACTGGACTATGAATCAGAGTTATGAAGCCAAAGGCAGCGAGGAGGGTATCACCTCACCAAAAATTAAAAAAAAAAGCTAAACACAGTATACTGAAACCTCTAAAATTTCGCTCTCCTACTAAAGTATCTGCTGTGGGACTATCATTTTATCCAATTAATGGAACCCACGATGAAATAGGAAACTGGGAAGATCAAAGATTATTGTTGGCAGATGAGGATTCACGTGGACAGAGATGAAGAAGCACCATTACTGATCTATGCACACAAGACAGCTCAAAGACCTGACTCAATGAAGCACAATATAAAATTTAGATCATGCAAGAAGAGATTCAGAAATATGATACCTCAATGGCATCTTTTTTATTTGGACAGTGTTCTAAAATAACACTTAAAAAGTGCACAAAATTACACTAGACAACATCTAGGGCATCACACCACACTTGGAAGCTCCAGGCAACCTCACCAGCCTTGCTTAAGCTAAGTGTTCGGCGCATACTGATGCCGAGATGTGACGCACTAGGGGCGGAGGCAGTACCACCGTAACTGTTTGTTTTAGTCATGCTGGCGCGCAATCTTGCACCACTTAATGACGTGCATTCCATACCATAGCCACTGGATTCTGTGCTGATCCACCTTGTGGAGAGTTGACTGTTGGATCTTGTGCTGTCCAGAGACCGCTGATGATGCAAATGAGGCACGTAGTTTCTGAAATGGATTGGAAAAGAATATTTTTATGCCAATTATATCTGCTTCTCAAACTTAATTTTCTGAAAATATCTATATTCCACCAACCAGGATAACTCTTAAATAATTCAACAAAAGCACTTGTTTTTAGTGTTGTTGCCAAGGATGTTGTAACAGGCAACTAACATGAGGCTGAGCATTAGGCTGCCAATCTCATCATGTAAAACAAATTGTTACAGTATTCATTACTGCAAGAGCACGTTTGGCTCCATGCTACAAGAGAAAAAAAAATAATGATGATGCAAGGGCTTAAAAATTACAATAAAGTAATGAGGTATCTGAGGAAGGCGGATGAAGTAACAAGAGGAGACATGGTCCGCAACCAGATGGTACGACATGGTCTAAAAAGTCAACCCTGCAGACCCAATTAGAACAGTCCCAACTAAGATGGTTTGGCCATGTCTACAGAATGGGAGAAGATCGGTTACCACGACAAGTATGGAAAACTAAGAGCCATGGATCCAGACCTCCAGGACGACCCAGAGTCCACTGGGAGGACATCAGACAATCTGTGATGGACCGAGGACTAGAATGGAATCAGGCCATGAGGAAGACAGCCGATAGGATAGTAAGGTGCTCTATCTTCCAAACCTCTACTGGTAAAGAAAGAAGGTGGGAAACACCTATGTTTATCCGAGTAAAGTTCACATTAACCAAAACTGTTGAGTAAAGTATGAATAAAATAATGATGTCCAGTGTTACCTGGGTAACCTGTATTCTAACCAACCTCGGCTGGGTAATCTGTATTCTAACCAACCTCGGCTGGGTAATCTGCATTCTAACACACCTCGGCTGGGTAACCTGCATTCTAACCAACCTCAGCTGGGTAACCTGCATTCTAACCAACCTCGGCTGGGTAATCTGCATTCTAACCAACCTCGGCTGGGTAATCTGCGTTCTAACCAACCTCGGCTGGGTAATCTGCGTTCTAACCAACCTCGGCTGGGTAATCTGCATTCTAACCAACCTCGGCTGGGTAATCTGCATTCTAACCAACCTCGGCTGGGTAATCTGCATTCTAACCAACCTCGGCTGGGTAATCTGCATTCTAACCAACCTCGGTGGGGAGGAACTATCCAAGTAGCTGTGAATAATTCACACTTTACCCAGATTACCAGCTGTTGTGGTTATGCGCACTTTACCCCAATAAATTAAAATTTAGCCCATTTTCTATCTTTACCCATAGCAATACATAAGTCATCCAATATTAGTAACAAATCATATCAAGCTTGAAACACAAATGATAACATATAAACCGCCCCATATGGCACCCAGGGACGTCTAATAAACGTACTGCTTCCTCTGGCATGTCGTAAAAGGCAACTAACATTAGGTTGGCAACCTCATCATGTCAAATAAATTGTTACACTAAATATAGCTGCAAGAATATGTGCACTGGTGTAGAATCAAGTAACTATAGCTGCAAGAATATGTGCACTGGTGTAGAATCAAGTAGCTATAGCTGCAAAAATATGTGCACTGGTGTAGAATCAAAGAATGTTGTACATACGCTGTAAGTAAATTTGGGGCTGCTGATGCTCCTTCGGGCTGATTCTGCAAGAGATGAATTAACAGTAGAATGTCAGCACAGATCTAGACAATGTTACGTATTGAGGTTTGAAACATAACATTGTGATGCATAATCTCATAACATCCTGATATATTATATTAATCACAAAACATCTTGAAGTAGAAATAAAACATGATTTATGAACAAAACACACAACTTTACCATTTACACGACAAAACATACTGATGTACAAACATATGACACCCCGATAGGCAACCCATGATACTTTTTATTTTTAGATAAACTGATGAAGAATGCACTTGTTTAAATAAAAACCAAAAAAGCTCACAAATTTTTAGAATAATGCAGAAACACTTCCTGCACGTTCCTGTCAGTTTGGCTGGCAACGTAGTTGTGCGAGATGCCTGGGAAGGCACTGTGCCATACAACACTGAGGGCTGCCACTTACCACTTTCTCAGTTATGCAACATTTTTGCTTTACATATACTCCACCTATGCCAACTTGGGCATGCAGGATTCACTAGTAGTCACCATTAAATGGTATAAATTTACATTTTAAAATATTTTTTTTTTAAACTGTATTTATTTAAGGTGTCTTAACTGTTGTTTCTTTTTCTTTATTAATGAGGAAAGTAAATTAATAACGATGGTAATATATGAAAAATTTACTTTGTGATGTAGACAACTATGAGACTTTTACCACAACCTGTACCGTTTACATTAACTTTTATGGTAAAAATATTTTTGATGTGGCAGTTTTTGAAATTTACGATCCATTAAAAAAAAAAACCGCAAACCCTGTGTAAAATGAGACCTAAATGTTTGAATTTTCTTCATCTGACACAGGTGATCATGCCTCTCTACAACTTCAGATCCAGTATTTGCAGTGTGATCCACACTCCGATGATCATGAATTGTGTTGCATTTTCAGAAGCTGTCATCTGCAGGTTAATTTTTACATTTTGTTTGTTTGAATGTCGTGTTGTTTTTTTTTTTTTAAATTCACGCATTTTAAAATAAACCATAAAATCTATGAAAATATTTCTGAGTTTTAAACAAATGTTCTAACAACCTTAGCACAAGAAAACACACAACTAAACCCACTGCTTCCATAAAATGTTAAATTATACCTCCTCATTTTTAAATATCCTCTCTCTAGCTTCTATATAATTCTGCTGACGTTCCTCTAACGATTTGGCTCTAATTGATGCAAATGCAGCTTTGCTTCCACGACTCTGAAAGAGACCAGAACAATCAGTCACAACTGTTTTAAACTAAGCTGTGATTTTTAGTAACTAAAATTATTTTTATAACTAAAATTTGAAAAATAGAAAAGATACTAAATGACAACGTAATGATTGAGGTGTGAAGCAAACTGTTTCTGTTTCCACAACTTGTGACACCAGACAATGTTAAGTTATCATCAAAATATTAACTATGTAGATGTTATCATCTAGTTCAAGTGTTCCCCAAACTTTTAGTAACCGAGTACCCTTAAGAGAGTTTAGTTCTACTGGCATACCCCTCTCAGGCTAAGACAATTTTAGAGTAGTTTTAAATGTACTATTTTGTCCACACTTGGGCATATATAATATATGCTACTGATATATATATATATATATATATATATATATATATATATATATATATATATATATATATATATATATATATATATATATATATATATATATATATATATATATATATATATATATGTGAAGTGCCCATTTACAGATGGGAAAAAAATATATATATATTTACTAGGTTCTGGGATCAAAATCTGGTAGTCATGTTCCAGTTTTCCCATCTGTAAATGGGCACTTCACATTGCTCTTTGAGTCAGGGAAGGCAAAAAGCTATGAGGATGGGAACTGGTCACCCCACCTGATAATAAAGCTGAACGCTAGTATGGTGAAGTCTCTAACAGTTCACTCTCTTATGATAGTATCTACTGTGGGACTACCTGTATTCAAATATGTAATAAAAACAAATATTCTCAAAGGTTAGTTGCTTATCCTTTACAGGACGTGGCAATCAACCCCAGCTTTTACTGGCTGTTTGTGATTTTTCTAGGCAATTTTTTCAATCAGTAGTTTTCCACTGCTGTCTGAACGGTACGGCGCTTATACCATTGTTAAAAATCCACACAAAGCGATCTGCTACCAAACCGCCTGCAGCAGGTTTCAAACCTGGTATATCTAGATTATGAAACTGTGTTCATATCCATTAGGCCACAGACGCCGACAGGACAGCGGATATATGGAGCCGCGGCAGTGCAGTGGTTAGTGCACTAGCTTCCTAGCTCGGTGGTCCATGGTTCGATCTCCAGTTGATGTGGGATTTTTTTAGACTGCAAACAGCTCCGGGGTCTACCCAGCCCAAAAAAATTGGCTCTTGGAAGGTTAAGGCGGCCAGCGTGATGCTGAACACATCACCCATAGTGTGCCAATGGTCAAGAAAGTATGGGCCTAACACAATGTTCCCAATATGCCTCAACAGGCGTGTAACGGGATCCTTTTTTTTTACAGCGGATATATATGATAAATTCTAAAAATAAGTATGATAGAGTAAAATATATTAAAAACTCTGCCATGTACACCTTGTACCCTTTACAGATTACCCTTTGTGAAGCACTGCTCTAGTTAAAACAAATGTTAGGATATTTAAAGCATAAAGAATGAAAATACACACACACAAACATACAACAGAAACTTACATGTTTTTCATCCAGACTTTTAGGCTTCTTAAGCAAGATTTTCTTCTTTGGCTCTTGCTCAGAATCCTCTAAAAGAATCAGGTCTGACAGTTTTACACTAGAAATGAAAAAGGGATTATAACTTAAGAAATACAGATGAATCAAGTTACAGACGGTTTTGTCTGAAACTACAAACAAACAGCTTACAACAGTAACCTATTTTAGCTGAAAGTTTCTGTTTTCTATTCTTTCTTCTTGCTGCATGTGCCAATAACACCCAGGCCACTTTCTTTCTTTGCCAAACACCTCAGACATCAAACTGAATGTGCCCAGGTTGTTGACATCTTCAAAGGTCATGTGTGTTTTCTCTGTTCCTCAAATGTGCTGCACTTCTGCAGTGGTTGGTGAGAAGTCATTTTATCATTGCCACAGTTACACTCATCCTAGTTTCTATCCTTCGCTTACTATACATTTGGTATCTATCTGCTGTAGCCTGTGCAGAGTCTGAAGATTATCACTTGTTCTCTTCCGTTAAAAGAGGCGCAGTTATCTGCCCCTGGATCACCAGTCATGTGTGTGAGACACTTAAATTTGTCTGAGTAAAAGCTTATATCTGGTTAATTTGTAAATGCATAAAACAGTATAACCTCTGGAACCATGTGCAAATCTGGAATAATTTTAAAGCCTTCTGGATGTGTGATATTGGAACAGTTATTGCGGTATTGGTACAATGTTATGCTATTTGACTAGGTGATATTTTAGGTGGCATAAGGATGAAATTTGTGTAAAATTCTTATAAAGCAAAAAACAAATAAATTACACTAGAACAATAGTGGCCTAATTGTCTTCTTTCTACATAACCAACAAAGAACTGCTTCCTCAAGAGCAATAAAAAAAATAATATGGACATCATCAGAAGTGTGTGGATGATGAAACTCAGTTGCCAATGTCTTCAGAAGAGACCTGGACACAAACACCAAATCTGTTATACTATGGACCTCAGAAAAAAAGGCAAAACAGAAGCCGACCAAAAACAACATGGCGAAGAATTGTGGAGGTCGATATGACATGCGTGAACCACAGATGAGACAAGGCAGTGATGATGACCATGGACCGAGCAAAGTGGACAGCAGAGTTTGTTGCTGCCCTTCCAAGACTTATGGTCAATCAATGGTTAAGGATTCAAGAAGAAGACTAAAGATGGCAAACTGGTGTATCAAAAATCTCAAAGGTGGTATGCAACTGCTTCGTTGTGACAAAACAATGGTCAAAGTAACAGCAATGTAAAAATGAATTTTTTTTTTTTTTTTTTTTTCGTACGCCCGCTAATACTCGAGGCGAAATCTCAGGTTATTATTTATGTCTAACCTGACATTGATTTTACGTGAGTATCCCTTTATTTCTTGTACAGAGACAGGTGTCCCTCGCCATTCAGGCAAATACTCGCCGATTTCGGAGGTACCCATTGCAGCTGGGTCGGCTCAGGAGCCGCCAGTCCCTGGTCGACGACACTTCTTCAAATGTCCTCGCCAGGTCTCGAGTTAATCCAGTCCAAATCCCGGTCGACGAAAAATCCTCAAATGCCGTCGCCCGGGTTTGATCCTGTATCACCCGGTCGCCAGAGCGGTGTTGTAACCACTACGCTAGCGCGGCTCCCTAAAAATGAATAATAACACGATTAACAGAATAGACTAGCAGATCTGGGTTCAGAGATTGGGGATGACCAAGAGGCAGATGGATAGACAACATCACAGACATCCCACAACAACACGGGGGCTCCCAGCAGCCAAGGCAACACACTTGGCTCGGGAACACAAACTTCAGCTTCACACTACACTTCACGGCAATAGTGGAAGGAAAATTAAGTAAGTAAAGTAACAGAATAGAACATTAAGATAAAATGAAGAATCTGCATGCATTAGGATGAGAATAGCAGGTCAGGTAAAAGACTGCTGAAATAAAACCAAAGCTTTCTGGACAAAAGGGTATAATCCTAACAGTAACTCATGTTCTTAAGAGCAAAAGTATACTACTGTGACACACAATTAATATACCTCCGAGTATTTTCTGTTCGACTAAGTATAACACACTTTCCTGTGCTGTCAACATTGTGCTCCAAGCCAAGAAATGCTGCCAAACGGTGAACAATCATTCGGTCATAGGATGTCATCTCTGCCATTTTATGTGTCTGGGCACTGTTAGGACAAATAAGGGGCACATAATTCAAAATAAGTATGCAGTCGGAGGCAGCAACTGCTAGAATAGTAATAATAATAACAGCCCCCTTCAGTCATAACTGACTATGGGAAACGCCCATGAGGTGACAACCTCAGCTGCTTATCTTCTTGGTGTTCCTTTTGACGTTTTCTCCTCTCTTCTGCTTGCAGTGAGTTTCTTTTCATCCAACTTGAGGTGGCGCAGCAAATAAGAATGGTACCTGTAAATATTATAATGGACTGATATCATTACGCTCTTCCATTCCCCAAGGAGGACAGGCCTTCAATCAACACATGACATGTCCCCTGTCATGTGACATCAGATTAGATCCTTTCCTTGCTGCCTTTGCCATTCCTAGCTCAAGAGCAGTCATTATCATCATCGCCCTTTAGCTCCCTAAGGGGCATGGTCCTTTAACAAAGTCCTCCTGTCACATACTGTCTGCTCAAGGTCTTTCCATATCTTCATCATTTCTATTTCTGCCTCTTCTCTATGTGTTTCTCAGTTTACTTCTACTGCACTTACCTTGGGGATTCCAGAACAAGGACTGACTAGTAATGCTATCATTAAATTTCCTCATTGTCTGGCCCTATTCATCTACTGCCAGCATCTTCTCATCTACTGTTCCACGGCATGGGCACTTGTTTCTTTCCTTTCCACATATTTCCCAAAAAAGGTGCTTTCCTAAATCTTCTGTATCTAATAACATTAGCACAACACTGTCCTTCACATTTAACGAATTTATACAGTAACAATGCTTGTGAAATAGACTCACTTTTTGCAGATTTTCTAAAGGCAGCAATCAAAAATTATGCAAGGCTTATAAAATTGCTGCAGAAATCAAACCCGCAGTATTGTGTTGTATGTTTTATCAGAGCGCAATAGAAAGGGGTAGGACTTCATGTACATGTAAATTTCTAACACCCAACAGAGGTCTTACCACAAGTAAAGAAAACTTACCTTTCACTGTTCACAAAGTTTAAAAGCTGATCCTCATATGACAGAATTGTTTTTCTATCCTTAGCTGACTTTAAGAGGGTGTCCCTCATAAATTTTGGAATGTCTACTCCAGATGAATCTTTGTATATATCTTTGATAAAGGCATTTTCTAAACTTGAGTCTGTAAATTCAAAGACAAATAATGTTAAAGAAATGACAAAGACAAAATAATGTGTGGCATATAATTATTACAAAATATGAACCAGAACTGGGGTACTACACGATCGATGGCTGCTGACCAAGTAAAGTGGAGACTGTTGCTGCCCTACAAAACGCCACTGGGTGTGACGGTCAATGATTGCTTTGTCAGTCAGAGGCCAAGGCCCTAAGAAGAATTATTACAAAGTACCTTCAGAGGTACTACGGAGTTCGTGCACTGTGCTGAAATTCTCCTTGTGTGATCTAAGGGAGGAGATGGAAGCAATGATGGAGTTGTCCATGTGCAATGAAGATAGTCCTTAAAAACAAACCAAACCATCAGAGGATCTAAAATCCTAATTTTAAGAAGAGCATTTGTAGCATTTTGGAAAGACAGGACAGGATTAACAACAAAAATATTTTTTAATGAAATAAAGAAAAGCAAAGGATAAATTAATATTAGACAAACATAAAGGTATGTTTTCAGGCACTCGTAAGAAATAAAGAAGTAGAACACTTGGACAACAGAAAAACAACAGACGTGAGTGGCTTACCCAGGGTTCGAACCCCGTACCTTCCGTACGACAACTCCGCCGAGCTATCAAGCGAATCACACTGACCCCACGGCCAGCTAGGCATCCCCAAAAAAAGATGCTTTGCTGGCTATTTATCAGTACGAAACACACAAGATAACACCGGAAGTATACAGTGGGCAACTCAGCCCTTAAATGACGCAATCACTTCTGTTGTTCTCCTATTAACAGTATGTGTCAGTCCAAACAAGACAAAGACCTTGATACTGGGTCAGTAAAGCATCATGCCCTAGTGGCCTGGGGTCAGTGTGATTCGCTTGATAGCTAGGCGGAGTTGTGGAAGGTACGGGGTTCGAACCCTGGGTAAGCCACTCACGTCTGTTGTTTTTCTGTTGTCCAAGTGTTCTACTTCTTTATTTCTTACGAGTGCCTGAAAACATACCTTTATGTTTGTCTAATATTACTTTACTGTTTACAGGCCTCGGGTTTCCCTTCCTTATGTGTTATTTATGTTTATACAATACCAGAAACCTACCCTCTGTTCTATACTAATGTCCTTAAGTCTTCTACTATTTACTGGACCCAGTATCAAGGTCTTTGTCTTGTTTGGACTGACACATACTGTTAATAGGAGAACATCAGAAGTGATTGCGTCATTTAAAATCCTAACTTCCGGTTTAACTGATAAATAGCCAGCAAAGCATCTTTTTTTGGGGATGCCTAGCATTTTAGCTAGGCGGAAAGGACGGGGTTCAGGCCACACGTCTGTTGTTTTTCTGTTGTCCAATTAAAAAAAAAATATTTTTTATGTTTGTCTAATATTAATTTACTGTTTACAGGCCTCGGGTTTCCCTTCCTTATGTGTTATTTATGTTTAAAGCAAAGGATATCAGAATGAGGGCCCTGGAAGTTTAAAACAGCCCTGTGTAGTCCCCCCGGGGGTGAGGAGGCTCTCTGATGGGACAAAGAAAGAACAGGACTACTGCTCTATAACGCATGTTGTACACATGGACTAAAATGAGTTGTGCATGAGGGTGACAGTCTCATCCTGTGAATGCTTGGCGCTAGCTTCCTGCAAGGGGACCAGCTGTAATGATGGCTCCATGCTTTGTAAGGAGCAGAACGGAAAATGATGATCATGAATAGTATTAAAAAAAACAAAAAGAGAAAAAAGGATATAACAAGGTCAGGTCCCAACTATAAACAAAGGTCAGGTCCCAACTATAAACAAAGGTCAGGTCCCAACTATAAACATTCTGTGTATTCACTAATTTATTGCTCTCCGTCTCCCTATGGAGCACAAGCCTTCAACAGTTCACTCTGAGCTCTCTCCTGTCCTGAAAGTTTTTGTGGCTAAAGTTTCCACAGGATGTCCAGTCATTATGTTTCCTTATCACAACACACCTGGTAGGGTGCAATATTGGAATTATTTACTCCCATTTCAGGCCTCAGGGCGACTGTTTCTGTCGATAAGGCAATTTCAGAAATAATGACAGTTTCATCATCACCATCATTATAATTCAGCCCGCCACTCTCCAGACTTTAAGCCATAAACAAATGCATGCCAAGTCTTCCTATTAAGTGCCATCAGCTCAAGTTCTTTCCATGTAATCCTCATCATTGTCTTTTCAATCTCTAGTTCTCTTCTCCATGTGTTTTTCAGCACACATCTGTCTCACCCAGGGAATTCTGGTACAAGGACTGCCTTGTAATGCTATTAACAAATTTTCACATGGACAGACAACACTGTGATTACTCTGAGGATGAAAATGATCAATCTGAGAGTCACTACAATATGAAATTATGTTAACATAATGTTACACCTCTTTTTGCGCACTGCAATGCGTTCATGATTTTGAAACATCACGGCTCTCAAGAAGAGTGCCGCTATATTAAAAATAATAGACGGGTATGGAGCGCCGCTTGATTAAAAATGACATCATATTAACTAATTACGTAAATGCGGGTGAAGAGCAGAAGTAGCTGATATTTGGTAAAGTACTGTGTGGCTGTGTCTTGAGCTGGCAGGGTGTTTGTGTGTGAGCTCCTGCTCCAGTATTTGATGTCCGCTGATATGCACAGTTTCATATGATATTTCATTATGGGAGTGCCAGAGTTGTGTGCTGACTGACAGAGAAGTATTTTATTACTGCTACAGTTCGATTTTCAACGATGTTGTTTTAAAGATGGATTCGCGGATGTTCAGACTGCTCAGTTTATTCACTACTGTCTACTTGATGATGGCCCAATGTAGTCGGCCAGACGACTGATAATTATCTATGAAATCCAGTGTAGCATGTGGAGCTATTTGTGTGTTTGAACTGTGATTATACCGTATCAGACGCTGATGGTATTATCTGCAATCATTACTCCAGTTATGTTGCAGTTGTTTGTTATAAATTGAACTTCACCATATTATCTAACATAACATTACAACACACAACACATAAGCTTACCTCGAGACAGGACAGATGTGTCACTTGCACCATCATTGTGGTCAATCGTACCGTGGCCAGAATCCTGGATGAGTCAAAAGTTAAATATTTGGATTATCCAACAGTTAATCCCAACATATTAAAGCACCACTAAAAGTCAACAGAGAAGTAATCGGCTTATTTTAGCTATAAATTAAATATTCATAACTGCACATTCTAATCAACCAATCAGATTGATCCTATTAGGCTACTCCGTTATCTAAGCAACAATGACAAGACAAGCTAACAGTGTGAAATGAATGCACATAACAGTTCGTTACAACTTAAAAAATCTAGCTACTCAAAAACAGAACAATTCTTACATTCGAAATCTTATGAGAAGCCAGAAGGAACTCTTTAGCCTCATGCGACTGCCCTTTCTTTTTCCCATTTTTATCAGTGGAGACCCCTGCTCCCCCATTTGTCAACAGACTTCTATCTTGCACTGCCCCGTTAGGAGGCATTTGGCTGAAGAATGACTCTGGTGGTGGTGAAGTTCCTTCAAGAGCAATTCCTCGTATAAGTGTTTGCTTGCGAGTAATTGGTGGCTGAAAAGGGCGTATCATGAACTCAGTTACACATACACATAAATATATATGTATATATCATCATCATCTCCATTTTTGCTCATTGTGCAGCATGGACAAAAAAAAGGTAAAGGATCCTGTTACACGCCCATTGAGGCATATTGGGAATATGGTGTTAGGCTCATATTTTCTTGACCATCGGCACACAAGGGGTGACGTGGGCAGCATCACGCCAGCTGCCTTAACCTTTCCAGAGTTGCTCTGATTCATGAGGTACGGTCGACCCCGGCGCCGTTTCAGCATGGAACCATCACTACAAATGGCCTCGAGGAAGCCTATGCCACTGCACAAAGTGTTACATTAGCAGTTTCTGTATCAATTTGTCTTACATGATGAGGGTGCAAGTTCACATTAGTCACTTTTTATGTCATGGCTATGCGAGCAGTAGCTCATATACAGGCATACCTCGCCTTATTGCGCTTTTTTTTTCTTCAAAATTATTCAATTTATTTATTAGAACGTGCCTTCTTCTTCTGATAGATTTTTGGCAAAAAGATTACAATTCGCTGAAGGCTCAGAGATGAAGATTGACATTTTTTTAGAAACAAAGTATTTTTAGTTTTACAGTACATTGTTTTTATTTTAGATCTAGCGCTATTGCGCACTTAATAGACATAGTGTAAACATGATTTTAGGCATTTATATGCACTGGGAAGCCAAAAAAAATGGGTGTGACCCGCTTTATTGCGATATTCGCTTTATTGCGGTGGTCTGGAACCAAACCCGCAATACCTCCGAGGTATGCCTGTATATGAGAAGAAAAAAGTGGATAATTTGACAACAGGAAAGAGTGATGGGAAAAGGTATTGAGGACGAGAGAAGATACCAGACAGTCTGACACCATGGCATAGAAAGACATCAACAACAGAACTGATAAACAGTACTGATGACAGGAAGCTGTGGAGAAACATGATCGCCTACTAGGCATGTACATGAAGAGAAATAATATACATAAACCATGATTTCATGCAAAGTTTCTATCTCTGATGGACAGCTAGTAATTATTAACATTACATATACATTCAAACAGAAAGTGAATAACTTGACTCAAGTTCAAAATGCATATTTTATGAATCAAAATATCTTTGTTGATCTGATCGCGCAGATGTAAGGAAGATGATGAAAACAATACGCCCACGTCAAGCGTTATGTAATCTGCCATCAGTTCAAGGTCCTTCTATGTTGTCTTGATCCCTGTTAAGTCTCAGATTCCTTCCTTCATGTTTTATAGGTCGCCCTCCATTTCTCTTACCCAGGGGGTTTCAGAACAAGGAGTGGCTTGTTATACTATCAACTAGTTTCCTTAATGTATGTCTTTTCATCATCTCTTGTTCCATTTGTATTTTCTCACAGACAAGAGAACTGAAGTCAAAAATGAAAGGGACAGAGAAGACATAAGAAGACTTTCAGCTTTGGACTGGAGGGCTTGGCATTAATCTGGTTAAGGCCTATGTTCCTTGGGGAGCCAAACAGTAATGAATGAAGTGTTTAACAGAGAACATCTAGAACTGAAATCTGTGAACAGAGTGTAACACACAACATGGCATATGAGGATAACTGTAATAACTTGTCTGCAGCTGCAACACCAACAAATGTCTTTTCCCGTTACATTAGGTGTACAATGAAGTATTAAATTCACAGGGTTGATGAAGTCTTTATAAGCATGCCAGCCTTGGTAAACATTTTAGAGATTAAAGATTCCTTCTCTACCAGCAATGCAATTTTTTCTTCTACCATACTTAACGAGGCAGTTTTTTTTAATAAAAACCAAATTATGACCTGAGGGGGAAAACTATTGCACTAAATGTCAACATGATGATTGCGCAATATGCCTATTGATTTTTTTATCTGTCTTACAAACTTAATGGGTGGAAATCCAGGCTTAGGCAGATTCTGGAATATGCTATAAACCATTCTGGCCAATACATCTTCAAATGTATGTGTGATTTACCTTTTTATTCTCATTTCAAGGAAATGCCAAATATGGAGAAAAGAAATTACCTACTAGTGTCAGAAAGTAGACATTCTCTGAAATGAAATGTATGTTTTTAAAATTTCATAATATTTTTCCATGTGACTTCTTAACTCAGCATTAATTGAAGAAAATTTCCAACAAATCTTTCAACGTACGTGCTGTACTCAGACCTACATTTTCCAATAATATATTCTGACAGCATGTTTGATCTCTCCACCAGTTTAATGCCAGCTGTAAGGTCCCTGATCCAGTTCCCTTCCTTTTTTTCTTCCCTTTGTGTTCAAGATCTGATGATGGGTGGTCGATAATAAACAAAGAATAATCAGACCACACTGTCACTTACATTTGGACATGCACCCTAATATAACTGACAGACCTGTCTCTTGGTTGAAATCACTCACATTTCTTAAGCCACCCATGTCTCCTTAAGCTTCTGTTGGTGACCAAATTTTTGTAAATGCAGATAGTTATTAATGAAGGTCTACAGCAGTGGCTTTGAACCTTTTTTTTTTTTTGTGATCATGACCCAAATTTCACAGCTGGTGAAGTTAATTGACCCATGCACCAAAACTGACAAGTAAATAATTATATTAATTCAGTTAGTAAGGGAAAGGTAAAGGACCCATCACAATGTTTCTTCATGACCCAAAACAAAAACCTTGGCGGTATCACAAGAGGAAAAAAGGCATCAGATTATGCTTGGAGAACAGGTCCTGGAGCAGGTCAACCACTTTAAATACTCGTACTTTATAGCTGTCACAGACGAGAACGGAGGCATCAAAGAAGAGTTGACTACCCGAAGAGCAGCAACAAGGATACTTTTTCAAGCCATAAATCGAGGATTTCTCAGCAAAAGAGAAATTGGCAAAAAGACGAAAATGGCTGTATACTATCTCCCAACTATGTTCCAGTCTTGATTTATGAATGCAAGTCATGGGCAATGACTACAACCCCAAAAGCCAGCTCCAAACCTCAGAAATGAGATATCCGAGGAAGGTGGTTGAAAAAACAAGAGACATGGTCGATATGGAGCCATGGACAGGAAAAGACAGTTGATATTACAAAAAGGTTGACAAGACAAAACAGATCATCAAAACAACATGTTTCACAAGACGCAGCAAAAGTGATGAATGCTGTCAGCGTCAGGGTCAGCGAACCAGAGCTGACCAAGACCCTGCTCGACCTCCAAGTGGTGGTCCTGGAAACAGGCTGCATCACTGCAGTCTGGCTGAGAGAGAGTCGGGATCGAAGAGGGAAGGCGAAGCCGATCCCATAAAATGCCGTGCTGAAGTCAGATGTGTCGGCCGAAATGTGCAAATATCACAGCTTCGCCTTAAACGGACACAACGCAACCAACGTCCTTTTCAGGATGAACGAGGAAGAAGAAGAAGACACGCATTTAACTTGTATGAATCTTGTTGCCCCTGTGTATTTGCTGGCGGTTTCCGAAGAGATAAAGAAAGAACCGGCCTACTGTACCTTCAGGCATGTCATATAAGGCCATTAATATGAGGTTGTGCAGGGGGAGCTGATAGTCTCATCATGTAAAACAAACTGCCACAGAGACCACGACTGCGAGAGCATGTTTTGTGCTTCCTGTGGGACCAGCTGCAATGGTGGCTCCCATGCTCCTTAACTCTTTGACTCCGAAACAACGCTCAAAGCGTTGGTCAGATTTGACACCCATGCCAAAACAACTCTCTGATGCTTGTTTTTAGTCTATAAAATTACGGCACAGGGTGGAAAATAATTGCGAAGTCAAAGAGTTAAGGAACGCAATGGAAAAATGATGATGAATACAACTGTAAACTCTTGGGAAAGAGGGGGGGGGGGAAGAAGAAAGAAAGAATGAGACAAAATCAGAACAGGATGCTGCTCCCACAGACATGTCATAAAGGGAAGCTAATGTGATGCTGTATACATGGTGCTGGATGGGGTGGCAACTTCATCAAGTCAAACAAATGTCTACAGAACCCACAGTGACAGAAGCATGACTTGTGCAGGCTCTCTCTCTGGGGGGGGGGGAGAAGAGCAGCATTAGTGGCTCCATGCACTACAAGCAGCAGCAACAAGAGGGAGATGAGAGATCAAGTGTAATGTATCAAGAGGTCATGTGATTTATCAAGGGCAGATAAAGGAACCAGAGGACCACTAGTTCATTCTTTTTCCTGCCTGAGTTCTGTTTATCTTAATTCAGGTATATTTAGAGAACCTCTAGTGCTGTTTTTATTTTTATTTTTTTAATGCAGGCTTACTGCTTACAGCTGTGGTGGTGGCCCCCATGTACCATAAGCAGCAACAACAGAAATGCTGAAATTACATATTTCTTCTTCTTCCTCGTTCGCCCTGAAAAGGACAGTGGTTGCGTTGTGTCTGTTTAAGCCGTAGCTGTGATATCTGCACCTTTCGGTCGACACATCCGACTTCTGCACGGCATTTTTTAGGGACCGGGTTTGCCTTCCCATTTCGATCCGTGCTCGCTCAGCCAGACTGCACTGCTGCAGACTGTTTCCAGGATCACCACGTGGAGGTGGAGTACAGTCTTGACCAGCTCTGGTTCGCTGGTCCTGATGCAAGCAGTCAAGCTATGGGTCGCTGACTGCATTCACTATTGCTGCATCTTTGGGTCCCAAATTACATATTTAAAACCAGACTAGTTGAATCAAGGCTGTATCTTGTTTGAATTTTTTTTTTTACAGAATTATCAATTTTGTAACTTACTTTTTTGTAATTTCTATAATAAGCATAAACTCCCATAATACGTCATTGAGAGCAATGCACAGCATCAGAGCAAACCTCCTCCTCCTAAAGTATCAGACCATTAACATTCTGGGGGTGAGGGATTGTCCACAGGTTATGACTATAAATAATTATGTTATTTACATAACGAAACAGATTTCAACAGTTACCATCACAACTGCCTGATGCTCATTTTACAGTGAGTGATGTGTCCTGCAGCTACCTAAAGTTAAGATATATACAGAATATCTATAAAGAACTTGAGCAGATTTAAAGTTCAATAACTTTAGATGTACACATGACAGAAGTACACTGTAAACAGCATATTAAAGCATAATTTATACACTTCTTTTATGTGAAAGTTAATGTTATCAATTTTGAGTACTTTTTTACTTTCAGATACTGTAACATATTGAAACTGGTGACAGTAAAAGAAAAAGCTAACTGTGTGTTGGAAAACCGGACTGAATGATGTGTCATGAAAGATGCCGGTTATGTTGAAGCCTAAAAATGTGAACTGTATTATGTTCAAACTTAAATTATGTTTTTATATGCCGTTTATAGTGCGCTTGTATCACATGTACATCCAAAGTTATTAAATTTTAAAGTCGCACAAGGGATACCCTGTGTTTCCACCATGACAGATCTCGCCTGCATATCTTGCCTCTAAGCTCTTTCCATACTGACAAACATGAATGAACATAACACAAACATACCGGAACAACTTTTGGCTGAGACTCATCTGGAGAGGTTCCTGAAGAGCTGCTGGCTGACTGCACTGTTGGTGTTGGTATCCCTGCAATATTTTTACAGTTACCTATCAACTCGAGAACATGACAGAACCAATATAAATGTACTGCTGAAGAAATTAAACAGAAAAATAACAGTGAAGACAACCATAAGAAATAGGAGTGTTGTGGATAAATGATACTGCAGTTGCAGCCTTAATGCGAGGTATTTTATTGATCACATTAATTGAAATTCATATTCAAAATGAAAAGCTCAGGACACAGTTTTTCAACGTCTCCTCGTGGGCATCCTTTGTAACACGTACAGTGTCCAGCCAATACTTCAGTTCCCACCACGCCTCTTGCAGCAGCACAGGTGAAATCAATTTCACACTCGTATCCCCTAAAGGTTATTGAACTATATAATAACTTATTAAATAAGATGAATAATTCTCGGACACCCTGTACATTAACAATGAAGGATAAGCGTAAGTGAAACATGCCTGCAGCCAATACATCTGGGGATTAAAGAAACATGGGAGATGGACAGGTGGTAGTAATGAATAGGACATATCCTATGGAATTGCAGAAATGGATAGGACTTACCCCATGGATTGGTGGAGATGGATAGGTCATACATTATGGAATGGTGGAGATGGACAGTGCATACATTATGGAATGGTGGAGATGGATAGGACATACATTATGGAATGGCGGAGATGGATAGGACATACATTATGGAATGGCGGAGATGGATAGGACATACATTATGGAATGGTGGAGTTGGACAGTGCATACATTATGGAATGGTGGAGATGGATAGGACATACATTATGGAATGGTGGAGATGGATAGGACATACATTATGGAATGGCGGAGATGGATAGGACATACATTATGGAATGGTGGAGATGGACAGTGCATACACTTTGGAAACTTTATATCCCACGAGTGCCTGAAGAATACCTTTATGTGTGTAATATTTATTTAGTTACTGTTTACAGGCCTCGGGTTTTCCTTCTTTGTTTTTTTTTTAAATGTTTAGTACTAAAACAATCATGCCTTTGACTGGAAACTACAGGAGACGAGTACAGGATAACCTGGAGAAGAAGACAAAACAACTGAAGTTTGAAGGACAAAGCATGAGATGGGCACAAAACATAATTTTATGAACAGCAGTTTCAGTTTTATGAACTGCTGGGAATGAAAGGGATGCACCCTCAGTTGTTCCAAGAAAGCACTCAACTGGATGGATAATTCTTAAAAGTAATGGAGGCACAGAATGGTTGTGTCAATCACAACTATAACAACGCAGACGTAACCAATCACAACTTTTAACACTGTGAATATCAGAATCACAAAGAGAAAAGTGGGAACAAGTAAAGGAACAATTGAGTGTTAGGGTTCCGCTTTAATTGTTGTTACTCAACGCATTATAAAAATAAAATACAAAAACAACAGCAGAACATTTTCCATACGTTCTATTAAACAATCAAATGGGATACCAAATATGAAGCACAATCTATATTCACACTTCATTATTTCCCTTACTTTTATAACCTTATTTTTACATTATTTATAGCTACATTACAAATCATTTTATCACAAGTGACATGTATTTTCTTCAAGTACCATGTCTCGTGGCGTAGGTGATCATGTCTTTCCACAACTTCCTGTCTACAGTACTATTGATCAATTCTGTTGTTGACTTCTTTCCATGCCATGATGTCAAATTGACTAGAATCTTCTCTTTGTCATCCTCTATCAGTTTTTTCTTTTATCTCTCCTGTTGTTACAATGTACTCCAGCTTCCTTCTTCTCATAACGTGCCCAAAGACAGTTGATTGCTTCCTTCTAACATTAGGAATAAGCTTCCTTTGTGCTTTGGCCTCTTTCAAGATATCCTCATCACTCATTTTACTTGTCACTCTTTTGCTACTAAGAATATCATCAATCAATACCCTTTAGCTCCCCGAGGAGCATAGGCCTTCAACAAACACATGCCAAGTCTTCCTGTCCTGTGCCATCCGCTCAAGTTCTTTCCATGTTTTCCTCATCATTTTCACCTCTGTTTCCAGTTCTCTTCTCCATGTGTTTTTGTGTGTCTACCTCTGCCCCTCTTTCCCTGTGGATTCCAGAACAAGGACTGCCTTGCAATGCTATCAACAGGTTTCCTCAATGTGTGTCCTATCCATCGCCAGCGTCTTCTTCTCAGCTCTTGTTCCACTGACACTTGTTTGGTTCTTGTCATCAATTCCACATTTGTGACTTTGTCATACCATTTCAGTCCTTCTATCACCCGTTTATAAAGTCTGTAGCTGTTTCTGTTTAGTTGTTGTTATTGTTGCATAGAGCCATACAATAGGACTGACTTGACATTTGAGTTGAAGATTCTTATTTTCGTGTTGGACTTGATTTCTCTTGACCTCCATGTTTCCCAATGCAATGAAAGCGCCTCTTGCTTTTTTGTATTCTTATTTTGATATCATTGTCTGTCCCACCAACTTTGTCTATATTACTACCAAGATATGTGTACGATTCTACATCCTTTAGTGGTGTTTCTTCAAGTTCAATCTTGTTATCATTTTTTGCATTTATTCTCATAATCTTTGTCTTTTCCCTTTGTATTTTCAGGCCCACTTGTTGTGACTTCTCATCGAGAATTTTCATTTTCTCTTGCATCTGATTATGGTAATGGGACAGAAGAGCCAAGTCATCTGCAAAATCCAGATCATCAAGCTGTTTAGTCAGATTCCACTGGATTCCATTTCTATTGTGTGATGATGTTTTTTTAACCCAATCTTTTGCTAGTATGAAAAGCGTACCTAAAGTTATTTATATTATGCCCAACAACTGATATTCCTGGCATTTCTTCAATGGATTTGCCAGGGCAGTGGCCGCATGGCCTAATCTTTACGATTTCCAACTGTCAGTGGATTTTTAATGTGCGCAACTTGTACATGGGACCTCCTATTTTTTCATCATCCGTGAAGGCTTGGCATCTGATCTCACTATCAAGGAGGTCAGGGAGGAGTATGACATCATTAGGAACCACTAGTTCTTAAACTTCTTCTTCTTCTTCTTGCGATCGCATCTTTGATGATTACACCGTCAGACGAGTTCTCATGATGAATTCGACTGTTGTTTGAAGTTCCTCTTTAACTCCATATAGCTTTGAGTTTAGTGTTGAGTCATTCGGCCAGTATATCTTTCTTAACTGGTCATACAGAGGACAGTCCTGTAGAACATGCTCAGCAGTTTGTTCGTTTAATCCACATGTGCACAGTGGTGAAGCAGACAATCGTAGCTTGTGCATGTGTTTATTCAGTTTGTTATGCCCTGTCCTGAGTCGAAAAATAGTTATCTGTCCCTGCCGGTCGAGAGTGTGATAGTCGTCTTTGGGTTGGTTCTGTTCTCTTCTGATAGTCTGGATAGCTCTCTTTTTCTCAAAGTATGTGACTTCATTATCTTCTTGTTCACATTCTCCTCCCTTTTTTGCAAGTTTATCTGCCTTTTCATTTCCGGGTACACCACAATGAGATGGTACCCACTGAAGTATGGTTCTCTTTTTGGCAGCTACCTTGTTTAGTTCATTTCTCAGATGCGGAAGTTTACCACCCTTGAGAGCTTGCAGGACAGACAGTGCATCTGTGAGGATGACTACCTGGTGGCAGTCAGAGTTGGTGTTATAAATCATATTTGCAGCTTGCTCTAGAGCTTGAACCTCAGCTGTATAGTTGGAACAGAATTTACCAGTGGGAATGTGCCTAGTCTCATAGTGGTTGTCAGGATATGAGATAAAGATACCGGCACCTCCATTCCTAACAGCATTAGTTGCTGATCCATCTGTATAGGCATGTATCCATGATTGATCGGGATAGCTTTCTTGGATCATACTCAATGTAGCAGTTCGTTTTTGCAGATCATTATACTCACATCCACTTGAGAGACCACTGACTGATGTATTAATTTGGAGGGCACTGCTGGCCTGCTCCCATGGTACAGGGTATAGGGTGGGCTTCAGTGGTGTTGTCTTCATGGATAGGTCTTCTTGATGCTGTCTTATAAGTCTTTTCCCCCGATGCACAAAGCTGCTACGCTTTAGACGTCCCAATGCCAGATCATCTAGTCTTGCCTTCATTGGGTGCATTGGCATACTGTTGTACTTTTCCATCTGGATCATGGTTTTTGTGTCTCTTCTATGGGACAATGTCTGTAATCCAGCAACCTTCTGCATCTCTGTTATTGGTGTAGTTTTCATGGCTCCTGTAATGAGCCTGAGAGCTTGATTTTGCACCTTGTCCAAAGACTGCAGATGTGAGTTAGCAGCTGATGACCATGCTGCTGAGCTAAACTCTAAGTGTGGTCTTATTACTCCATTATAAATCTTCTTTAGATTTCGTTCATTTGCTCCCCAGTTGGTACCTGCTAATTTTCTGAGTATGCCTAGTCGTCTTCGGGCCTTTCCTTCTGCGTTTTCAATATGCTTATTCCATGTAAGCCTTTGGTCAAATGTCACCCCAAGATAGGTGGGGTAGCTTTCTTCCTTGATCACGGTTGTCCCTAGGTGTATGTTAGCTGATTTGTCCTTGGGGGCGAGGGAGAACAGTGTTGTGGAGGTTTTGTCTGTGTTTATTGTGATAAGCCATTTTCTCTGCCCATGACACTAGCATGTCTGCTGCCCGCTGCATTCTATAATTTGCTGTGGTGACATTTTCATCAGCGCACCAGAGTACTAGGTCATCTGCATATAAGGCAGCTTTAACTCCTGCAGGGAGATCTTTCACCAGGTCATTGATGTAAACAAGGAAGAGTGTTGGGGAAATTACTCCTCCTTGAGGTACCCCCTGATGGAGCAACACTTTTCTGCTCTGCAGACCGTCAAGAGTGACTCTAGTTCTCCTGTTATGCAAGTATGACTGGATCCATTTCATCATGTTGCCTTGGATTCACTTCTCCTAAGTTTTGCAATGAGGCCATCTTTCCACACCTTGTCAAAGGCCTGCTTGAAGTCGACCCAGATCGTTAGGACCTTTTTCTTCTCCTGGAAGGCATCTTCTATTGCTTGAGACAAGTAAGTAACTTGGTCTTCTATACTGTAGCATTCTCTAAATCCAGCTTGTTCCGGCACCAGGATCTGCTCAGACTCTAAATACCATTTCAATCTGTGGTTGACTATTCGCTCCATAGTCTTCCCAACACAGCTTGTGAGACTGATTGGCCGGTAACTTGCAGCCTCGGTCTTACATTTCCCTTTCTTTAGTATGGGTATTGTGATGGCTTCTCTCCATACTTGGGGTACCGTTCCTTTCAACCAGCTGTGGTTGAATATCTCAAGCAGTTTTGTCTTTGCTGCTGAGCTCAGATTTACGAGCATTTTCGTTGCTGATTTTGTCTGGGCCGGGTGACTTTTGAAACTTAAGCTTGGAAATAGCCTTCTGTAGTTCTCCTAGTGTGATGGGTTCCCTCATTGGGGCAGGAGTATCTGTCTGTCCCATGGTTGCCAGTATTTCTTTTCTTATCTCTCTCTGATGATCTATGTTAATGGGTAAGTTGCTTTCTGAACTGTATCTTCTAGCAAACAAGTCTGCAGCTTGTTTTCCTCTGAAAAGTTTGCCACCTTCATCCAATGTGATAGTCTGCCTAGGTGAGGAACGCTCTTCATTTAGAGACTTGACTAATCTCCAAAGTTTCCTGCCGTCTTTCTCAAGGTTCAGCGATGCCGTTTTAGTTCTCCAGCTTTTCCGTTTTTCTTCTAGCTTTGTTCTCTGAAACTCTGCTACAGCCTTTTTCCATTTGTTGTGAGTTTCAAGTGAAGGCTGAGACTCTGCGTCCTTTCTAGCCCTGTCCATGGCTTCCTGACGTTCTTGGAGTGTGCTGGACCAGTATGGTATGTAGTTACGCCGGCATCCTTTGGGAATGGTTTCTTTTGCAGCTTGTAGTATGCATCTGTTGAAGTCTTTTACCACTTCATTAATGTCTCTGTTCTGTACCTTGAGGGTAGACAGCAGCGTGTTCACCTGATGCCTGAATAAACCCCAGTTGGCTTTTTTGTAGTTCCATCTTGTAATGGCTGGGCCTGTACTGAGAGTTGCACTCTGGACAGTAAGAAAGATTGGGCGATGGTCGCTTCCCCCTAGTTGGTCTCCTACTTCTCTACTAATAGATCCAGCTATATCTGGTGTGGAGAAGGCAAGATCTGGTGTTGAAGTTGTGTGCCATCCTCTGGAGTAGAAGGTAGGAGTATCTGTGGCATTATTGACTAGGATTAGGGAGTGATCATCTTGCCAAGTTTCAACCTCTTCACCTCTGTGATCCAGATGGTTATAGCCCCAGCTCTGGGAGTGGCTATTAAAGTCTCCAACTGCTATAAAGTTGGTGGCTGGTACCTGTATAGAGCTGAGACTCAGGGGTTTGTTGTTCGGACAGTAATAGTTCAGGAGTTCTATTTCCATCTTGTCTACCTTTATCTGCAACAGCTGATATTCTGCTCCATCCATGAAGGTTTTCCTTTCGTGTGCAGGAATGTTATTCCTTACAAGAGTAAGTACTCCTCCTTTTCGTCTATCTTTTCTGTCGGATCTGAAGCATTGATATCCCCTTATTTTAAAGGTTTGATCTGCTTTCAAGTGAGTCTCTTGGATACAGCAAACACTGACTTGCTTCTCATACAAGATGTTTTCCAGCTCTGTCTTTTTGCTGTATCCAGCCTGCTTGCTGTTCACTCCCTCTGCATTCCAGTGCATCATGACAAGTGGCACTCTGGGTTTCTCTTTTTCTGTTTTGTTTTGGTCAGTAGTTCTCCTCCGCCGTCTGCTGACTCCACAAGACGGTCTAGAGGGTCCTCCAGTAGCTGAGGGTGGGCTCTGTCGAGGCTCAGAGCCCGGCACTGCACCTGCCTGGTGGAGCTCCACAGGGCGAGCACCAGTACGAGATTTATTTGACGGTGTACTCTCCATAGAAAAAAAAAAAAGCGAGTTGCGTGATACTGTGGTTTCCGGTGCGCCTTCTGGCCCAGTATCTATGACTTTAGCACCTGTTCAACGGGAGAGTGGGCTCATCCCTAATCTGTTTATGTTCCCAGTAGTAGACTATTCGCAAGCAGCCTGGGGGTGTCACTGCTCTGCGCGGACCTTGTTTACCGAGGCGGCGTCCGAGCTCGTATGGTGAAAATATGGTTGCATTATCTTCAAAATAGCCCTGTCTTTCCTGCCATCCTGCAACTTTGAGTTAGGGAGTTCTGAGCTCCAGTCTCTTTCCCAGGCATTTTATCCTGGCCTGGCACGCATACAGAGGACCCACTTCTGGTTCTAAGTTAGCAGTTGGGGACAGGTGGGGTAGCACACTGTGCATTCCCCGTCATCCAGGGGGCTCTCCAACTATGCAGAGCTTGCACAATGCTGTGCTCTGGTTCTGGGCTCACCCAAGGAATCCTCACGTCCTGCACAGAGCCACTTCCAGATACCCACCACCTGCCAACCCCCCATTGTAGAAATCTCCTGCATGCGGCCATCCAGTCAAGAGCCAGTATTAAGTCTGGTGCCCAAGTGATTCCCCCCAAGCTCAGTGTGCAATTCTGGGTTCTCATCATGCTGCAACACAGGGGGGATTGTGATGCTCAGCCATCTCTCTCAACTCTGCACCGATAAATGACATCGGGGACTTAACTGTGTCTCAGTACTGGGAGGCCCCGTTTCCGGGTACACCACACACAGCCAGTTGAGGCAACGGTCGCCGTGGGCGTGTCTTCAGTGGGGAAGTTGTGGAGTCTTCCTGTCCATGTTCTTGCACATCCTAACACTGCCCGCAAGACATCGGAGGTTTGGAGAGTGGCCTTCTCTGCTTTTTTGAGCCGGGGTGGGCTCCCCGGGCAAGTCTCGATGGGGATCGGGACGTGTCCACGCGCCAGTGGGCCCAGCATCGGCCGCATCTGTTGGAGGACTTGCTCTGCCAGGTTTGAGTTAGTAAATTCCAACTTTGTCATCTTCTTGGCATTGTGATGCTGGGGTGCCTGTGGATTTCCTAACGCCCCGGGTAGAAGCCAGAAGTGTACTGTGCCAGCTCTGGGGGAGATAAAGGGGGTGTTTCTGTGTCTCCTTGTGATACGTAGCCAAGGTAGGGCTCACAGTGCTCTTTCCCCGCCACCAAATTGGTTCTTAAACAATTTCCATCAATTATATTCCCTGTACTGGCAGCGAACTATTTTTTTGCCCTTATCCGAGAAGGCTTGGCAACCGATCTCATTATCATCTTAAGTCGGAAGCATCTTAAGTCTAAAGAAAACAAATGTGCTGGGTCAGGATACGGATGTTGCACCAGCTATCACTATCTATAACTATGAAATGGCAGCCGTGCACCGCTTCACATACCTGGGGTCTACCATCAATGATACAAACTCTCTCTCGACACAGAAATTGACAAAGGTGCAGCCACTTTTGCCCATCTCATAATGCGTGTTTGGGTAAACTCACAACGAAGACCAAAGCTGTGTATTTATAACACCTGCGTCACCATCACACTTCCATATGGCAGCGAGACATGGACAACCTATGCTAAGCAAAACAGTAGGCACAATACCTTCCATCTATGGTGTCTACAAAACATCCTCGGTATTTCGTGGAAGGAAAAAAGTGACAAGTGTCGAACCACTGTCACATTATGGACTTCAATGCATTCATACACTGCTTAGATAGCGCAGATACGCTGGCTTGGCCATGGCCGCCACATGGACGATGGTTGCATCCTGAAAGATATCTATGGACAACTGGCAGATTGCAAAAGAACAGCCAGGTGACCGCAGTTGAGGTTCACATATGCGTGCAAGAGAGACATGAAAGCACTGGACATAAATGCAGCAACCTGGGAAGATGAAGCAACCGATCACACCAAGTGGCAATGCTCTCTATGGCGCCACCTCAGATTAAGGAAAAAGCCCTCATGGCAAGCAGAAGAGAGGAGAAAACGTCAAAAGGAACACAAGCAGCTGAGGGCTGTCATCTCAGGTGTGCATTCCGATAGTTATGACTGAAAGGGCTATTATTATTATAAGAAGCCTCGCACCTATTTATAGCATCTTAAGAAACCTTGCACCCTTTGCATTATCTTTGGAACCTTCACACGTCATTATCTTCTAGCTCACAAAATATGCAAAAAATGAGAAAAGAGATACAAGTATGTTTTGGTAAAATGTTATTTACATAAGATTCGGTATTGAATTCATGTTGTCTATGTTCTATTTTTTACAAATACATTTTAGTTCTGTGCATTATATAATGTTAATGATGAATCACCTTATAAAAGATCTGGCATGTCTTGTACTCCTTGTAGGTAGGTCTCGCACACCTGGTTAAGAAGCAATGGTCTAGCATATCTTACCTAGAATGTACTCCCTGACATTACATCACATTCAGCTCTACAAAACATTCTACCCTAAAATCTTCAATTACACTAGTCAACAACCAAAATGTACCAGAAATGAAAATAGCTGATCTTAACTAATTTTGGTGTGCTGAAAACGAAAATGACATTTAAAAATGTTGATTGGCTCTAGATTTCAGGATATATGCTACTAGTTTATTTAATTACGGTCAATTTATATATATGACGCAACTGTTGTGGGCGATTGCATAATTTTTTTTTCTAATGACAAATAAAACTGTAACTAGAAGTTGATGATGCAATCCTACCTATGATTACATCACCTTTGTGTATAAATATCTTATCTCTGATAAAATTTTGCCATTAGTTAGTGCATTTGTCCTTATCAAAAGTATCGTAGATATGCCAAGGACATGTGTGAGCAGTGCTAATAATTTCTGTTATATATGTGGTGAGGGTGACATTTGAATCACGAAAACGAAATATAACTAAAGTGATTAAGAAGGCGTACAGTTTGTATTTTGGCTGCAGAATAGGAGATCAAGATAAGAGCTGGGCGCCACACATATGCTGCAATACATGTGCAGCACATCTTAAACTGTGGTTGACTGGCAAAAGGCAAGCTGTGAATTTTGCAGTCCCAATGATTTGGAGACAGCCCACTGATCATCTCAACAACTGTTACTTTTGCATGGTCCCTCCAATTGGGAAAGGCATGTCAAAGATGAAAAAATGGACTCTGGAATATCCAAACATCCCCTCTGCAATACGTCCGGTACCACATGGCGATGACCTACCAGTTCCCAAAGTGCCAGAATCATTTTCAGCTGCTTCCACTGATGAAGAAGAGGACATTGGTGGTCCTGAACCATCAACCTCAAGCGACCCAGATTTTGAGCAAACGACATCCACTAAACCACACTTAATAACCAAAGGTGAACTAAATGATCTTGTAAGAGATCTGAATTTACCGAAGAACAAGGCGGAGCTTTTGGGTTCCAGATTGCAACAGTGGAATCTCCTGGCAGAAGATGTTACAATTTCTGTGTATAGGAACTGCCAGAAGCCGCTTATTACATTCTTTTTCAAAGAGGGTGACCTTTCTGCGTGCCACAACATTTCTGGTTTAGTGGCAGCCCTCAAAATCAATTACATACCGGAAGAGTGGAGGCTTTTCATTGATTCATCCAAGACGAGTCTTAAAGCTGTTTTATTGAATAATGGTAATGTGTTACCGTCAATTCCAGTTGTTCACGCAGTTCATATGAAAGAAACTTATGAAAACATTAAGCAGCTTTTGAAGTGTATAAACTACGATCATCATCATTGGTCACTTTGCGGTGACTTAAAAGTGGTCGCTCTTTTGCTTGGACTACAGGGTGGATACACCAAGTACTGTTGCTTTCTCTGTGAGTGGGATAGCCGTGCACGAAGTGACCATTACATCAGAAGACATTGGCCAATCAGGCAGTCATTGCAGCCTGGCAGTAAGAACATTGAGAACCCAGCACTTGTCGACACCAGCAAGATTTTGTTGCCACCCTTGCACATTAAGCTGGGTCTCATGAAAAACTTTGTCAAGGCAATGGAGAAAACAGATGAGGCTTTCAAATACCTCATCAGAAGATGTCCAAGACTGAGTGAAGCTAAAATAAGAGGGAGTATTTGTTGGTCCGCAAATTCGAAAACTTCTTCATGATGACAAGTTTCTTTGCGTGTTGCATGGAAAGGAAAAAGCAGCATGGCTAGCATTTAAGACGGTGGTGGACAATTTTCTTGGAAACAACAGATCTGATAATTACAATGAAATTGTAGAAAATCTCCTTCTGAAGTATAAGAGTCTTGGCTGCAACATGTCTTTAAAAATTCATTTTCTGGATTCTCATCTGGATTTCTTTTCGTCAAACTGTGGAGCGGTCAGTGATGAGCATGGTGAATGATTTCACCAGGACATTGCTGCTATGGAGACAAGGTATCAAGGCAATTGGAGCCCTTCAATGCTTGCTGATTACTGTTGGACTGTGACAAGAGACACCTCATCGATTGATTACAAGAAGCAAGCAAAGAGAGCTCGAACAGCGACTGAATGATGACGGAATGGGTACAAATGTGCCTTTTTAAAACATGATATGTGAACTTTAAATAATGTTTTTATTTTTTCTATCATTTTACGTTGAAATATCAATTAATTGAGTATGTAACCACAATTTTTATAATGCTAAAGTAGAAAGACTAGCTGTTCACTCCCGAGAATTAAACAAGCATACATTATTTGTATTACTGTAATGTAAATTCATCACAAAAAAAAAAAACCCAGAGCCAATTGGTGAATTTCATTATGATATTTGAAATCAGCATGTCAAAATCAATAAGAAATGGTATATTTAATTTCTGGTACAAATAACTTTTGAAAATTTGTTGACTAGTGTTATCTACCACCACCTTAGTTAGTTCCACTATACTCTACCTTGTTACTGCATTTTTTCTTCTCATGCAAGACCAATGACTCACCTCCAGAATCTGTGGTAATGGTCACAGATGCTGAGCTGGACTCAGATGTTCTGTTCGTGTCATCCCCTGCATCATCATCTTCCACTTCTGTCTGCTTATGCAGTTTTGCTGACCTCCGTTCATCTGACATGTCTGTCTGCAAAACAAGTTCAACATTTTAGACAAATAGTCTAGGAAACAAACAAATATATATATATATATCTGCATCCAGATCTGGCTGCTCCAAAACAATGGCATCTACAAAATAAATCATCACTTCAAAAGTGAGTCCGCAAAACACACACTGAAGCCCCATATGCCTGTATTGTCTTCATCATTTTTCTTTATTCTCCACCAGGAGCATGAACGACAAGTGCAACTGGTCCCTGAAGGTCGTTTTCTGTAGCACTTTGTTAAGGTTGCCAGCCTCCATGCACAAGCCCATATTAGTCATCTTATCCTCCATGCACATGCCCATATTAGTCATCTTATCCTCCATGCACAAGCCCATATTAGTCATCTTATCCTCCATGCACAAGCCCATATTAGTCATCTTATCCTCCATGCACAAGCCCACATTAGTCATCTTATCCTCCATGCACAAGCCCACATTAGTCATCTTATCCTCCATGCACAAGCCCATATTAGTCATCTTATCCTCCATGCACAAGCCCACATTATTCATCTTATATGATAAGCCTACACTGGGGTCAATGCTGGTAACATCATCATTATCACCATTTTGCTCAGTTTATAGAGCAATGGAGTCACCAGTGTAACTGGTCCCTTACAGGAAGCCTGATCCAAGACATGTCACATGCTTGTGCATGCAGTGATTTCTGTGGCAACTTGTTTGGCATGATGAGGTTGCCAGACCCATGAACAAACTCGCCTTGCATAACATGCCTGAGGATACTAAATGGGGGCATATGTCTGTATGCCAGACATAACATGCCTGAGGATACTAAATGGGGGCATATGTCTGTATGCCAGACATAACATGCCTGAGGATACTAAATGGGGGCATATGTCTGTATGCCAGACATAACATGCCTGAGGATACTAAATGGGGGCATATGTCTGTATGCCAGACATAATATGCCTGAGGATACTAAATGGGGGCACATGTCTGTATGCCAGACATAACATGCCTGAGGATACTAAATGGGGGCATATGTCTGTATGCCAGACATAACATGCCTGAGGATACTAAATGGGGGCATATGTCTGTATGCCAGACATAACATGCCTGAGGATACTAAATGGGGGCATGTCTGTATGACAGACATAACATGCCTGAGGATACTAAATGGGGGCATATGTCTGTATGCCAGACATAACATGCCTGAGGATACTAAATGGGGGCATATGTCTGTATGCCAGACATAACATGCCTGAGGATTACTAAATGGGGGCATATGTCTGTATGCCAGACATAACATGCCTGAGGATTACTAAATGGGGGCATATGTCTGTATGCCAGACATAACATGCCTGAGGATACTAAATGGGGGCATTTGTTAAGCCTCATGTGATTTTTTGAAGGTTGTATGCATCCCCATCTTCATGTTATTTTTACCTAAAGGGGAAAATCATATCCTGCTTACCCTCGAGCAACGTTAAATACGCCGTGAAAGTAACTTCAAATGCATAGAATATATCGTTTGTTAAACTTGCATTCATCTTTTGAGATGGTGAAACGCAACCCCTATATTACGTGTATTTAAACGGGAAAACCATGTTCTGCTTATGCGTTTTTCAATTATGCGCGAAACTCGGAAACGTTATCAATCGCGTGAACACAGAACATAAATTAAAAAGCCCCAGCTATGTCGGTTGTTAAGCGCTGTTTGAGGATGGTGGAGTGTCTATAATACGTGCATCTAAACGAGAATCCGGCAAGTGGATTTTTTTGGGTGTGTTACCACGTTTGTAAGCCAGACTCAGTAATGTCATCTACCGCGTGAACATAAATTTAAAATCCCCAAACATATGTTTGTTAAGTGTAAATTAAATACATTTTGTGGTGCTGGAACGCGTCTATTTACGCGTATATCCTAAATGGGGAAACCTGTTCGGTTTACGCGTTTTTTTTGTTTGTTTAAGCGCAGGAATCGGGGACGCATCTGTCGTTTGAACTAGGAACTTACTGTGCATTGCTTCTACCCTTTCCTGGGGGCGAGTGAACGGAACTTTGTTTCATTATATCTGCTATGACAGAGCAACAATTGAAGCTTTATCCTTCAAGGATAACGAATAGTAATAATAAAAGTGAAGATGATGATGTGATCACAGTAATGTGTCTTAGGTCTAGTTGTCATTATAATCAACCGTCAGCTCCCCAAGGCTATCGTCAAACTTAGGCCAGGTGTTCCTGTCCGGTGCCATCAGCTCAAGGCCTTTCCGTGCCATCCCCTTCATGTCTGTCTCCAGTTCCCTTCTCCGTGTGTTATTCTGCCTACCCCTACTTCATATAATGGAGATTCCAGAGCAATGACTGCCTTATCCGCGGGTTTTCCGAATATGTGCCATGCTGATTTATTGTCGGTCGAGATGATTGCACCATTTAGCATCTCAACTTGAGACACACTTAGACGTATCACGTATAGGATGATGACGCGAAATACATAGTTACAAGAGTCTGCCTGTGGCCGTGGTGCCTATCGGACGTGTTTTTGAAATATGTGGTGCTGAGTGTGCATCGTGGGGTGAAGCAACCTATGGGACAACAGACTACATCCTTGCATGTATATTAGCCGGAAACTTCTTCCTGCTGAACGTCGTTATGCAGCTGGAGAACGGGAACTCCTTTCGATCGTGTGGTATGTTTCCAAACTGTCGAAGTACCCCCCCTAGGTTCAAAATTCATCTTACAGACAGACCACGTGCCGTTAACAGCTCTGAAGACCAAAGCTTATAATAACGCACGACTTCACCGCTGGTTACTTTTGTTGCAGGAGTTTCACTTTACCATTCAACCAATTCAGGGTTCCAACAATTGGTTAGCGGATATCCAAACAAGATTATCTGAAGACAGCGACCAAGCCTATGAATTGTTATATCGAAATTTTGACTTATCGTCAACAATTAATGTGAACTTACTTATGTCTCAAAAGGTCTTCATATGTTTTCAAAAGTCTATTCAAGACTCTTAATCGGAAAGGTTAACGATACGTTCATCTCCTGTACAGTAGGATTTATATTTGAACTATGAGGTTAATTCAGATTACCTTACAGTTTATTTATTTACGGTTGTGCATTTATTTCTATGGGAGATAGTTTGTGATAGTTATTTCGGTTTAATATATACCGTCTTCGAGACTTAATTAGGTAAATGACTGCTTTTAGGAATTGCATCACGTTCACCCGAGGCAAACGCTCGCGGGAAGGAGGAGTAATGTTGAGTGTGCATTGTGGGGTGAAGCAGCCTTAAGAAAGTTATACTTAGAAGGATCGCTTCGCACCAAGATGAACATCACAAAAATGATAACTATATATTCGGTAGATATGACTGTAGCGAAGGATGACGTGGGGGTCCGTGCCTACGTCGGAGAGAGATTCCGCAGTGTCCGCCAAGGTGGCAGGGTCCACTTTTCCAAGTGTAGAATTTTCTAAGTGTTAATAATGTATATGAGTCTAGATTGACTCCAGAATAAGCGTAACGTTACAAGTATATATGTAGAAAACACATTTTCATAAGGATATGAAATTCAGAATTTGGATGAGGCGTGTTTTGCCAGAAATATGTGGAAAGATTTTCCCAAGGTTAGTAACCTTTGAATCAGTATAAACATGTGTTGAGAAGAATTAGTGTCGACTTGTTATATGGTGTCGGAAACCAAGATTACACAAAGTTATATAATGCGGAAGGAAGAATATTATAAATTATGTGCAGAAATTCAAGATGTAAGTAAATGACTACATTTAAGATGTGCGAGATAAATACAGAACTAAGCAGGTCTAGTATTATAAAGGAACGCGGTAGTATCAGAAACAGTACGTAAAGACGATACTTAAAGGATCGAATATATCCATTGTGTATTATTGAAATGGGACATAGCAATGTGTAAAATATATGTGAGTTGTAGACGTTAATAAAAATGAGAGTCGTTAACTATCAATAGTCTTGAATACATCTGTGAGAAGTTCAAATTCTTTATTGATTACCTTCAAATTACAAGTTTCACAGTTTGGGAGTTGGAAAAATAATTACGTACTCAAATTTCATGAACGAGTACAAAACCTCAACAAGCCAGATTTCTGTTGGCAACAGAACGAATGAAAATTATGCCAAACCCAATGACAGAATATAAAAGAGTAAAGTTTTCAAAAGTAATCTTCTTCTTCAGGTGCCTGGTCTGGAACAGACATTAGCGATCATGACCCTCCAATCTTCTGTCTTTTGATAGTCGAACGAGGTTGTTGTTGCCCAGTTTGTCATTTGTCTTTTCCTGATGGTTTTGGTGAGCGATCTATTAACACCCGCAGCTGCTAATACATCGGCATTTGTTTTCTTCTCTGTCCACGATATTCTCAGTATCCTTCTAAAAAACCACACTTCCACTGCCTCCAGTTTTTTTTCCCATTTGGTTACTCATTGTCCAACATTCGCATCCATATAAAAGAACGGACAACACGTAGCCCCTTAGTAAGCGAATTTTTGTGCTTATGGTGATGTTTCTGTTTTTCATTACGTTGCTCATCCAAGTAAAGGCTTCTTTGGACATGGCGATCCTTTTCTTTATATCTGTGTCACATCTGCGATCTGATGTCAATGTGTAGCCTAAATATTTAAAGAGATTGACTTGTTTGATTTTTTTTCTTTTGCTGATATTCAAAGATAATCCTTTCAACTCACTCTCTTCCACTACTTTGTCTAGAATGATTTGCAGATTTTCCTCTGACTCTGCTATTAAAACTGTGTCATCTGCATATCTCACTGTTGATATTCCGTCCTCCGACTTTTAATTCCCTCGAGGTGTTCAATGTTTCAAAAGTAATACATAACTAAAATATGGAATCAAATCGAGCCATAAACGACCAACAGAGAATTATGTGTCGCAATAGTCTGCGTGTATTTTAAATGATGTGGTTTTAACCACCCTACGGTGTACTGCAAAGTGTGGCCGTTCCCACTTAGAGTTAATTAATAAGAAGTGTATTTCAGGACCTGAGTGTCCAAAATTGATGCGTTAGTAATAGAAAATGGCGTGGTAAGCCAAATGATAATAAATTAATTCAGAATTGATCTAGGCTAGCCGCGGTAGCGCAGTGGTTAAGGTGCTTTGGCTTCCCAGCTCGGTGGTCCATGGTTCGATCCCCAGTTGAGGTGGGATTTTTTTTAGACCGCAAACGGCTCGGGGGGGTCGACCCAGCCTCATGAATTGGGTACTAGAGCAACTCTGGGAAGGTTAAGGCGGCCGGCGTGATGCTGACCACATCACCCCTAGTGTACCGATGGTCAAGAAAATATGGGCCTAACATCGTATTCCCAATGTGCCTCAGTGGGCGTGTAACGGGATCCTCTCCTTTTTAGCAAAGCTAGAATGATTGTGCAGACGCAAATAAACTGTATGATAATATAATGGAATAATGTCTAACGCGATGGCATAAGAGTTAGAAAAATCTGTGAAGTCTGATAACTGTAATTATTGCACAAGGGTATGTGCAAGTTTATGAAAATGTTCAAAGTCTATTGACAAATTACACAGCCCTACAAAAAAAAAAAAAAAAATTTTGGTGTCAAACATTTTACTCTTGATTGTACATAAATGAGGCCTGCTCAATCCAAATATCACATTTACTTGTCTGTAGCAGCTCTAGTTTTTGAGATACCGACATTTTTGTATTTCATTAATACAGGGTGACCCAAAATAAACGGGCCCGCGCACTTTTTTTTGGGGTCACCCTGTATTATTACAATATTTTCTATATAAGGTTATGTAAAAAAAACTATTGCTGTCTAGTCCTTTACAAAAGAAAACTGCTTGTTTACTCTCAGTTTCAGTTCTCCAAGAATATTCCCAGAATTGCCTTTTTTAGTTTTTAAGCCACTGCATGCATGTTAGTATGCTACTTTTATTACACTTCTAACAGAGAATGGCATCATCTTCAAGAAGAGCATGTTTTCTTTCACCGCATTTTTTTTGTTATATTTGTGGAGAGTACACTTTCAAAGAAGAACATAGGAAGCATATTACTGTTTTTGTGAAAAAGGCATACTTTGCTTACTTTAAAGTAAAACTAGGTGACCAGGACAAGTCTTGGGCTCCTCATATTGTTTGCAAAACATGTGTTGAACACCTGCGACAGTGGACTTGTGGGAAAAGAAAATGTTTAAAATTGGGAATTCCAATGGTTTGGAGAGAACCCAAGAACCACTATGATGACTGTTATTTCTGTGTTGTGAATATTAAGGGAATTAATGGAATAAAAACACAAAAAGTGGAAATATCCAGATTTAGATTCTGCTAGGCGACCTGTTCCACACGGAGATGACATACCAATTCCAACTTTCAGTCAGATTTCGGATTCCCTGCTAGAATATGAGACAGCAGTGGCATGTGGAATGACAAGTGACAGTGATAGTGATTTCGAAGATGATTTTTCAGATGCTCAACGCTTCGACCAGCTTGAACTAAATGATCTAATCCGAGATCTATATCTCTCCAAGGAATCTTCAGAACTTTTGGCTTCAAGATTGAAAAAAAAAAAATTACTGACTGCTGAAACAAAGGTTACATTTTATCGCAGCAGAGAGCAAGGTTTTATTCCATTCTTTTGTAAAGAAAACAACCGTGTGTTTTGTACTAATGTACAAAAGACGCAGCAATAGTGAACGCAGTCAGCGACTCATAGCTTGACTGCTTGCGTCAGGACCAGCGAACCAGAGCTGGTCAAGACCGCACTCCACCTCCACGTGGTGGTCCTGGAAACAGTCTGCAGCAGTGCAGTCTGGCTGAGCGAGTGCGGATCGAAATGGGAAGGCAAACCCGGTCCCTAAAAAATGTCGTGCAGAAGTCGGATGTGTCGACCGAAAGGTGCAGATATCACAGCTTAAGCGCAAACAGACACAACGCAACCACCGTCCTTTTCAGGGCGAACGAGGAAGTACTAATGTAGGAGGTCTTGTTAACAAAATGGGTGTAAGTTATACTCCAGATGAGTGGCGACTTTTCATTGACAGCTCTAAAAGAAGTTTGAAGGGTGTTCTCTTACACAATGGTAACAAATATGGCTCAATTCCAATTGCTCATTCTACTACAATGAAGGAGGAGTATGCTACTATAAGCACAGTTCTGGAAAAATTGAAGTATTTAGAACATAACTGGATGGTTTGTGTAGATCTTAAAATGATGAACTTCTTGCTTGGCCAGCAAATGGGATTCACCAAATATTCATGCTTTATATGTGTGGGATAGCAGGGCAAAAGATATGCACTGGACAAAGAAACAGTGGCCGTTGAGGGATGAATTTAAAGTTGGAGAAAAAAATATTGTCAATAAGCCTCTCGTTGATCGAAAAAGAGTTCTACTGCCACCATTACATATAAAGCTTGGCTTGATGAAGCAATTTGTTAAGGCACTGAACAAAGATGGTACCTGTTTTAATTACTTATGCAGAAAGTTTCCAGAATTGAGCATAGACAAACTTAAAGCTGGAATTTTTGATGGACCTCAAATTAGAAAGTTAATAAACGATCCAAATTTTATTGATTCCATGAACAAAACAGAGTCCACAGCCTGGTCATCATTTGTTTTAGTTGTGCAAAACTTTCTGGATAACTTTAAAGCAGACAATTATTCTGAATTAGTTGGAAACATGCTGTCGAGTTTTTGTGAACTTGGATGCAACATGAGCATAAAATTGCACTAACTCCATAACCATTTACATTTATTTCCGGAGAATCTTGGCGACTTTAGTGAGGAGCAAGGTGAAAGATTTCACCAAGATATAAAAACAATGGAAGAGAGATACCAGGGACTTTGGGATGCCCACATGATGGCAGATTACTGTTGGACCCTTAAGCGTGACTGTCCGGGCATATCACATTCCAGGAAGTCCTCGAAAAGATCCTTTTTGCGTGTTGACTAAACAAGTGCTAGTGATAAAGTTTTATTACATTTTTGGTAATATATGCACAGTAATTACATATAACATGAATGCAGACTAAAGTCAAAATGCCACTGATAGCACTTAACTCTAGGATTGTACATAACAATTGCCCTACTAGAGCTGATAGAAAAAAAAATCTGATTACATTTTTGGAATCAGCAACCCAAAATTACCCAAGAACAGCTATAAAATTTAAGGCACCAAAATGTGGGAATACCAGTGTAAAGTTACTAGGTTTATTGCAAATAACTGTATTAGATAAATAAATGTGAACAGTCGTCGATGATGGCGTTTTTCTTCTTGATGAAGTTTTATCCGTTGTAAGTATTGAAGAACTGTTAGCGTTTTTCCTTGACCTTAGTGTTGGTGTTCGACATTTAACAACGAGCGTGATATAAAACAGAACAAACCCTAGTGTTACTTGGCGCAAGATTTCTAAGAAGAACAGAATAATTGAAATAACAATCTCAACACAAAATAACCCAACACTAAAACTTGAAGAAAGAAGGAATAGACTCTTTAATGACAAACGATAACGGCAATAATAGTAACAGTCATCAACAACCCAAAGAAACAAATCAACAACATTGTATTTCCAACAGTCGTCTTCTCTCATCTCTTGCTTCACTGGCACATGTCTGATTCATGTCATCACTTCCACGTTAGTGACTTTACCATACAATTTCAATCACGTTCTAAATAAGCACCCATTTATGACGGTCTGCAACTTCCTGGTTGTTATTGTTGAAAATGTATTTCAGCCATACAATAAATGACGACATTTGAGATGAATACAAATTTTTGTGTTGAACTTGATTTCTCATTATCTCCATATATTTTCAAACGCAATGAAAGCTCCTCATTTAATACCGTAGACAGGCCTAGTCTCATTTAAACTATCATGGTATTGCATATACACATTTATCCCATCCTATAGCATCACAATTCATTCACTGATATAATTACTGACGTTATAATGACCGATGCTAAAGATCAGAACTACCGATGAGAGTGACTGTGGCACTGATAAAATGACTGCTAAACATCTGCTTCAAAGATACCCAACAAATGAGGAACAGAGAAAGCACATGTGGCCATCACCAGTACCATTCCTGGAAAAACTCTATGGAGATACAAATAGCCTCAAGCTGATCACTGCTTTCTTTGAACATATTCAAGTTGTCTGAGTGTACCAAGAAGAAGTAATGATGGGTTTTGTTGGACAGGCAGGATGTGGTCGAGGAAACAGTTATGACTTTGAAGGAAAGAGCATGATCCACACACACAAATGTCATTCTAATTTTGACCCGGGACACAGCGTTCATCTGTTCATCCACTTAACGGTCCACATGAACAGGCTTAGGGACCTCTTTTCGGAATCCTGTCCGCCATTCTGGACGAGATATCGATCTCTTGATACTTTCACAGAACATGTCTAACAGTCATGTCTTCGCCCGACAAAGACCGCCCGCGGTTCGCGGTTCCAGTGACGCACGCGCGAACTCTCGAGGACAAAGTCGTGCAGGTAAAACTCATTCCTCAATGACGCCAGACTGCCCCTCCCCTCCCCCGTGCTCTACTCCTCAAACAGACAGGTCGAGGTAACACCCATTAACGAAAGGTCTTACTACAATGTATTTGTAGGGCTTTTAGTAAAACAGACGAGCGATGATGGTGGTAGACGGAAACCACAAACAAATTTGACATGGGTTCAAGTCCCCAGTCAGACGATAGAATGTATATAAAAAGGTAGTTCCACAGGAGATAATTCGTAGAGGTGTGCAGTGTTACAGACTTCACTATACTAGGACCTGCACTGAGAGGTGGTGTGACCGGTTATCTTGTTCTCTGCCTTTTCCTTCCTTAACGTAAGAGCAAAGTCCGGTACCTATTTACAGCTGGGTAGACTGGAGCGTGTCGATACCGTAAATCGAACCCAGCACCTTTGTCGCGAGAGACCAGCAGAATGTATATGATAGTAAAATAACTATGTAAAATAACCAGCGAGCTACAGGTACAATTAGCATTCATACTCTTCGACAATTGATGAGGGAGACTGAGCACCTATAGGTTTGCCCGGAGTGCAGTGAGGTCGATTCTAATTAACAATAATAATCAAGAGAAGGTAGACAGGCAAATGTTTGAGAAACCCTGAAGAAATATGGTATGACGAACTTCCAGTATCTAGAACAAAAGGGATCCCGTTACACGCCTATTGAGGCATATTGGGAATACAGTGTTAGGCCTGTATTTTTTCTTGACCATCGGCACACTAGGGGTGACGTGGTCTACATCACGCCGGCCGCCTTAACTTTCCCAGAGTTGCTCTGGTACCCAATTCATGAGGCTGGGTCAACCCCAGAGACGTTTGTGGTCTAAAAAATCCCACCGAGCTACGAAGCCAGTATCTAGAAAGAAGAAAGAATTTGTCTGGAAAAATAACTTACCCCCGATGAAAGCCACAAACTATTTTAGATAGGCCCCAGGATCCAGTAAGGCATAAGAAGTATCTGGAAACTGGCGTCCCTGTAGAAGGTGGACACGACAAATCTCTGAGAAACCCTGAAGAAATATAGTATTACGACATCCGCGACCTATTTTACATCGGTTCCAGCATCTGGTGAGAAGAAAGAATGTCTGGAAAAAATAACCGACCTTTGACGAAAACCGGGGGCCATTTTAGATCAAATTCAGTAACCTGTGAGAAGAGTGTATCTGGATAGATACTGGCCGCCAAGAGGGAGATGTACAGAAAAAAAGAGAAGCCTTGAAGAAATAAGCTTTGACAACATCCGCGGGCTTTGTGTTTGAACGGCTCCAGCACCTAGTGAGATGAAAGAATATATCTGGAAAAATGACTGACAGTCAACGAAAACCACGATTTTAGATCGGTACCTGTAATCAGTGAGAAGAATGTATTTTGATTACAAAAAACTTGCCCCCCAACAAGATGTGCATCTGGATAACAAAATTGCCCCCAAGAAAATGTGCATCTGGATAACAAAGTTGCCCCCAAGAAAATGTGCATCTGGATAACAAAGTTGCCCAAAAGAAGATGTGCATCTGGATAACAAAGTTGCCCAAAAGAAGATGTGCATCTGGATAACAAAGTTGCTCAAAAGAAGATGTATATCTGGACAAATAACTGACCTCCAAGAGGAAGATAGACAGACAGGTATTTGAGACACCCTGAAGAAATATGGTATGACGAAACCCGGGAATCGTTAGAGAACAGATCCAGTACCCAGCGAGATGAGAAAGAATATAAATAAAATTTATAAAAAAAAACTGATCCTCGAGAGAAACATAGGTAGACAATGTTAGAGAAGTCTTAAAGAAGATAGGAAACTATACAGAGCAGTACATCAGGAGTATTCCCGCCGTCAGAGAAGCGTTTCGGCCTGTTTATCTGAAGAGAGATGGAGACAGACATACAAGAGATACAGACATGGAGGAACCTTGAGCTAATGGCGCGTGTCACGTAGGGTTTATATTCATTTAATTTCCTACATCTTCTTCCTATTCTTTCACCCGAATTCTCTCTTTTATTATCTCTGTATTTCCTTTTTCCTGTATATTTTTCATCCATTCGTTTTGCGAATATTATTTTCATATAATTCGCAAACTTTACCTGTTTTCCTTTCTCTAAAACTGAGAATCGCACCTGGGTGGTATTGCGTACATGTCAGTCGCGCTGGTCGGACGATAGGCGTGAATTTACAGCATTCGCTAGACATTCGTCTGAGGGTCTCTGGCCTGGGGCGTGAAAAATTCACCCGAGGGACATGGAAAGTAGACAGAGAGTCTGCATTTCAGTAAACGCATGAGGTTTTTCGTCAGGAAAAACCCGGCTTAGCGTGAAAATCCACTCCGCACTGCAGACGGTGGTCTGAGATTTGCAACTCATGCAAGCCCTCGGCCACTGATGGCTGTTACGTCACGCGATAAGCGGACGAAGGTGTTATACGGACAGGGGAGACTATTTCGCTTGGCGAAATAAGATTAGGATCCTGTGTCCGATTTTAAAGATATTGGCCAAGTTTGAAACTTTAATTTCATTCTCGCTCATAGATTCACAGTAGATAGGTTGCTCGTAAACAGAATAGCTGTTAGCGAAGATCTCAGTTTGTTTCGGCAATTTGTCGAACTTCTAGACTTCCAGAAATATTTTCAGCATTTTTATTCTTAAGTTGTGCGACTACCTGTAATTCTGTGGTTGAGGTAATTAATATGATAGATATATAGATTTTGTGAGTGTTAAAGTGTTTAATCGCTTAATTCATTTTAATCTATTTCTTTAGCGCAGAAGAGAAATAAAGTGGTAGGCTATTATATTTTCTAGGGAAGCATTCAGTGGAAAGCAGAATAAAATTAAAATTTCTAGCTTATAACGGCAATTGTAGCTATTTATGAATTTAATTTAACCGCTAATACTCAGTCGAGTGTATTTTTCTAAACTAACGTATAAACTCTAGAATCGAGCCTCATGAATGGTGACGGAATACGCACGTGTTCCTAATTCATGAGGATTGCTGATTTTTAAATATAACTTACGTCACGGGAAGTTTAAATGATAAGCAAAGCTCTCTGCTTGCAAGTTTAAATGTAAGTTATAACCAGTACAGATTCTGTTTATTATATTATATGTGTTATTTTTCCTCCACACAGTGAAAGTTTTGGGGTGACCCTAACTTTACCAGCACCTAGTAGTAGTTTCCATACTTGTGAAGAAATAGACAGTCCTTATTTTGAACCACGTGGGTTTCTTAAGTACCACTGGACTAACAGTGCATATGCAACCCGAGTTAGCCAGAAATACTATATCCCAATAACGGGTTTTCAAAGACTGTAATGATAAATACTGGACCTTGGAGCCAGATCTTAATTTCTTCTAGAAAACTCTACGTAATCTTTCTGCCTGGTGGCGCGAAATACTTCTAGTATTAACTAACATTTCCCGACTATATATATATATTTTTTTTGTGGACAAATCTGTGGTGTGACTAAAGTGAATCCTATACTGAGGGAAGGCACCGACCTGACATTCATCATTTCTAGAAACCTACGCTATTGACACTGTGCTCTGCTAACTCCCGCGCCTGGAATAATTTTAGGTGACTTAATCAGACATTTGAACAAATTTGCACACCCAAGTAGTCGTTCCCGGAGACTCCAAGTTAAATACGTCTTTTGGAACTGGGGACTTCTTGGCAGAAGACTGCATTTTTTTGAGTCTGTGTGAAGATCTAAAATCAGTGTGTTCCAAGAGGCAGCGAGCCAAGTCGTGAGTACATGTATGAGAGGCCATGGCGGAATGAATGAGTGTACACTGGTTTGAGTGATATTTTCACTATTATATCTTTGACACCCTGTTGCTGTCCTAATTTTTTTTTTTCAGATCTGCATAATTTGTTGCTAAGGCTAGAGTTCTTGTGTTTTTGTCTTAGGTTAAATCAGATTTTTTTTTTTTCAAACTCTGTGCATATAATTACGAGATAAAACAACGAAAACTCTTAGAATCAAACCCTATGTATCTGTGACTCTGGCGCCATCATCTGTTCTCTTAACGGGGCCGGGCTAAACCTAGAGTTAACACTATAACGGGGCTATCATCCTTGCAACATTTCCTTGAATTTTTATGACTATGTGTATATGTATTTTCCTTGATGTACTTTCTTTGATGTTGTGAGCCGATTTTTTCCTGATATTAAAATCGCTCTTGAACTTAATAATAGTGTTTGGTCAGCTCGTTCTAGATAATATATGTATCATTGTTATAGTTTTCCCACGTCTGTGTGTTTACCTGTCGTCACGTGTATGTGCGTGCCTGTGAGTGATAGAAATATACGTAATATGTATATTGGTGTAGTCTGTCTGACGCTGTAAAAACTGTTGTAGAAGATAGGTGAGAGAGAGAAGAATTCTTTTCGCTTTCAGAGACAGCCACTATATCTAAATCTATCATCTCACGTGTGTGGAAATTCTATTACCTTTCACTAACTCTCACTGAGTCTATCACCTATTCAAACCTATTCAGAAGGGACCAAACCTAGTCTTAATTCTCCTATCGAAA
This sequence comes from Oreohelix idahoensis, assembly GCA_024509875.1. Taxonomy (NCBI): domain Eukaryota; kingdom Metazoa; phylum Mollusca; class Gastropoda; order Stylommatophora; family Oreohelicidae; genus Oreohelix; species Oreohelix idahoensis. The sequence goes on from JAMPIV010005383.1 coordinate 308,418, forward strand.
ATCTACGACAAATGGGTTCTCGTCCGATGGATTTTTGAACTTAGAATAGGAAGACGAGTACGACAAATGGGTTCTCGTCCGTAGGATTTTTGAACTAAGAAGAGGAAGACGAGTACGACAAATGGTGTCTCGTCTACGGTAATTGAACCCAAAATCCTAAGCAACGAGCTACGACAAATCTGGTCTCGTGTAACTGGATTTTGAACTTAAGATTTTTATTCTGTAATAGAGTAAGAGTGTGATGTCTTGTGAGTTGTTATATCTTTAAATAATTTATCCCCTAGACTAACGATCTGGTTAAGAGCGTGCTGACCACACTAACTGATAGTTTTTTTCCACAGCATTTAGAAAAAATATACATTTCAGTTACAGGTTGATTGTCGGAATATATGGTAATTAATGTTGATTGTAATACTAAACGCTGGTAAAGTTTTGTGAGTGTATAACATTCACAAGGGTTCTGAAGCAGGAAGGTGTTTGAACTAAAGTTAAGGAGTGCGTTTCGGACTATCCGTCCAGATTAATTGCCTCCCTCACCCTAACTGTCTTCAGGGGTAAACTTATAGTGGATTTAAAAATTAAGGGATTATTTTTCTCTTTAATTTTTGCTATAATCATTGTGTTTTCCACTGTAGCAACTTATTTTTCAGGGATTAATCCTAACTACCATTTAGTTGGCGTAGTCGTGTTTTGCATTAAGTGCTTTATTGCCGATAATAGCAGCGATAGTTAGATTTTAATTTGGAGGAGGTATCCCAGGGTTAAGGATATCATCTTTTGATTTTTGGTAATTTTTTTTCTCGTAAGCGGTAGGAACCAGTGTATCCTTTTTCCTATTTTCGTTCTCCACGTGTCTCAGTCACTGGCATAATATGGCCGAGAGGGCAAAGCTTAGACAACTTCTCAGGGACGAAGTGAGAGAGGAGGGACTGGAAGGAGAGGAAGCGAAAGCTTTTGTCAGAGACGAACTGGAGAGATATGATGCGGAGAGGAAAGCAGCTGAAGCTTTACAGCAGAAGAAGATGGATGAAGAAATGGAAATTCGCAGGGTGAACGAACGAGAGAAGGAGAGACAGCATGAGGAAAGAGAGAAGGAGAGACAGCATGAGAAGGAGAGAGAAGAGAGACAGCATGAGTTAGCTCTTAAAACTCTGGAATTCCAAAGGCGTGGGGCTGCCTCTACCTCCAGCAATGGAGAGTCTTCTCCTCATTCTTCCTTAACTGACCCTGCTAACACTCAATCTCTTCAACTAAATGCTATGTCTTTCACTCTTGAATCTTTTCCTTGTCCAAATGAGAAGATTGACACATGGTTAGAAAAATTTGAGAAAATTGCAACTCTGTACGGGTTAGAGAGGTCGCGTTGTAATATGAAACTTTCCCAGGCCCTAAAAGGTTCTGCTTATAATGTTTATTCTAAGCTGGAAAGTAGCCAACAAGACGACTACGATGTGTTGAAGAAAGCGTTACTGGAGCGCTTTGAAATGAACGCTCGCAAGTTTTTGCAACTGTTTCGCAACAGCCGGAAAGAGAATTCTGAAACTTTTCACCAGTTCTCATCTCGTCTTAAGGGATATCTAACAAAGTGCCTTGAGCTTTCGCAGCTCCCCTCTACCTATGAAGGTCTTGAGGAACTTGTTCTAACTGAACAAATAAAGAACACTTTGTCTGCTGATACCCGGAGATTTCTCGCTGAGCAGGGGGCAGAAAAACTTGAAGACATTTTGGAAAAGTCTGAGCGTTATCACAATGCGCTGGCTGAACTACCGGCCACAAAGCGGAAACCGACAGAGGAGCATTTTCGAAAAAATAATCTAGATCAACCTTCTCATGCTGCGAATCAGTTTAACCACAGAGAAACTGGACCTCAAAACCCCCCTCCTGAAAAATCCAAGTTCTACAAGAACAAGTACCCCAACCACCCCAAACAGTCTGATCAACCCGACCGACCTACATGGCAGCGTAGCCAGAAAGGACAAGGTGGCAAAGGGAGAACCCCTGAGCACGGGACATATGATCAGACCGAGCACACCGAGCCGAAACGCATCGGATGCTTATTGACAGTCTCGCAAGGCGGAATTATTGACAGTGATTCCCAACCTGTTGGGGATAGACCCTCAACGCGAGGTACTGTTACTTTGAACGGTTCTCAAACTTCTTGCTTATTTGACACGGGGCTTTCTTATGATTGCATTGTTGCCAGAAACCTGGTTAAACCCGGTCAAGAGACAGGAGAGACCGTCAAACTTTGTGGAGTTCGTAAGAGTGATGCACCTACAGCGCTTCCCATCGCATTGGTGGAGATACACTCTGACTTTGTCAGAGGTGTGATTAAAGCGGCTGTTATGGATGATCCCATCTACCCAGTCATACTTGGCGGGAGATACGTGTGTATTGGGAAACCGGAAGAGCCGATTGTGGCAGCAGTAACTACAAGAGGGCAAACCAAGAAGGAATGGGAGCCTGCGCCTAATTTGTTACCTATGGAACTTAAAGAAGCGCAACAAAAGGATCCTACTTTGGCACCCTGCTTTAGGAAACTGCCCATGGCGAAGGAACCCAAACAGCACGGGGACATTTTTTCTGAGGATGGCGTACTTTATCGGAGAACGGGCAAGCCTGACCAAGGTTACAACCAGCTCCTAGTACCGAAACAGTACAGAAGCCAAATCCTAGAAATGGGGCACTCTCTTCCCTTTAGCGGACATATGGGACAGAACGCCACAAACCAACATATAACCACTCATTATTGGTGGCCAGGAGTGAATACTGATATTATCAGGTACGTCAAATCCTGTGCCCAGTGCCAACGTGTACCACCCAAGCAACGGACACCCCCAGTCCACATGGGTGAAATGCCAATAATGGGAACACCATTCGAACGGGTTGTGATCGACATTTTAGGGCCTTTCGAAAGGACTAAAAGAAGGAACAGGTTCATCCTGACCTTAGTCGATACATGCACTTTATGGGCAGAAGCTATCCCGCTAACATGCGCAGATGCCAAGCATGTCGCAGAAGCCCTCATGCAGATTTTCACTCGGTTGGGATTCCCTCAGCAAGTGTTGACGGATAATGGATCTCCATACCGAAACCTGTTGATGGATGAGATCGTTAAGATCTTGAGGACCCAGCACATCCACACTAAGCCATATACTCCGGCCGGAAATGGGCTCGTGGAACGTGCTAATGGAAACCTCACCATGATGCTAAGTAAGCTGGCACAAGTGAAACCTGAAGATTGGGATCTCTGTATTCCTGCAGCATTATTTGGCTACAGAGAATCTCCTCATACTTCCAAAGGATTTCCGCCAGCTACACTCTTATTCGGCAGACCCATTAAGGGCCCGCTTGAAGCCTTACTTCAGTCTCTGACAGACGAGAAGGCTGATGAGACAGTTGTCTCAGCAAGTAAATATGTGTCGGTTTTAAAGGAACGGTTGAAACTAGGGTGGGACCTAGCAACGACTAACTTTAAGCGAGCACGCACCAAGCATGCTAACCGATACAGGAAAGTCGCGGAAGAGAGAGAACTGGAAGCAGGAGAGAAAGTTTTGGTGTTGCTCCCTACCGAGAACAACCAACTGAAGATCGGATGGCAAGGGCCGTTTACCGTCCTGAAAAAGATTTCTAAGGCTAACTACCAGATCTCTATTGAAGGAAAGGAGAAGGTTTTCCATTTAAATCTCTTAAAGAGATACTTGGAAAAACCAGTGCCAACCTCCGACCATCTCCTGACGATCGCCAAAACTGACGAAGATGACGATAGTGGCAGGGATATTCCACCGCTATCAGAGGAAATCTTTAAAAAATGTCAGAAGCGGCGACGCTCTTTCAAGCGCGCATATGAGACATTCCAGGGGAAGGAAACTTTGAGGAGTGGACTTGAGTAGGAATTGGACAGAGATGGAGGGGGAAGAGGAGAGGGAAGAAGACAGACACCCCGAAGCTACGGTTATAGGAAATTAAACTCCATAACGTAGACATGGAGTGCTTCCATATCTTAAAGGGGGGAGGCTCTGTCACGTAGGGTTTATATTCATTTAATTTCCTACATCTTCTTCCTATTCTTTCACCCGAATTCTCTCTTTTATTATCTCTGTATTTCCTTTTTCCTGTATATTTTTCATCCATTCGTTTTGCGAATATTATTTTCATATAATTCGCAAACTTTACCTGTTTTCCTTTCTCTAAAACTGAGAATCGCACCTGGGTGGTATTGCGTACATGTCAGTCGCGCTGGTCGGACGATAGGCGTGAATTTACAGCATTCGCTAGACATTCGTCTGAGGGTCTCTGGCCTGGGGCGTGAAAATTCACCCGAGGGACATGGAAAGTAGACAGAGAGTCTGCATTTCAGTAAACGCATGAGGTTTTTCGTCAGGAAAAACCCGGCTTAGCGTGAAAATCCACTCCGCACTGCAGACGGTGGTCTGAGATTTGCAACTCATGCAAGCCCTCGGCCACTGATGGCTGTTACGTCACGCGATAAGCGGACGAAGGTGTTATACGGACAGGGGAGACTATTTCGCTTGGCGAAATAAGATTAGGATCCTGTGTCCGATTTTAAAGATATTGGCCAAGTTTGAAACTTTAATTTCATTCTCGCTCATAGATTCACAGTAGATAGGTTGCTCGTAAACAGAATAGCTGTTAGCGAAGATCTCAGTTTGTTTCGGCAATTTGTCGAACTTCTAGACTTCCAGAAATATTTTCAGCATTTTTATTCTTAAGTTGTGCGACTACCTGTAATTCTGTGGTTGAGGTAATTAATATGATAGATATATAGATTTTGTGAGTGTTAAAGTGTTTAATCGCTTAATTCATTTTAATCTATTCTTTAGCGCAGAAGAGAAATAAAGTGGTAGGCTATTATATTTTCTAGGGAAGCATTCAGTGGAAAGCAGAATAAAATTAAAATTTCTAGCTTATAACGGCAATTGTAGCTATTTATGAATTTAATTTAACCGCTAATACTCAGTCGAGTGTATTTTTCTAAACTAACGTATAAACTCTAGAATCGAGCCTCATGAATGGTGACGGAATACGCACGTGTTCCTAATTCATGAGGATTGCTGATTTTTAAATATAACTTACGTCACGGGAAGTTTAAATGATAAGCAAAGCTCTCTGCTTGCAAGTTTAAATGTAAGTTATAACCAGTACAGATTCTGTTTATTATATTATATGTGTTATTTTTCCTCCACACAGTGAAAGTTTTGGGGTGACCCTAACTTTACCAGCACCTAGTAGTAGTTTCCATACTTGTGAAGAAATAGACAGTCCTTATTTTGAACCACGTGGGTTTCTTAAGTACCACTGGACTAACAGTGCATATGCAACCCGAGTTAGCCAGAAATACTATATCCCAATAACGGGTTTTCAAAGACTGTAATGATAAATACTGGACCTTGGAGCCAGATCTTAATTTCTTCTAAAAACTCTACGTAATCTTTCTGCCTGGTGGCGCGAAATACTTCTAGTATTAACTAACATTTCCCGACTATATATATATATATATATTTTTTGTGGACAAATCTGTGGTGTGACTAAAGTGAATCCTATACTGAGGGAAGGCACCGACCTGACATTCATCATTTTCTAGAAACCTACGCTATTGACACTGTGCTCTGCTAACTCCCGCGCCTGGAATAATTTTAGGTGACTTAATCAGACATTTGAACAAATTTGCACACCCAAGTAGTCGTTCCCGGAGACTCCAAGTTAAATACGTCTTTTGGAACTGGGGACTTCTTGGCAGAAGACTGCATTTTTTTGAGTCTGTGTGAAGATCTAAAATCAGTGTGTTCCAAGAGGCAGCGAGCCAAGTCGTGAGTACATGTATGAGAGGCCATGGCGGAATGAATGAGTGTACACTGGTTTGAGTGATATTTTCACTATTATATCTTTGACACCCTGTTGCTGTCCTAATTTTTTTTTTCAGATCTGCATAATTTGTTGCTAAGGCTAGAGTTCTTGTGTTTTTGTCTTAGGTTAAATCAGATTTTTTTTTTTCAAACTCTGTGCATATAATTACGAGATAAAACAGCGAAAACTCTTAGAATCAAACCCTATGTATCTGTGACTCTGGCGCCATCATCTGTTCTCTTAACGGGGCGGGGCTAAACCTAGAGTTAACACTATAACGGGGCTATCATCCTTGCAACATTTCCTTGAATTTTTATGACTATGTGTATATGTATTTTCCTTGATGTACTTTCTTTGATGTTGTGAGCCGATTTTTTCCTGATATTAAAATCGCTCTTGAACTTAATAATAGTGTTTGGTCAGTGTTAAGGGCGCTCTCGGGGACCCCCGTGTGTTATGGGTGCTTCGATGACTTCTAGTATTTGTGGATGACCAAGTTATTATATGCGTAGTCAGTTTATAGAGTCAAAGTCCCTCGGGTTCTTATCACTTTTGTAGGATTCCGTAATACTGTTCGTTGGTATCGATAATGTCTGCTTAACCCTTGTGATACATTCTGTGCTGAATATGTTTCATATTAAATATTCGACCCTTGACTGACCTGTGTTAGTCTCTTGTCTTATTGATTATATTGGCAGTGTGAGATGCAGCGTGTTAAGACATTAATCATCACTGGTCATGATTAGTTGAAGATGAATAGCATTTAACTCAACTCCGAATACGATAGTTGATAAGACTGTGATTTTGACGACTCAAAATATTTAATTAGTAATTTCATACCACGAGCAGACACCAACTACATGGGAACAAAAGTCACATCACATTCATATACGATCTGTAAGAGTTCTCATTATTTCATAAGCACATGTTCACAATCTCTATCTAGAGTTCTGGTTAGAGGTCAGTTCCTTTAACGGCCAATGTCCTTTGGCATAAATTCAGAGGCTAACTAGACTTACTCCCGTCGCTAGTTTATACAATAGCCTGTTGCACTAGACTTAACTATCCTGCTAGTTTTGCAATACACTTATTATGCTAGGCTTACGTCTACTGCTAGTCGTTTAATATCCGTTACACTAGGCTTACGCTTACCGCTAGCTGTACAATATCCATCTATACTAGTCTTACACTATTGCTAGTAACATAATGTTCCTTTGGCATACCACGCCAGGCTAATCTGCCATAATTATGCAAACTGCGTTATTCATACGACGACTTACGTTTGGTTCAAGAAATACACTGCTCAAATGGCTTCCCAGCCACACAATTAAAAAGTGGTTGTACCACACAATATCAGTGGCAATGGCCACACTTCTGAAACACACTGCCGTTCGGGTCAAAACCCACAAGTCTAATGTATAGTGGCTATGCCACACAATCCATAGTGGCGATGCCACACATTTCAAACACTGCCGTTAGGGCCGAAGCCCACACGTCGAATGACCTTACAAAGACATACGCGTCATGCATAGTGATATGCATACTTATCGTTACCATATTCAATTGCGATGTTCCATGGTGCAGTAATTCGAGTCGGCCAAAACTCAAATGCCTGCACACATGCAACAATCATCGACATCGGTCGATGAGATATATCTCTATTCGTTTGAGGTGTTCCATGATACAGCCATTCGGATCGTCGACAAATCCAAATGTCTGTAAGCATGAAACAATCATCGACATCAGTCGCGGAGATATAATCATTTGAGGAATGCGCCATGCTGCATACATGAAGCAATCCTCAACATCATCCCCCTCACTTCCAAACGTGACACTTGTGGCACGAATGATAGTGATGGAGAAGACGCCCGTCTCCCAAACATATCAATATTAGTACTACCTACTTATAAGTATGATAATCATTAAGTAGACACATTAAATTTTATAACATTAATAATAGCACTTGTCAACATGGTGACTAAAGAGTTAATTCAATTTCTTCTCGAAGACGTTGCGCGATAAAAGATCTGCCAAGTTATTGTCTGAGCCAGCAATAGGCAGAATCGTAAATGAAAATTCTTGAATTAACAAATACCATCGGTGTATTCTAGCGTTACGCATTGTTCTAGCTGTTATGTAAGTAAGAGGACTATGGTCTGTCATAATGTAAAAGTGCGTGCCGATGAGATATCTTGACAGCTTCTCCAGGCACCAGACCATAGACAGGAGCTCACGTTCACCTGTCGCATACTTCTGTTCAGCTGGAGTCAGTTTCCTCGACACATAGAAACATGGATGGAGTGTTTCCTTGTAACATTGCAGCAAACAACCACCCATGGAGTAACTCGAGACATCTGATTGGAGTATGAATGGAATACGTATATTCGGTAATAACAAAATAGGTGCATTGCTAAATAATTTCTTAATTGTTACCAAAGCGCTTTCGCAATCTTTGTCCCAACGTACCTTATTAGGACTACCTTTGGTCAACAGTGCGGACAAAGGTGTAGATAGTTGTGCGAAATGCGGGATGAACTTATGGTAATAGTTTATTAGGCCTATACGCACTACAAAACGAGTGGTGAACAGATAGCATGGATTCTAAATCCCTCATGATGTTGGAAGTAAATTGTGATCCTTGATCTGACAATATATCCTCCGGAAAACCGATTCGACAAAATATCGAAAATAATGCATCAGACACGGATGCAGTTGTGATGGTTTTCAATGGTATGGCCTCTGGCCAACGCGTGCAAAGATCTACGCAAGTTAAAATATAACGAAATCCATTATTTGAAACAATTGATAACGGACCCACTATATCTACTGCATTCTTTTTGAAAGGTCTCTCGGGCACGTCTGTAATCTGTAAGGGTGCCGTATGGAACCTGCCCTTACGTGCTATACCTTGGCATGTTGTACATGATTTGCAGTATAACTTTGTATCCTTATTAACCCCAGGCCAATAAAATTGTGACGTAACACGAAACAATGTTCTTTTGATCCCCATATGCCCTGCCATAGGGGAGTCATGACCTGTTTGTAGGACCAATGGTCTGTATTCTTTAGGTACTATCACTTGATGTATAATTGTTTTGCCATCATCATAATATCTAGTGAGTATTGATTTCTTTATCTTGAACCATTGTTTAGCCCCTCTTGTGTATTTAATAGTTTTTTGTTCTGCTCGGCTAAACAATCCTTGTAAAGTTGGGTCACTCTTCTGTTTTTCTGCAAAAACAGAAGGTGAAACAGTGCCAACTTGAGACATAATTGTATCGATAATAGGAGGAGGTGGTGTAGCCATGTCCGTAGCTAACTGTTGTGCTCTCGTTACAACAGCATTTGCCACCTGTGGGTGAGATTCAACCCACATTGCAATCTCCTCAGGAGTGCAATCTTTAACTCCTGGTATGTTTCCTATTATAATTTCAGTTATGGGTGCTCTCAAGCCGCAGGCATAGACAGTGCCTGTGTAAAAAGGAGTATCAATGTATACTCTATGTTTCTATATTCCCACCAAATGTGACACACTTAACTGATTTGCCTGTAAAAGCAGAGGGCTCGATAAGCGAGTGCTTTATGCCTATCGTTGAAGACCCAGTGTCCCGCAAAACTCTTACTACCTTACCATCCAATATTCCGGGATGAAATGTAAGATAACCGACATTTACACATGCCGACATTGTTGGCATACAATGGCCACAATCAAGTGTAATTGTAGACTTTAATCTGTCTTTCGACTGACACTCATAACATGTATCATTCATTACCATACATGCGTTCGCATGATCATTATCATCATTACCTTTTTCCTTTTTAACACTGCAACTATTTGCATGTCTCTGTTTATTTTTGTCTCTCGACGGAGATCTGGCATTACCTTTGTTATTATTGACTTACTTTTTATTGCTATAATAAAAATCAGTAGAGTCATCCTTCCTGGCATCTCTACCATAAGATGATCTTTGCTTATAGTATCCTTTTTGATGTGAACCATCATAATCCCTGCCTCTGTGATACCCACGATCATGAGGTGAATATCCTCTATAACCTCGTCGATATGAATTCGAAGGAGAGCGATGACGACGGAAGTTATAAAAACCTCTGTCGGATTGATAATAATCTGAACGACAACGTCCATCAAAGCTCTTCGATCGAGGTCTGTGATCATGTTGTACCGCGCACACAGGCATAGGATCTCGAATAGTCGATCTATGAAGATCTTTATTCTGATGTGCGGTTTGATACTGTCTTCCGAGTTTTTTCATACTCATCAATAGAATTAGGATGTCTTTCCTGTAAAAATGCTTCTAATTCAGTGCTGCAAGCGGATAAAACTTTATCTCGCAGCATGAGATCTATAACACCTTCATATGTTTTATTTATACCTGATAAATCAATCCATCTGCTAAGGAAATGTTTAATAGATGCAATGAATTCACCAAAATCTGCATCCTTGCTTGGTTTTGCAGCATGAAAGCGATCTCTGAATCCAGACTCAGTTAACTGGAAACGTCTTAGTAATACCTCTTTTACGACATCGAAATCGCTTCTGCTCTTTTCATCAAGACTCATGAAACATTTAAGTGAGTCACCAGTCAAAAAATCAAGTAAAAGACTGCTCCATCTTTCCTTGGGTATGTTCAGAGCTGTGACCTTGATGATGAATCTAGATAGGAAAGAGTCAACACAATCGCGAGTCTGGTCAAAATGTGGCATTTTTAACTTAGGATAAAAAATATTTGTTGCAGCCGCAGTCTTAGTCTGTTCAGACTGCACTTTAGCTAATTCTAAAGCTTTTTCTTTTTCTGCATGAAGTTTTAATGTTTCCATTTCCATGGCATTTTTATGTGCTTGACCCAGTTGCATAAGTTCCATTCTTCTCAATTCCATTTCCTTATCTTTTTGTTCTCTGTCTTTTTCTTGCTGAGCTAATTCTTTATCACGTTGAGCTATTTCCTTATCTTTCTGCTCTCTGTCTTTTTCTTGTTGAGCTATAGTCAGTCGTTCTAATTCCAATTTCATGGATATTTCTTTTTCCTTCAATTCCCTTTCTTGGGTTAATTCAAACCTCCTAAGCTCATCAGCTCGTTTAGTCATTTCGCGCTGTTCCATTCTTTCCAGACGCGATAAATATTCATCATATTTTGTATCTGCAAAACTTTGTAGTTCCGCCCCTGATTTTCCATAACTTTTTCCAATATCAATGAATTCCTGTAGTGTAGACATGATAATAGGTTTCTGGGTACCTTCAATAGTCTATAATGTACACCAGGACTATAGAACTCACTATAATATGTACATGAATATATTAATCAATAACAAACAAGTTCCAAGAACATGTGACAAAGACAGTGAAAACAATCAAATGAGTTACAATGAAATGATTTTTCAGTTATACAACAACACTTTACACTTATAAAGTAAATAAAGAAGACTTATAAACAGTAATCAGTAAAAGAAAGAAAAGAATTTACATTACAAAAATATAACAAGACAAGTCGTCTTAGACAAACGTGTAGACAAAGAAGTTTTAGATCACACACGACAACAATTGTCAACAGTACTGAAAGTAGGTTATGTAAATAAAGAGGACGTAATTCACTTGACGAAACTGCTAAGTACACAAAATATGGTTATAATACTAACTGAAGAAACATTTATTTCCTGACTCAAAAGAAAAAATATAATCAGTCAGATCCTCAGTCAGCAAAATAAGCATGTAAATCTAATAGAAGTTAACATTCACTGAAGCTTTCCTGGGAAAATTCCAGTCAATATCAAACACGACGAATATACGTATATACGAAAAACATGAATGGGGGAACACAGATGATAGTAAAAAGTAAGTCAAGTGATGATGAACTGTAAACCAAAGCTAATGCAAGGACAATATGATAATGTTCAAGCGCCTAAGCACAATCAAGAACTTATCTGTTTAGCTGTCCCTCTGAGAAATACATGAATGCATGTAATTCTAATCCTAGTTCCGAAACGTGTCTTCAACAGCTGAGGTCCATTGATGGTAGACCTTGACCTTCGCAGCAGGGCAACCGTTTGAATGTATTGCTTCGGTCTTCGAACGTAGTTTCTTGAAACGATCTGCGTCGCAACTTCAGATGAATTTGATGAAGAGATACATTCTCCACTGGTTCAGGTTCTCGAGTGGAAGATTACCGTTCTATCTGCCTGAATCAGTCTCTTTGGTGGAAGAAAAATTTCAGATTCTCAAGCAATGTTGTCTGCTAACGTTGACGGCATCGATGTAGTGACGTCACTTTCTGTCCTGCGCATTTCAGTTGCCGGTTAGGCTTGAAAGAATGATTTTGCATTTAAAACGTTCATCATCAGTTTGACTTTCTTCGATACTTGAAGGGGGGAATCCAGTATTCACGAAATCCAGACACTTTCTGACACCAGTATGTTAAGGGCGCTCTCGGGGACCCCCGTGTGTTATGGGTGCTTCGATGACTTCTAGTATTTGTGGATGACCAAGTTATTATATGCGTATTCAGTTTATAGAGTCAAAGTCCCTCGGGTTCTTATCACTTTTGTAGGATTCCGTAATACTGTTCGTTGGTATCGATAATGTCTGCTTAACCCTTGTGATACATTCTGTGCTGAATATGTTTCATATTAAATATTCGACCCTTGACTGACCTGTGTTAGTCTCTTGTCTTATTGATTATATTGGCAGTGTGAGATGCAGCGTGTTAAGACATTAATCATCACTGGTCATGATTAGTTGAAGATGAATAGCATTAACTCAACTCCGAATACGATAGTTGATAAGACTGTGATTTTGACGACTCAAAATATTTAATTAGTAATTTCATACCATGAGCAGACACCAACTACATGGGAACAAAAGTCACATCACATTCATATACGATCTGTAAGAGTTCTCATTATTTCATAAGCACATGTTCACAATCTCTATCTAGAGTTCTGGTTAGAGGTCAGTTCCTTTTAACGGCCAATGTCCTTTGGCATAAATTCAGAGGCTAACTAGACTTACTCCCGTCGCTAGTTTATACAATAGCCTGTTGCACTAGACTTAACTATCCTGCTAGTTTTGCAATACACTTGTTATGCTAGGCTTACGTCTACTGCTAGTCGTTTAATATCCGTTACACTAGGCTTACGCTTGCCGCTAGCTGTACAATATCCATCTATACTAGTCTTACACTATTGCTAGTAACATAATGTTCCTTTGGCATACCACGCCAGGCTAATCTGCCATAATTATGCAAACTGCGTTATTCATACGACGACTTACGTTTGGTTCAAGAAATACACTGCTCAAATGGCTTCCCAGCCACACAATTAAAAAGTGGTTGTACCACACAATATCAGTGGCAATGGCCACACTTCTGAAACACACTGCCGTTCGGGTCAAAACCCACAAGTCTAATGTATAGTGGCTATGCCACACAATCCATAGTGGCGATGCCACACATTTCAAACACTGCCGTTAGGGCCGAAGCCCACACGTCGAATGACCTTACAAAGACATACGCGTCATGCATAGTGATATGCATACTTATCGTTACCATATTCAATTGCGATGTTCCATGGTGCAGTAATTCGAGTCGGCCAAAACTCAAATGCCTGCACACATGCAACAATCATCGACATCGGTCGATGAGATATATCTCTATTCGTTTGAGGTGTTCCATGATACAGCCATTCGGATCGTCGACAAATCCAAATGTCTGTAAGCATGAAACAATCATCGACATCAGTCGCGGAGATATAATCATTTGAGGAATGCGCCATGCTGCATACATGAAGCAATCCTCAACAGTCAGCTCGTTCTAGATATATATGTATCATTGTTATAGTTTTCCCATGTCTGTGTGTTTACCTGTCGTCACGTGTATGTGCGTGCCTGTGAGTGATAGAAATATACGTAATATGTATATTGGTGTAGTCTGTCTGACGCTGTAAAAACTGTTGTAGAAGATAGGTGAGAGAGAGAAGAATTCTTTTCGCTTTCAGAGACAGCCACTATATCTAAATCTATCATCTCACGTGTGTGGAAATTCTATTACCTTTCACTAACTCTCACTGAGTCTATCACCTATTCAAACCTATTCAGAAGGGACCAAACCTAGTCTTAATTCTCCTATCGAAAATCTACGACAGCGCGGGACAGGAAGACTCGGCATGAATTTGTCGAGGACCTATGCTCCATGGGGAACTGAAAGGTGATGATGATGCTACCTTGGTATGCTAGAAAACTAAACGGGCGGGTTGCCACATACAGAGAAAAACCAGGCCAATCATCATCATCATCAACATTACGTTTCTTACAGTGCATGCAGCCAGCAGCACTATAGCTGGTGCCCTTGTAAGAAGTCTGCACCCAACATTAACAAGTGGTTTGTGGGAAGTATTTGTTTTAACTTGAACGACAGGCACAGGACTCGATGATGACGAAGAGCAAGGAGTTCCAAATGAACTACACGACTGTCTAAGGCAGAGTCTCTTAATATATGGTCCATGGACCCCTTCTTCTTCTTCTTTGATCCTTAGCCGCCGACCGTCAAAGCAGTCAGTGGCCATCACGCCTGGTGGCGTCTTGTAGGGCGCCAACAAACTGCTTCCACCTTGCTCGGTCAGCAGCCATCCTTCGTGCAGTGCCCCAGCTCTGATTCACTCTTTGCATCTCAGCCTCCACAGTTCTCCGCCAAGTTATTTTAGGTCGTCCTCTCTTTCGTTTTCCTTCCGGGGTCCATAGCATAGCTGTTCTTCTGATGGCATCGGGATCTTTTCTGAGGACATGGCCAACCCAACTCCAGCGTCTGTCAGCTATGATGGTGTTCATGTCCTCTTGGTTGCTCCGAGTGAGCAGATCTTGGTTGGTGATGGTATTGGGCCAAAAGATTCGGAGAATTTTTCTTATGCAGATTGTGTGGAAAGAGGACAATTTCAGCATTTCCTTCTCTGTAACTCTCCAGCATTCTGCACCACAGAGAAGCACAGAAAGTACACAGCTCTCACATAATCTTAATTTTGTGTCTGTGTTGTACTGAGAGGACTTCCAGATGTTGTTTAGACTAACCAAGGCTGTTCTTGCTTTGTTCATTCTGTTATTGCTGGCTTTGCTTGCTCCGCCGTCTGGTGTTACTATGCATCCTAGGTATGTGAAGGTGTCTGTCTGTTCCAGTTTCTGATTCCTTACTGTCATGGGCTCAGGGTTGCCCACATTGAGTGTCATGACCTATCTTCTTTAGATTGATCTTCTTTAGATTGATGTTCAGACCCACCTGCTGGCTATACTTATTAAGTCTATCCGTTTTTTTCCTGGATGGGTTGATGAGTATGTGCGAGTAGTGCAATGTCATCTGCATATTCCAGATCTTCCAATGTAGAAAACGTAGTCCATCTTATTCCCCTTGGACTGTGTCCTGTTGTCTGACTGATCAGTCTATGACTGATAAAAATAAAGTGGTTGATAAGGGGCATCCCTGTCGTACTCCTGTCTTCACCTCAAAAGTTGGATTGCTCAACCCAACACTGCATGTAAAGTTGGCATAGAGGCTTTTTATGATGGAAACAATGCAGCTGGGGATTCCATAAGCCCTCAGTATTTTCTATAGGCTGTCCCTGTGTATGCTTTCAAAAGCCTTTTCAAAATCAACGAAGTTAATGTATAGCTGTCTGTGTCTTTCTTAGCACTGCTCTATAATGTTCCTGAGGGTAAATATATGATCTACACATCTTCTGTTCTTTCTGAATCCTGCTTGTTCTTTCCTCAGTTTGTGGTCTACTGCTTTTGAAATTCTCTATAATTATCCTGCCTAGTATTTTGCTGGGAACTGAGAGAAGAGTGATTCCTCTCCAATTGTTGCAGTATGTAAGGTCGCCCTTCTTGGGCAATTTGACAATTATTCCTTTGTTCCACTCCGTTGGTGTTGTCCTTGTTTTCCAGACTTGTGCAAATAGTGGTTCCAATAGTTCTGCTGCTAGCTCAGGGTCTGTCTTAAATAGCTCTGCATTTAAGTTATCGTGGCCAGGAGCTTTTCCATTCTTAAACCATTTGATTGCCGTGATGATTTCTTCCTGTCGTGGAATGTCTGTATTAACATCTTGATCATTTTCAGCCTCAGGAACATTTAACTGTGTCTCTGGTGGTTCCTTGTTCAGAGTTTCTCTTAAATGCTCTGCCCATCTTGTTTCCTGTCCCTTTACTGTGGTGATGAGATTTCCTTGCTTATCTCTTTCTAATGTAATATTGTTTGCACCTCGTTTTCCGCTGGTGGTTTTAGTTATTTTATATACTATGGATTCTTGGGCTACACGATGTACATAAACCTAAAATTTAACTAACATTTTAAATTATGCTTTTATGTACATTTTTCTTTGAAGCCTTCATAGGGCAGTCGAAGGGGTCCATGGCGCGCGGGCGCACACACACACACACACGTTAAGAAACCTGGCCTAAGGCACCCAAACACCTCAACGTATTAACTCAATGACCATCACCTGTACCACTCCTGAAAAATCTCTACGGAGATAACAGTAATACTAAAAATAATTTAGTATAAAATAAATATTTAAAAAAACATATTACAGTAAATGAAACACGTCCTGATATAACCAACAGCTCCATGTATATGGTAGATGGTTGAAAAGTGCGTGCTACACAGAAAAGTAGCAAACATCTTAACAACAACAAAAATGAAGAAATAGGCAACGTCCGCTTTACTCGGACAAAGAAACTGGCTACGTTACGACTACAATGTCTTCGCCAGATAAGAAACAAACTGAAAAAAAAAAATAAAAAACAACTCCAGACCTAAAGGTCTTTTATGTTTGGACATGCGCCCTAATATAACCGACTAGGTTGAACGGGACGCGCCTCGCCAAAACTTTATTTAAAAAAAAAAAAACTGAAAAAGAAACAGAAAGTAAGAATATGTTAAACTGCCTATTTTACGAATATAAGATCTTCGGCGAGCGTCCGATTGACAGAGTGGTTACAGCGCTGGTCTCTCGCGGCAAAGGTGACGGGTTATATTCACAATATCGACACGCTCCAGACTACCCAGCTGTAAATGGGTACTTGACTTTTCTCTTGAGTTATAGAAGGAAAAGGCAGTGTAGGGACCTAGACACCTCACCTTTCGATGTTGGACCTAGTACAATGAAGTCTCGAACACGTCACCCATACGGCAGTATCTGATATGGGACTACCTTTAACCCTTCTTTTAAGATCTTCGGCAGGGACAATTTTACACCGAAGGTGAAAAAAGACAAAATAAGAATACGCTAAATTGCCTATTTCACGACTCTTCGGCAGGGACAATTTAACACACAAGGGAAAAATAAAGTACGACTGCGTTAAATTGCTTATTTATAAAGTCTTTGGCAGGAACAAATTAACAAACACAGATGGGGAAAAAAGTAAGAATAAGTTAACTGCTTATGTTTCGACTACAAGATCTACAGGGACAAACGAACCAACACAGTATATAAAAGAAAGTAAGAAGTAAATTAAATGCTTAAACGTATATTTCACCTACATAATTAAAAAAACTACCTTAATAAAATCAACAGCGCAAACATTTTACACCCTTAAGCTATTAATGCAACTTTCAATTGGACAGCAAACCATGACTGCGAACACTTAACACAAAACAAAATCCAAAAAGCTAAAAACAAAGGTATTTACTTTGAAGTTCAGTGATCAAAACCTGACAAACTACATTTAACTCAATAACGAATATAATTTTTTGAATTAACTCAGGTCATTCTTTCTGCTCAGTGACCATAATCGGATTAACTTCATTTAATAACGAATGTTATAATTACAATTTGTTAAGAGTGTTTAAAACGTTTAAATAAGAACTGACCTGTATCCTTGTGAAAGGTCGACGTTTTTTCAGACACAATAAAAAAATTACACCGTTGCATTAAAAAAGAAGCTGTTCGCTGGACAACCAACTTCACGACTGCCTAGGCGTGAGAAAATGATGACCACCAATATCTAATACCCTACAAGTCTTGTCCCTGACGCCAGCAAATAAGAAACAACCAATTTCAAATGTCCACTTTATTATCACGGCCCAGGTGTGCGACGCGCCTTCGCCGTCTATTGCATTACAAGATTAAAGGATTAACACCATACTGGCGATGTTACGTAGCAAACAAACTTTCAGTACGCAAACGTAAGAAAGGAGTGTGTCTGAGGTAGGAAGGATGGTAACAAAAGGTAGAAGTGGCGGTAGCAAAAGGGGGGAGGGGCGGTAACAAAATGGAGGAGGGGCGGTAGTAAACTAGAGAAAGCCATATCTGCGATGGGGAAACAATAGAAAATGGTTACGGTCAAGTGGACACAATGAAATGGACAAAATTTTCCCCTGGCGTTTCAAGCTTCAGAACCCTTCTAACTTTGTTTAATTTGTAAAACCGAGGGAAAATATTATTGTG
Organism: Oreohelix idahoensis; assembly: GCA_024509875.1. NCBI lineage: Eukaryota > Metazoa > Mollusca > Gastropoda > Stylommatophora > Oreohelicidae > Oreohelix > Oreohelix idahoensis. Next base: position 326,727 of record JAMPIV010005383.1, read on the forward strand.
CTTTCCTCAACCACACTGGGGAAAATGCAACAAACGTTTAATGTATTCTGAGCTATATGTTGCTGTATACAGTAATTCTTCTGAGCTTCAATTTTATTTTGGCTAACAAAGTAAAGTGATCTCTTTGGTTGTCATTTTAGTTGAAGATTATTTACTTCTGTATTGGCTTCCATTTTTTGTTTTTTTTTAAATAGCGTTACATTTCCCAAATGCAATGAAAGCTGAGCTAGAATTTTATATTCATATTCTGATATCATTAACACGGAGAACAACAGCAAATTATTTAAAATCATTTTAAATAAGTTCCATCAAACCCGAAATCTTTTATATTTAGACATAAGCCCTAATATAACCGATGGTCCTTGTGTCTAGGTTGAACGAAGCGCACATCGCCAAAAAAATGAGACAAAAAACACCCAATTTTATAAAAATAAAAAATACGGAGAGCAGCAAAAGATAACACAATGTACGATGTAGACTTTCATTAATGTGCGATTAAGTACAGGGTGTCAAGCATCCTCGTACCACGTCACGGGGCCGAGAATAAATTTTTTGAAAAGGGTACAATCTTTTATGGACACCCTGTAGAACAAAATGACCAACATGGTACGATATGGCCATTACGTGGAACGGATTAAAAAAAAAACACCAGTAGGACAGGAGGACGGAAGACGCAGACGTTGGATCACATTCACATTAAGATAACCAGCCGATATCATTATCAGGCAGCAGATGTTCTTGAATCTCCCAGGTTAAGAGAGAAAAGAAGAAAACCAAAAAACACACGGGGAAGAGATATGGGGGTCGTATATAACAATTATAAAGACGGCGGATATCAGAAGAACAATTGGGCCATCGCAGCTGAGGTTCAGAGATGTGTGTAAGAGAGACATGAGGGCACCGGACATAAATCAAGCAGCCTGGGAGGATGAAGCTACCAATCGCACCAAGTGGCGATGCTCTCTACGGCGCTACCTCAGATTGGGCGAAACGAAGCTCTCACGGCAAGCAGAAGAGAAAATAAAACTTCGAAAGAAACACCAGGAAAACAAAGTTGTTGATGGCTGTCACCTCAGGGTCGCATTCCTATAGTCAGTTATGACTGAAGGGGCTATTCTTATTATTATTATAAAGAAGGTGAGAAAGACGTTGAACGGACCGCACAAGACATGATTTTGATGTGGACATGTGCCTCAATGGGAATTTAAAGGTACTGACTGGTGGAAACAATGGTGATCTGGATGCCACATCTGCTCTTCTACATACTTTAACGTCACGTAATGATGATCTCACCTTGTCTGTTTATGCATGTCACTAACATGTTGTTCTATCTTATGATGTGGTGACATGCAAGTAGCCTTATGCAGTATTTTATGTAGAAATATGCTTTAAATTCCCCAGACTACAAGGTCTTCAATATTTGGACGTCTGTCCGGTTATAACCAAAGGATCTTGTGTCTATGTTGAAAGGTCACCCATCAAGGAAGTAATGTCTTGACTTCCCTTTTTATGAATGATATTTTGATGAGTAAAATTCTTCAATCGTCGATTCTTCTTAGGTATTCCGTTGACGAACGAACGAACGAACTTTATTTTCAAAGGGTTGAGAATTGGGCACGCAGGCCCGTCTAACATTCTGCCCTTCCTTTCGCTCACCTTTCATACTGAACGCATAATACTGGGTAACGTTCATGTATACGTTTCCTTTTGGCAGTTATGAATGCTACCGATATTAGTTTAGGTCACAAAGCTGTATATTTCTGATGTGTCTTAAGCGCTTCCTTTGAGAACACTAGTGTCACGCCTTTCCGTGAGATCGTCTTCTGTTTGCTACTTGAGCTGAGGATAGCACTATTTCTCCTGTGCTCATTCTTTTCGATGTCTTTTCATTTTGTTTCGTACAGGACGGGAACGTCAGTTTTATAGCTTTTCATTTGTGGAAAAAAAAACTAATGTCATTAAACCAAAAAATAAATAAATTATGCAACTCTGAAAGCCGTCGGCACTGAAAAAAAGATTTCCATCGGCACTGTGAAAAATTATCCGTCGGATTTTGTAGTTTAGATTCAGACTCCGTTATACCCATATTACACATCCACACATGTACCACCACACACACAGATTTGAAAAAGCCAACTCATTCAGCCAAAAATCCAACCCAATACATTTCGATTCCATGTGCAGGCATTACTGAATTATGGCAGCGATATGCGAAACAAACATTAATAAATACATTTCTCCAAAATTAATTCTATCCCCTGGGCTGGTTATTATGCTGACACTAGCAATAACCCGTCAATAATGACGGAAGTAAATCAAATACTGTAATATATTTTTAAAATACTTTTTAATTCAAAATAAAAGTTCTGTTGCTCTACGTTCGGTTGCCTCTTCTGAAGACTCCTTTGCTCGTTGTGATGCTCTCAACTGACGAATGCGAAAAGCTTCTGCAGCACGTTGAGATTCATGCTCTTCTGCAGACTGATTTGCTCGTTGTGACTGAGGCTGTGCTATCTCATTGTTGTCGTCATATTGCTGCTTCTTCTAGAGTCTCACTTGCTTGTTGTGATTGACGCGATCGTCTCTTCCTCTTAGCATTTGCAGCTCGTTTTGCAGCCATCTTATCATTTTTATTGATGACTGTAGAAGGAAACAATCTGCTTTCCTTAGACAGATTATACGAAGAGTAAAGCTGGAATATACTGTGAAAACAGGAAACGTAGAAGGAAACAGAGACAGAGGACAACAAATAGAAAAGATACAGGACAGTTTGACGCCGTGGCATGGACAGAAGTCAACACAATAATTGATAAACATTTACGTGGTAATTTTCTGTCTTATTTCTTAGTAAGGCGCTAAAGCTGTTTTTTTTTTTCCCCTTTTTCTTTAAACCCACTCTCTCTGGGAGGGGGGAAGAGAGAAAAGAAGTAGTTGAGAGACATGATCACCTGTACCAGCCGGCATAAAAACTTGAAGGAGAAAGAAGTAGTAATCGCGACACAAAGATTGCAGACATGAGGTAATCCTAAACCAGATTTTATTTACCCAGTAAGACGACAACACTCAGTGAATAAGATTACGGTGGCGTAAGTTGTGCTTACACCGGCACCAAAGGCACGAAACCCAACCTTGGGGACGTCTGCACCCGATAATTACACAAAGGGATTGCGGGTGTCAATACTCGGCGCTGACCCGCCGCCCCTAATCTCTCTACGATAACTTGGAATTCATGTTTATATAATATTTGTGAAACCTTCTCAAACCTGGACTCATTACAGGCACTCATATCACGTTGCGGAAGTTAGTTAAGGCTACAACAGATGGGTTCCGCGATCGGAAAATGTGGTGACTGCGACACACGTATACAAACTACCCCTACGGTCGGACAATTACGACTGTGTTACAGAAGTAATTGTTATCCATAGTGAGGGGGTGAGAGAGGAGGGGTGTGAGATGAATGTAAGCAGAAACAAATATTATCATTAACTCTAGTTAAGCCATTGTAGTACTAGCCCTTATCAGAGCTGCAAAATGCTAACTCAGGGCTTCAATATGCTAACTCGGGGTTTCTTAAACTGTGGTCTACGGACCCCTAATGGATTATTTGGGGTCCTTGTACATAAGCTTACTGACTTGGTCGTTCTTCTTCTACCTTGGGGTGCAGAGGTTTGCCAGAGAGAACGTCATACTATTCTATGTGTACTGTCGTAAATTTATTTTGAGAGAAAAGAGTCGTAGAAATAGTGGTCCGGTTTAGAGTGGAAAATGATGATGGAAAGCTCAGTGATAGAAAATGTAGAGATTTAATAGTTACTTCACAGCGTGCTGGAGGAGAGTAAAGACAGACTTATTTACGACAAATCGTGTCTCTCAATCTTCTCTTTCACTCTCCTGGTCAAACAATTATTTGCCAGTTTTCCAGACTCGCATCTGCGCGCACACCGATTCGGTGTTTTCAAACACACACACGACGTTGATACAAACTATATTAAACGAATAGGGGAAAAGTTGGGCTTTGGGTATATCCAACACACAGAACTAAATGAGTTTAGGTGATTTTATTCACTATAACATCAATCACTAAAAATATCAGATATTACATAAATTATCATAAGTACACAAATGCAAATAACAAGTTTGGGAGAGGGTGAAGAAGATTGGTATCGACTAAGCCCTTCCCGCTCATTAGACAAAGACAAACCCAGTCCAGAGATAGATAATATCAGGAACACGGGTACGTTAACCTAACAGTAAAGTTAATTACTCTGAAAGAGGTGTTACCAAGTTAGGTATAAGTGATAGAAAAAAAAAAACCTGTTCTTCCCAGCTGTTCTTCCCTTTACTAAGCAAATGGAAAGGAGGTGGTTTTAAACAGAGTTAACAAATTATCAACTATCCCACTTAAAGGAACAATGTAGGGTATACAGAAAAGATATATGTTACCAGGTAAGCAAGTTAACAAAATGGTCACACAAAAGAATTAATTTCCTGTCATTCATACACGCGCTAGCAAAGGCCTTCACTCATCTTGCTCTCACTTACCGATTGTGAAAAAATCTTGCACTCCATAGAATAACACAACAGCAGTTACACCTCAACTAAATGTATGAGTGTTTGTTCAAGTTCTAGCCCCAGATTATCGGGTAGGCGGTCAGCACATAAAAGGGTCCCGTAATCGCTGGAAAATGAATCTGTAGTTGTGTCTCTTTTCTTAATAACAGTTTCTATGGGAGGGCACGGTCTCTGATACCGGGGTGAGGATGGTGTGGTCTATTTGACTATGCCGCGGATAATAAAATTCTTACGCGTGCTGGTACACTTTATCCGTGAGGTATGGTTTAAGTCCAGTGAGAAAACTAGTCACATCACTGTTCAGGAAATTATGAATTATCTCTCTGTGTCAGTAAACTAACAAAGCTCGGGCCAGTGTTCTTCTTCCCGTTACGACTTAAGTTGTTTGATGGTGCGTTAAATTTGTCTTTTGGGTGTGCTTTCTTTGCTATAAGTTAGATAGCGGAATTCCAAACATAGAATCGCCTCAAAGATTAAAAATTTACACAGTCTCAACAAGTTCTGCGTCAGGGGAACTCTGCACACTGTTTATGCTTTGCTTTGCTTAGATTGATTTCTTTATTGCTTTCTTAATGCTGGGATCGCACAGGTTACGATCACACTGTATGAAAGAAAAAAAAGACATGTAATATACCGAAAACAAATAACCTTCTAAAGCGCGATGAATTTCCCGTTAAGCCTATAATACACTCGAGTATTTAATTATGTATTTAATAAACACTGCGCGAATTCTAGTGGTTAAAAACCCACATCTATAAAACTAGGACTTAACTGAATTTATTAATTATAAATTCCTTCGCAACGTTAAAAGTTAATTTAAGCATCTATTATCTTTTGAAATAATATAATAGATAGATCATTATATTTAAAACTGGAACTCTTGAGATGGTTTAATTAAATAGATTTAAATTAACACAGAATCCCTTTAAATAGAATGACTGAGCTAGACCACTGATCACTTTACACAATATATATTACCGCTTTGCACAGAAATAGAAATCACTGCAAATATATATAAAATCCAGGGGAAAATCTATAACAAGATTTCAATAAAGCTAGTGCTTCTGTAAAGGTCTGGCCAGCGAGTGATAACGTGTCTAGTTCTACATGGTCTATTTAGCTAAAATGAAATGTAAGTTGAGTGGGACATGATAAACTTGACAACTTATTTGATCTCACGAACTTTTGGGGATCTGACCGCCAAATCAAGAGAAAAAGCCGCCCCCTGGTCTTCGTATCCGCTCGCTGCTGCCCGTTTCGCTTTCCCCCGTTCGCTCGGTTCCTCGATTGACACCGAGACGCGAAATTAGCGGCAAGCAACTGCGTCTCGTATCAGGGAAAACTACTGTCTTTGATAGCGCCGATAGTCTCCCTTAAGATCCCTCGGTCTGTCTCTTTGATTTCGTCGCTGTATCCTACATGAGTCCCGGTGGAATGCGTTCTGGCAAACGAAAAGTTACAAAGAACAAGGACTGCCATGTAATGCTATCCACAGGTTTCCCCAATGTGTGTCCTATCCGTTGCCAGCGTCTTCTTCTCACCTCTTGTTCCATTGACACTTGTCTGGTTCTTGTTTTCAACTCCACATTAGTGATCTTATCATACCATTTTAATCCTTCTATTCTACGGAAGCACCCATTTATGAAAGTCTGCAGCGTTTTGATTGTTGTTTTTGCTGTTCTCCTCGTTTCAGAGCCATACAATAGGACTGGCGTGAAATTTGAGTTGAAGATTCTTATGTTAGCATGGACTTGATTTCTCTTGATCTCCATATATTTCCCAATGCAATGAAAGCTCCACTTGTGAGGATAATGTCTAATATGTTTTAAATGTCATGTTTAATTATGCGATGTAAATATTTTTTTTAAATAAAACGAGATTCGTAGCCTTGACCGGACAGTAAAGGGGTCCAACGAACAAAACAGTTTAAGAAGTTCTGCCCTAGCTGATAAATAATATGAGTCCTTTTCAGTGCTTAATACTTATGAATGCTGCATTAAAGTTCAGCGTTCTCTCTCTCACCCTTTCTCTCTCTGCGTATAGCAATTGCGCTATGAAATAACCGAAGGTCTTCAGTCTAGGAAGCCATGGTGTGCCTCACAACAAGAAGGCAAATACTTCAAAGAAACCAATTTAAACAAAAAACACAAACTCTAGCTAAAGATAGCACAGCAATGAACAAGACGCAGAAAATCTACACAAATTAAAAAAAAAAACATACATTGGAAACAAAAACCTACTGAAAACTTAAAAAATTACGAGCTACAGTATAATAAAACAATGAAAATATCTGTATAACTTAGGGCGACCATACGTCCGGATGTTGCAGGATTTGTATGGCTTTTTACATCAAAATTTAGCGACCGGTCGGCTGTTTTTTTTAAAGTGCGAATTTTCCGGCTTTTTAAAACAAAATTAGAAAAACAAGAAAGGAAAAAAAAAACGGATATCTTTAATGCGAAAAACAAAATTCTGAAAAAATCTAATTGTCTTTTATTGAATAAGTAATCCAATACCATAATTCCCGCCGTAAGTACGTCGGTCGGTCACATCATGCACACCGTCATTAGCGCACTTTTTCTATTTTTCGAGAGTACATTTACTTTCAACCACAGCTAGAAAGGGGGGGGGGGGGGGGGAGAGAGAAGGGGGGCAACAGTGGTTGAATTACTAGACGATAATTGTATTGTTTGCCTTATATGTACTCTCCCGAAAATAGAAAAAGTGCTCAAATGACGGTGTGCATGAACAGTTTGATTATGGAACGTCAAGCCAACAACTCAATTGATAAACAGTACATGAGACGGGAAGGTGCGGAGATGCAGATTAAATCAACAGACAATCAAGATACTCTTCTGTCCAATTTCATTCGGGAAACGGATTTAACTCATCATTTTCTTAAAAATAAACTTAAATTGTGAGTTTTTGATTGTTTTCTTCAAGGCAAAATTTTAATTTAAGGAATTGCAGACTTATTATTATGGATCAAAATGATAAGATTGCTGCAAAACGAGCTGCAGATGCTAAAAGGAAGAACAGTAGAATGGGGGGGGGGGGGGGAACACAAATAGTAATACGTCTTACAAGGAGAAAGGACAGGAAAAACCTACGTTGCGGCCACAAGGCCTTCGTCAGGTACAGACAAACAAGACAGGAGGGAAAGAAAGAAACTGAGAATTAAGTAGAGAACATGAAACTATTAAAAAAAAAGAGAAAAACAACTCCCTTGTGTCCAGTCACATGTCCAGTCACAGAAGCAAGATGGCTGCCACTAAACCGGAAAACGGAAGTCGAAAGTACATTAAAAACAAAAAATAAGAAATAATGAAAATAAGGACCGGAAAAGAGTGAGGAAAAAAATAATAATAATAATAATATATAAAGTGAGGGAAAAGCGATTTAGAAAAAAAATAAAAAAAAATAAAAAAAAAATAAATAGATATAAATAAAAAATAAAAAAAAATAAATAAAGAGACGATCGCGTCATTCACAACGAGCAAGCGGACTACAGAAGAAGTTATTTAGATTCATTAGATCATTATCACTGCTCCACATGTCATTTAGGCAGGTTACTCCATGTCTTCATATTTAATACATCCATATAATTTTCACTACAAATATCTAATGACGGTCGCCTGCAATGAGAATGACCACAGTAGTAATAGTACCGTCTGTAATACATGTAACAAAACACAACACACTATAATTAAAAACGTGTCAATTTTGACGTGTTATTGCTAATACTATAATAAATTTTAACAATTTTTTTATATATTTCTTGTTAACGAAATGCTATTATCAGATTCAATCATTTTTGTTTAATAATAGTTTTATATACATTTATAATATCTTTACAATTGAGGGTCCCGATTTCTTATACATTGTATAAGCAGCGTACATTTGTTCAAATTCAATTCATATTTAATTCATTTAGTCCATGGTTAAAGACTAAATGATTTAAATATAAAAGGGATCAAATAAAAAAGTTGGTATTTATGCCGCTTAAACAAAAAATCTGTCATCCACTTCTTCTTTACAGTCCTCTTTACTTCTGGTACGATTTCTTTTGATGTTTGATGTATTGATTCCTTTAGCATTTCCCACTGTTCATCTATACCCTGTATTTTTCTATTGCACTGTACCTATTCTGTACTGTAATGTTGTATCTTTCACTCATTCCCTTTTCTGACTTAAGTAAGGCTAAGTTTAATTTGATGTTGTTTGAAGCTCGCTTTACTTTCTTCAATTTTATTATAAGTTTTATAGGCGCTCTCTCTTCCAAACCTCTACACCTCACGGTAGAAGGGGATCGACTAAGTAAGTAAGTAAGTTTTCCTATTACTGGTACATGATCGCTGCTGCAGTCTGCTCCTGTCATAGTTTCCACAGATTTCAAACTGTTTCTAAATCTCTGCATATTAGTATGTAGTCAATCTGATTATGAACATTGTTCCCTGGACTTTTCCACGTCCAAAGGCGTCTAGGATGCTGCTTAAACCAGGTCTTTCCTACTTTCCTATCATGTGATCTTGTCCACTCTATCAGTCTGTCACCTCTCTCATTTCTTTCTCCCAGGCCATGACCACCAGTCACATCATCAACTTTTTCATTTACAACCTTTGCATTGAAGTCTCCAAGTATAACTGTTGTCTCATGAAATTTACACTGAGTCATTGCCATATCAAGTTCATTGTAAAATGTATCTATTTCTTCTTCTGTACTATCTGCTGTTGGGGCATATATTTGTATAAAAATGATATCAGTTGGTCTGCCACTCAATATATCTAATAGGACTCGATCTGATATTGCCCAAAATCCCTTTACTGTTGTTTCCCTTTCTACATCCAATATTATGCCTATTCCTCTTTTTATTTCCTCCAAAATAAATTATTTTGTAATTGTCAGAATACATTTTACCTGTTCCAGTATATCGCATTTCACATAGCCCTAATACATTTACATTCATTCTTTCCATTTCCATCTTGATGTTATCTAATTTTCCAGTCTGCATTAGTGTCCTGACATTCCAAGTTCCTATGTTTAAGTTATCTTTAATTCTAATTTTGCTAACAGTAGCTTGATGACGATCGGGTATCGCCTGTAGCACATGATGCTCCCTACAGGACGAGGTGATTCCTCTGGAATCCCCCTTAACGTCGTTGTCTTTTTCTAGAAAGTTGTTTTGATTCATGATTGTACAAGAGATAATACGACGGTAGTTTCCCGTTGCTTGCCGTCGGTTTGTGTACGGTTGTCTCCGCTAGCCTTTGACTAAAAAGTCAAACCCACAAGGCAGTGGGGAGGGAAGAGGTTAAAGCGCCTCCATCTCGCTGGTTGTCACATCATAAAACTTCAGAGGTGATTTGATACAGACAGCTGTCCCTCGCAACTATCCCACCTCGCCCCCAGTGACAACCACCTGTTTTTGCCTCACGGTTGGTTATTCAGTATTCACAGCTAACCTCTATCTCTAGACTCTAGAGGCCATTCAACCATCCAACACCCGGTTGACGCGCCTGGTAGGAGGACAGGTTTTACAACTGATGGATGCAAAAAGGAACAAGAAGCAAGACAACAAAGAATATAACAGACTAAATAAGGAAATAGTAAACAAATGTCAAACAACAAAAGAAGCATGGCTAATCCAGAAATGCAGGGAGCTTGAAATGCAGAACCGAAAAGACACAAAATCTATGTACAAGCAAATAAACGAGTTAACAGGCAGAAGGACGCAGTCAATGGCTGTTTGAAATCAAAAGAAGGAACATTGTTAATGGGTCATGAGAATATGACAGAAAGGTGGACAGAATACATCAAGGAGCTGTATGATGATGAAAGATCAGATTTGAACGATCAGGATAGTTGTGAAGGACCTCCAATACTTGTGGTAGAGGTAGAGAATGCCATGCGCCACATGAAGAAAGACAAAGCGCCTGGACCAGATAATATAACAGTAGAGGACATTGGAGCTTTGGGAGAATTTGGAGTAAAGGTGATAACAAAACTCTTAAATGACATCTACAACAGTGATCAAATACCTGATGATCTGCTAAAATCCATATTCATAGTTTTGTCAAAGAAACCTGGAGCTATGGAATGTGAAGAACACCGCACCAATAGTCGTATGAGTCATGTGACTAAAATGTTATTACGAATTATCATGAGAAGAGTGAGAAATAAAATTAAACCAGAAATCAGTGATGAACAGTGTAAATTTGTAGAAGGTAAAGGCACAAACAATGCTATATATATTTTATGGAACATTAATAGAAAGAGCCATAGAGGTGAAGACAGATCTGTACTTGTGCTTTATAGATTACACTAAGGCATTTGACAAAGTGAAACATGAGGAAATTATCAAAATGTTAGAAAGCATCAACATTGATGGAAAGGACTTGAGGATAATAAAGAACATGTACAGGCAACAACCAGCTGTTGCAAGAATTAACAGCTAAATAGGAACGTTTCAGCAAGTAAAAAAAAGGGTGTCAGGCAGGGACATGTGCTGTCACCGGATTTGTTCAATCTGTACAGTGAAAATATAATGAGATCTGTAGAGGACATGCCACTCGGCGAACATAATATAAACAACTTGAGATATGCTGTTGATACAGTCTTAATAGCAAAAAGGAGTTGCAGGAAATGGTTGATACAATAGTAATAGAAAGTGAAAATAAAGGCCTTAGCCGTAACAGCAAAAAGACAGAAGTAATGGTCGTCTCAAAGAAAAGGGCTTCCCCAGAATGCACAATCAAAGTAAATGGAACCGTTTTAAAACAAGTCGATAAATTTAAATACCTGGGAACATTAATAACAACGGATGGAAGATGCATCTCAGAAGTGAAGAGCAGAATAGGTCAGGCAAAAGTAGCATTCTATAACATGAAGAGTATTTTATACAACAATTCTTTGTCATTGGAAGTAAGAAAGAGAGTTCTTCAGTGTTATATAGAACCATTCCTGACATATGGGAGTGAGTCATCGACAATTAGTAAACAAACAGGGAAGGCACTGGAGGCAACAGAGGTGTGGTTTTATAGAAGAACGTTAAAAATACCATGGACAGGCAAAAAGAGTAATAAGATGTCCTGAAAGAGGCCAACGTGCAAAGGAAACTTATTTCACAAGTTAGAAAGAAGCAATCCACTTTTTGGGGGCATATTTTGAGAATAGGAAAGCTGGAATATATCGTAACAACAAGTAAGATTGATGGAAAAAGAGATAAGGGAAGACAAAGAAAGCAAATACTGGACAGTTTGACATCGTGGCATGGAAAGAAGTGAACAGCAGAATTGATAAATTGTACTGGAGACAGGAAGTTGTGGAGAGACATGATCTCCTACGCCACTAGGCATGGTACTTGAAGAAGAAGAAGAAACAAAGAATAGTAAATTGGGGCCCGATATGCAAAGATAATCCGTTTTTTAGTTACTCGTTTAAGTGCCATCAAAGACTTAAGGGTCTGTTATATTTGGACATGCGCCCTAATATAACCGACTAGGTTGAACGGGACGCGCCTCGCCAAAACGAGGCAAAAGTTTTACATTTAAAAAAAAAAAAAAAAAAAAAGTTACTCGTTCAGTGTGATAACAAATGAATTATTTTAAGTACGAATCCATTCTTTCATTTTCAGTTTACAGAAAATAATATAACTTATTGGTAAACAGTTTCATGTGCATATTATCATAATCATTCAGTTTTTTATTTATACAGTTTGTAATTTTATCAGTTATAAATTTATTGCCTGAATTAATAACATATGGAATGCGTTTGAGCTCATTTTCTGAATCCAACAAGGAATGTTACAAGTTCAATACAATTATAAGAATGATTAATGTACAGAGTTCCATAAGTATTTAGTTGGAAATTCAGACTTACTGAGAAAATAATGTGAAAGGAAAAGTACAATGTTAAAGAATGAATATTTAGTGATGTTGACAAAAAAAATAATGCTTGATGGAAAAATTATTAAAACATGCATTTTGTGAAGATTTAAACATATTTTTTTTATTTCCGTGAAGTATTTCCATATACTTTATTTATCATGATTATTTACATAAATGTATTAAATTAGTGAAATTAATGTGTCCTCCTTTTCTTAAAAAGTACCCTCCATTGTCCTCCTTTTTAGTTTAAAAAAAATCAGAAAATGCCTTTCTTTAAAAAAATAATAATATGGTTAAACATAAAACGAGAGTAATGATGTGATTGTCCTTCTCATGAAAATGGAACCCGATAAATTACCAATACTCGCCTACAACACTAGAAGACCTGGATTCAGAGCACGGGAAGATGGATAGACAACATCACAGACATCCTACAACAACGCGGGCTCACAGCAGCCAAGGCGACACACTTGGCTCGGGAACACAAACTTCACCTTCACACTACACTTCACGGCGATAAAGGAAGGAAAAAGTAAAGTAAACGAAGAGGTATTACAAAAAAGTAAAATAACAGAGGTCAAACATCAGTGTAACTAGATGTGTTAGAATAATGACAAGATCATAAAAGTTAACCGATCACACATTATGACGTGTCACTTGCTAGTAATACATATGTCATTTGTTGTGTGTACTCTGACTCATACCGACATATCCTGCTGGATCTCCCGGTACTTGTTTCCATATTTATCTTAATACCCATCTTCTGCTTGGCGTGTTCACTTCATATTTAGCGCCACGTATTTCCCATTTTTGAAATGTTCCTAGCTTCTCTGTATTAATAGAGGTACATAACCTATCATTGCCCTTTTCAAACTCAGTTTCTTCGCATGCAGTTATCAATTTCCTGACATGGTTTTTATTTTTAGTACAGTGTTTCTCAACCTTGATTATAGCAACGCCCCCTTTTGACAACTAACACTTTTAAAAGCCGCTCATCCTTTTAACACACCTTGCTCTTTATCGTGTATACACAAACACACACACATATACATATATTCCGCCACACTTTTAAAAAAGCAATACAGTTAATGAGTTATCGTTTCTTATAATATAAGGAAAAAGAGAAAGCACATAATTATATTAAATATGTGGTTAAGTACGGAATTATATACACCACAAGTTCATTATATTAGAATTACAAATTGGCGGAGAAAATGATATAAAATTAGTTCTTACAACTCTATAACTATCATAATTATATCAAAGATCACACACAATTCTGCGTAGTGCTGTGACTGTAACGTAAACCTCGCTAAACAAAGAGGGGTTTTTGGCAGGCACATGTGGGACACGTGATTGTGCGGGGAATGTTTTGGGAGGGAGTCGTGCAGTGGAAGTGGACAGAGTAGGGAAGGGGCTGTGATGTGTTCACGGGCTAATCAATGTTTGACGGGAATGTGTTTCCAGAAGAAAATATGTATCGAGAGTGAAGAGACAAGGTTAGCTTGGATGTGTCGAGAGACTAACGAGTGTTTCGAGTGTTGAAGGGATATAAATCTCTACCTACTGTCTCCTGACAATGGTATTATCCCAGGTACTAAAATTTTGGCGTTTAGAATCCTTGAAACACTCCATGGGACGCAAGGCAAATAAAAACTATCGTGTTACAAGCTATGCAAAGGGGAATATCTTTTGTAATTGTTTCATATTGATTCTTGTAAAAATGTACACAATGCCCCCCTGAATGGAAGTAGCGACCCCCAATCGTTGCGATCCATCAGAACACCGCCAGACATCTTGGAAACTCCCCCCAGGGGGCGGTACCGCCCCCGTTGAGAAACACTGTTTTAGTAGGTCTACTCTGGTTAGAGAGGCGCTTGCTTCTCGCTCCAGTCTACACAACTGTAAATTATTTTGTTCTCATGTAGCTCTCGCTTTCTTTCCTCTCCTCCGATGAAGGCTTTGTGGCCGCAACGTTGGCAATATTATCTGTCTTTTGTCATAGTAAGACGCATTAGCTTCTTTTTTTTTTTTAACCCACCCTACCAAACATTACAAATCCCATCTGGAGAGAGAGAAGCCCTTCAATCTGAAGAAAGAAAAATAACCTGACGCTCAAATAGTTCAAGAAGCTGGAGATAGATAGGACACACACTGAGGAAACCTATCGACAGCCTTACCATGCACTCCATGTGCTGTAATCCCCAAGGTAAAAAAGGTGGAGGGAGACTGATGCGTGATGCCATATGATGATGGATGGTATCCGCATGTCTGGTTTTGTGTAGTGTGCAGATGTGTTCAGTCAAAACAATGTTCATACAAAAATAACAGGGCAATCCACATAGGACGTCAGTAAACTCACGACGTATAAAGTCAATGATTCTTGAAACAGCCGTTGACGTTTTTCTTCATTATTTATTGTGGACGCCACAGTGACAAAATGGTTACGCGAATATGTAGACACATCAAACAGTCATTATCACAGCAACATTCAATACAGCAATAGACGGTAGACAGCATTACAATGATGAGTCAGATGCATGTTATATTTCAAAGTGCTGTAAATGTAGTCAGGTGAAAAACTCCATCCCTTTCTATAACAGCCAGGAGATAACCAGATATATGAGATCAGTTCACTCTCCGTAATCTGACTTCAGCAAGACAGACACGTCTGCCGAAGTATAAATAATGTCCTCAAAAATATCCTCTAGATAACAAAGGTTTTTCAAACCTAGTTCAGGTAACCAAGTAGCAAGTAATAGTCCTTGGGACCTGCATCAACCGATGCAGCACAATACAGCGACATGTGAGCTAGGAAAACATCTCGTGACGACGACTTTCGAAGACAGGCTATGAGCCAGAAATCGTTCACGACCAAAAAAATCGATAGAGTTAATGAAAATGTTAATTTACCTTGCTTTCATGAAATACACAGAAATATCACGCCTCCCGACATGTGGGAAACACTAGAGGTATTATCTCGAATAAACGAAATATCCATTAAGAGGACTACACATCCCTGACAGAACAAAAAATAGCGGAGATCCCCTCTTCAACGAGGCATCTCTTTCGCCATTCCAAATCGCTCACTCCACTAGTGGTGGGCGGAAACCGATCGACCAAGAAGCAAGACAAGTCATGCGCAGTCCAGCGCAAAATGACAACAGCTCAAACTTAACTGCATTCGATACCAACGCGAGAAGACAAATGCTTACCGAGAAAAGTGACTATAAATTTCAAGCAGTTGTTGCCCTTGCGTTATAAAATAGATATTGTAATAAAATGATGTTGCGAGAATTTAAGAGACATGAGTCTTTCCGTTTATATCTCAGCGCAACTTTCAGTTTAACAAAAAATATGTGCTTGAACTCAACTGCAACGCTGGCAAGCAAACATCAAGCCCTGAAAAAAAAACTACTTGTGTCTCTTAGCGAGCACAGGGTTTCTTAAGCTGTGGGTTCTAGGGGGCCCGTTTACATAAGGGTAAGGGAGGTAAAGGATCCCGTTACACGCCCATTGAGGCATATTGGGAATATGGTGTTAGGCCCGTATTTTCTTGACCATCGGCACACTTAACCTTCCCAGAGTTGCTCTGGTCCTCAATTTTTGAGGCTGTGTAGACCCCGGAGCCGTTTGCGGTCTAAAAAATCCCACCTCAACTGGGGATCGAACCATGGACCACAGAGCTAGGAAGCCAGTGCACTAACCACTGCGTTACCGTGGCTCCCGTTTACATAAGCTAGCATGTACCATTCACAGGTTTTTATAATGCTTATATGAGCTTTTTTGTAGTGGATTTTGATGGTATTTGTATGGTTGTGTTATCACCTAGTGTGATGCGTGAGGTCAGCTGTGAAGGCTCCTGAAATAAGTGTAGCTGTGAATGTACAGAAGACCCTTCTTGCTACCACTATACGACCTCACACATTTCTTTTTTTCTAATGAATGTGGCTACGTTAAAATCTAGGGTACTGAATGTAATGTGTTGTATTGACATATACAAACACACACACACAGATATTAAATAATATAATATTATCAATAAAATTTAGAACACAATGAACTAAATTCAGCTGGTGAAATTTTAGAAAGTAAATCTTTTTTAAATTTATTTGTTCTGAACCAAGGTTTTATTTTGGCCAGAACATATGAAAGATTTTGAAATTTATGAGTGAATGGCATGAATAAATGGCATGATAAATAAAAGGTGTGTACGTATACAATTTTCACGATTAGTTAATATTTCTACAGTTCATAATTTTATTTTCCCTGGGAGAACGATGAATAGATGTGCTGTTGGGGTGGCTTCATCCCTCCCTGTCTATGCCTACCAAACATTGTCCATTAATGATGGAAGGAAATGGGATGTTTTAGTAGTAATTCACTTTGGGTGCTATGTCTATGAAGTTGGTGTAAATCCAGCAGACCAGCCTGCTTACGTAACTTTGAAAGAGTAGTTCTGGTGCTGGAATCTGGTGGCCCCACCTCTCCGTGCTTGGGGGCAATATATCGGGTGGCCCCACCTCTCCGTGCTTGGGGGCAATACAAGGCTGTTCTGCCGAGATGCGACACTGCACGGGTCCTCACTGTCAATTATTTACCCCGCATTTGACACCACCTTTTGGTGTCAACATAAAAAACTCACAGCTCAGATTATGAATAAAGAACACAGAAATGCTAGCAAAACTCAGCTGAGCTGCTGGCTATAGTATGGCGTCCCTGAACTTATTTCAATTTACTTCATTGGAAATCACCACACTTAAAATTTACTGTGTCTATCACTGGACAACTATTGAGGAATGGCAAAAAAGCGCGTCTGAGCGCTGATAATATGATTGTCTGTGGCCAATCAATGCCTTGCGTATTTTCAAATTCAAATTTCCTACACTAAAGTCATTTCAGTCATGCTTCAGTCAAGTATGGATTTTTATCTGTTAGTCCGTCCGTCTCTACTTGCGTTTTCACAAAAAACGTACTTAGTTTTTGAACCAACCTATCCGTCCCCTCTACAAATTTTGTCTTTAAAGTTATTTTTAGCCACAGCTCCCACCAATGTCCCTCTCTTTCATTCTAACTAGATTTGGACACTTGAGTCTCAAGGTCGCGGTTTTTGTGCAAATTAGTAACATGTTTGATTCAATGCAGTCTTTCGCTGATGTGAACAACACAGTCTTTTGTCAATGTCTTCATTATTATCTATCCGTCTGTATAAATATAAGCATATTATTTCACTGCTCAAAATGGGCCATCCGGCCAGCTACTTTTTATATTCCTAACATTAGTATTAAGAAAAAAGTTACTTTTCAAGGTTAGTTTGTTTGTTTTTTTCGAAATATTTTCTAGAATATTCGGTGAAACGTTTGCCGCTGCATTCAAATAAAGGACAAAATATCACAAAAGCGTCCAAAAAATGACTGTTGCGTATAATAACTATGGTCCCTTTTGTCGATTTCGTTACCTTGTGTCAACTTGGGGACGTGACTTTTCCTCCGTTTCCCCCCCCCCAATTGCATCTTTTTAGCCTTGCTAGTTTCACGCAATTTTTCAGTCATATTTTTACCTTTTTGATCCGCCGTTCTCATTCCGTTCAAATGGTAACCGTTCTAGCAATTTAATTTCCATGGCGGGTGATGACCCGCGGTCAGGGCGATCATGTACTATCAGCAGCTTACGCATTATGTTTTTATCCTTACATGTTATCTTTGGAGGTATTTTAACGTTGTATCACTGTTAATTTTACGACACATCTCCCCACTTGAAAACATGCCTACGGCAAGTTCCAAAACCAGTGATACACATAGGTAAAATTACTCCTCACGTCTGCCACTACTCTAATTTTGATCACAGGGGTGCCGACTGAGGAAATCTGCACCAACATTCAATTTGCCTGGGATATATTGGATACTAAACTGATAAGGTTGAAGCAATAAAGACCACCTCAGCAATCTCGCGTTTTCATGCTTAGCCTGAGATAAGAATACGAGAGGCTGATGATCCGTCTCGACCACAAAAGTCCTACCATACAGATAGATTTGAAACTTCTTTATTGCCCAGATTAACGCTAAACATTCTTTTTCGCTTGTGGAGTATCCTTGTTCCGCCTTATTCAATTTGCGGCTTGCATAAGCGACTGGTTTCAGTTCCCCATCAGGTGAAGATGATCTTTGCAACAAAGCCCCTCTGAGTCCTACATTACTTGCATCGGTTCTTAAGACAAAGTCCTGTGTCAAATCAGGCAGTTTGAGAATAGGCTTGCTAGTGAGTTTTTCCTTTAAGTCTTGGAACGCTAGTTCACACTGTGCAGTCCAAATAATTTTATCTGGAAGTCCCTTGCGAGTCAGATCAGTCAGAGGAGCACAAATAGAGTTAAAATCTTTGATATATTTTTGATAAAATCCGCATAACGACACGAATGATCGCACGTCCTTTTTTGTTTGTGGTCTAGGTGCTCTCTGCAGTTTTTCCAAGTTCTTGGGGTCAGGGGTCATGTTACCCTGAAATACAGTGTGTCCCAAGAATTCCAACTCTTTGCATCCAATACAACATTTTGTTGGCCTAGCAGTTAAGTTCGCCTCCCGAAGCCTATTAAATAACATTTCTAGAGCTTCAATGTGTTCTTTAAATGTCTCTGTGGCGACGAGAATATCATCCATGAAATTCGTGATACATGGGTTATTCAGGGGATCCAACAATTTGCGCATCATCCTTGAAAACACACTCGGAGCATTTTTCAGTCCGAATGGTAGCATGTTGAATTCATAATGTCCATCTGAAGTGCTAAAAGCCAAATAAGGTCTCACTTCAGGCTTCACTGGAATCTGGTAATAGCCTTTACTAAGATCCACCTTTGAAAAGTATTTTGCCTTGTTTAATCTGGCAAATAACTGTTTGGTGTCTGGTAATGGATCCACTTGTCCTTCTGTGACAGCATTCAGTTTCCTATAATCTATGCACAGTCGGTGTTCCCCAGACGGTTTTCTCAACAAGACGCTGGAACTAAAGGGTGATTCACTGTGTGAAATGATCCCCTCCTTCAATAAATAATCTATTTCTTCCTTCAATGCCTTCTCCTTCGCGAACGGAATAGAATAGGCTCTCATACAGATTGGGTTTGAGTCTACCAGTTTCATGTCATACTGTAGCAAATTTGTATGGCCTGGTTTATCTGTTAATACATCTGTATGTTCCTCCAGAACCTGTTGAACTCTCTCTCCCTCTGGTTTTTAGTCAGGTGCTTACTGACTTTTACCTGTGCTGCTGTTTCACAAGGATGTAATGGGTATTCATGTGAGGTGAGTGGTTCCTTTTGCATTTGAGTTACGATAGCTAAGGTCAGTAAGGGGGTGCTTTCCTGGAGTGGTCTGTCCAGATACTTCTTTAACAGGTTTACATGATTGTCACGTGGGTCTTTATATCATTAAATTACCTACATCTTCTTCCTATTCTCTCACCCTAATCCTTTCATTTTATTACTTTTCCGTACTTGTTTTTCCTGTATTTTTTCGCATCATTCGTTGCGAAAAATATATTTCTTTCCCATCATCGTTTTTCTTTCTCATACTGACTAGTAACCTTATTGCATCAGATGTCAGTCGCGCAGATAGCTGTGAAGATACGGTTCTCGCCAGACATACGTCTGCAGTTTCCCCCGGTCAGAGCGCGGCCCGACCAGATTTCTGGGCCTGAGGTGTGAGAAATTCGTTTCGCTGGACATAGAGCAGACTTTTGGTCTACCATTTTGTTCACCTGTCACTAGCTTAATAGCTGTTAGCGAAGTTTCTCAGTTTGTTTCGGCAATTTGTCGAACTTCTAGACTTCCTTAAATATTCAGCATATAATTCTTAAGTTGTGCGACTACCTGTAGTTCTGTGTGAGGTAATATATATTATATCTAGTATTTTGTGAAATGATAAAGTGTTAAGTCGCTTATTTCATATTTCACTAGTTAGATTTTGCGCAGAGTGCCAAATTTATATAGTCTGTATTATTTTCTAGTGACGTGTTTCAGTGGATAGCAGAATAAATTATATCTTAGCTTACTAAACAATAATGTAGCTATAATGAAGTTAAATTTTACTGCTAAGAAATCAGACGAGATCATAATTTTCTAAGCTAACTTACAAATGCTAGAAACCTCATGAGATGTTGACGGAACACGCACGTGTTCCTAAATTCATGGGGATTGATGATTTTTTTTTTTTAAGATATAACTTACTTTACGGGAAATTTAAATGATAAGTCAAGCAGTACACTTGCGGTTTAATAATGTAAGTTATAGTTGGTACATATTGTAAAAATTATTTGATATGTGTTCTTTCTTTTATATAGTGAAACGGTGGTACCAAACTTTACCAGCGTTCTAGTACGTGAACTTTATTTGGGAAGAAACAAATCACTTTCATTACCTGAACTGTAACAGTTAAATGAAGTAAGAGGCCTTCGCGCCAGAATTAATTCTTCCAGAATAACTCTTCAGTACAACTCAGCCCGTTGTGGCAAGCAAAGATCAGAAACATTCCGACAGAGTTTTGACTAGTACTGTGGTGACCAAATATAGTAACTCCCTGAAAGTAGACACCGATCTGACATTCCTTAAATTCTAGAAACCAAAGCTAATGACATTGTGCTCTGCTAACTTTCATGCCTGGACAATATTTTATGTGACTTAATCAGACATTCGAAAAATTAGAACACCCAAGGAATCGTTCCCTGAGAGTTTAGTACGTCTTTTGGAACTGGGGATTTCTTGGTCAAGGACTGCATTTTTCGGGTCTGTGTGAAGGTCCTAGAATTGAGTATGTTCCCAGAGGCAGCGAGCAAAGTTGTGAGTATAACTGTGTATCCATGGCCATGGCTGAATGAATGAGTGTACGCAGATCAGAGTGTTATTTTACAGTTATAGATTGTCACCCATTTACTGTCTTAATTCTTTTTGTTTAACCTGCAGAATTTGTTACTATTTGCTAGAGTTTCTTTACTTCTTAGGCTAAATCAGATTATTCAACTCTGTGCATACATTTACGAGAAAAGAAGAAAAACTCTTAGCCTCAACCCTACGTATCTATAACTCTTTGGGCCATCATCTGTTCTCTTAACGGGGCTGTGGGCTAAACCTAGAGCTAAGATTTTAACGGGCTATCATCCTTGTAGCATTTTCCTTGAATTTTATGACTATTTATATATGTTTTTCCTTGATGTATTTTTGGTGTTGTGAGAAGATTTTTTTTGATGATAATAATAAAAATCTCTCTCTTGAACTAAATCAGTGCGTTGGTCAGCTCGATCCCAATTATCTGTATATTCATTGTGATAGATTCCCACGTCTGTGTGTTTAACTGTCGTCACGTGTATGTGCGTGCCCGTGAGTAGATAGAGATATATTAATATATATATATCTGTGTGTAGACTGTCTGACGCCTTTAAAAGCGGTCGTAGAAGATAGGTGAGAGAGAGGAGATTATCTCGATTCTCAAAGACAGCTTCTTTATCACATTCTATCATCTCACGTGTGGAAATTCCATTGCTTCTCACCAGCTCACACTGTGTCTATCACTCATTCCAACCTATTCAGAAGGGACCAAACCCAAGTCTTAATACTCCTATCTAAAATCTACGACAATGATAAACTTTCTCCTTCCCCTTTTTGTCAATTTTATAGTTTGTTCTAGACACCTTCTCTAGAACCGTATATGGACCTTGTCAACCAATTTGTAATTTATTCTGGCTGCCGGGTAGTAGAAGAAGCACCTTCTCTCCCACAGCTAGTTCTCGGTCCTTTGCCTTCCTATTAAAATATGCTGCATGTTTCTTCCTGGCTTGTTTCAAATTATCATTTGCCAGTTTCCATCCAGCTTTCAGACGAGTGGTCAGTTCGTTCACGTATTGATAAGATGAGGTAACAGTCTCTTCCGCCTTCTCATCTGTCCAGGTCCTTAATAAAGCTACATCTGGATTTTTAATTTATCATACGTAGTTTTCCTGGAACCCGTCTGGTCCCGTCCATTAGAAGCGCCATAGTGAGGACTTTTCTTCCTAGAATCATCACTCACAAATCGACCACTACCTATTTTTTTCTTGGGTTTATCTCCCCACTTTAGATTGCTTATGAGAGATCTTCGCTCTCTTTTCTGTTCTTCCAGTTTATATAAGTCTGACCGAGGGATTGTCATCTTATCCTGGGTAAAATTTCTTCTTTGTACTCTTCGCATAGTGGCCATGTTAATCCATTCAAGTGAAGACTGGGTGTGAAAAGGGGGCTCCCATTGCACTTTGTCTCCTTGAGTATCATTAGTTTTCCTTCCAGGCCTAATTTTGCCCCGTGGCGTTTCTAGGTCCTGCACATATTTTCCCTTTGTGGGTGTTCCCTCATGAAATATGCCACATGCTTCTACAAAGTTTTCAATATCAACATTTACGTCGGGCCAATAGTATTTGCGAGCAACTTTTTGGCAGATGGTACCGACTTTTTCATGGTCCCCATCTTTTCCAACATGTAAGCTCCTTATTAAATTTGCCCTATATACCTTGGGAAGAACCAACTGTCCGTGACCAGTGGATCTAGTTCCTGTCTTCCTATATAGCAATCTGTTCTTCATGAAATATTCCCCCTTGCTCGGAGGTGTGTGGCATTTGGGCAATTTTTTAAAACATGGCTTGAGTGTCCTATCCTCAGCCTGCGCCTTTCTCATCTCCTCTGGATGAGCATTTATAGGTTCACCTTCTTCCTCCATCTTCTGTGACCTGGTCTGCACTGTCGCCATGATCACAGGCCTCTCGGGATTCCCCAAGAAGACGTATCTACACCCCAATATCAGAGGGTAGATTGGTTCATCTATCACTGCTGCTCTGATTTCTCCTTCCACATAGCGAGTTTTCACCGTTATCCTTGCGATGGGAAGTGTCATGAGTGGTATGTCCTTAGTCGCCCCTTGTATTTCCACTGTTTCTGTGGTATACTGACTTGGGTCCACTAGGCTAGACTTCACAACTGAATCATAATCCAAACCTGTATCATAAAGGCACCTTATGGTGACCCCATTACAAATAACATCCTCACAAACTGGGGGGTGATAAGGTTCCTGTTGTCCATTAGGATTAACCTTTAATCTTTGCGTCCCCCGACTTCATTGCAGCAATGTTTGAAGGTTTCCTTCTACAAAATTCGGTGTTATGGTTATCTCTCTTGCACCATTTACACCATCTTTTTCCTTGGTTAAACGGTTTCCTTTCATTATTTTTTTGGTCATTGAACTGTGAGTTTCTGTCGCGATAGTCATTTCTTGGCCGCTCAAAGTTTGTCCTACCTCTATTACCCTGTTCTCTATTGTCCAATTTATTAAATGTCTGTGGAGCTTTAAAATTATCTATGTGCTTCTTTTTAGCACCACTTACCTCTGCCTGGGCTGCCTGATACCTCTCAGCGACATTTAAAACCTCTCCCAATTTCTCTGCACCTTGTTCCATGAGAAATTTTCTCATGTCTGGAGCCATGGACTCTCTCAATTGCTCAATCATGATCATTTCTTTAAGATCTTGGGTCTTCCCCAGAGCAGTCCATTTCTCCAAATAGGTTTCCAGTCTGGCAGAGAATTGGTGGTATGTCTCCCCAGACAACAGTTTGGCATTTCTAAATTTCTTACGATAAAATTCCCCATTTTTTTTCGTACCTCAATAACAAAGCCTGCTTTAACATGTCATAATTGTCTTGGTCTTCTCTGTTCATTTTTGCGAAGCCTCCTTCATAAGAAGTACCTCTCAGTCCCTGTGATAGCTTTAAACTCCACCTCTCTCTCTCTAACCCATATGTAGTAGCTAATAACTCAAAACGTCCTAGGTACCCCTCTATGTCATCGTCTTTTTCAACAAAATGGTCTAAATGAAACCCCATAGCTGAGTTTGAGGCTCCCAGACTGGGCGTAGCATCTGAGGCAAAAGGGCTGGCACCATTTTCAGGAGCCTGGCCTTGTAATTCCAGCTCCCTTAGTCGTAATTCGTGCTCCCTTTGCAACCTTCTATCTTCTGCCTCCCTTTCGGCCTTTTTATCTTCTGCCTCCCTTTCGGCCTTTTTATCTTCTGCCTCCCTTTCGGCCTTTTTATCTTCTGCCTCCCTTTGCTGTCGTTTGTCTTCTGCCTCAATCTGCAGCCTCTTAATTTCTCTATCAGCCTCAATTTGTAACCTCTTCTCTTCAGCTACCTTTCTATCTTCCCTTTCAATATATTTATCACATTCAGCCGTTACGTATTGAATTAAAATCTGACCATCCATTCCCATCTCCTTTGCCGTCAGCACAGCAGCTGATCTAAATTTTGCCAGCTCCGCCATACTTTTTAGACAATCTAGTAATGTACAAGATAAATCTCTAACCACTAAAGTACTTCTAATTACTATAGTCTAACTAATTATAATTAACCAGTTAACTAATTAATTATTACTGGCTGTGAAGATTCACCAACTTCTAATTGCCCTATTAATTTAAAGGGACACTTTTAATTTTAAGGGAATTTTACAATTTTGTTCCCCTAATTTTATTTCTCCCACCAGGAGATCCTTATATTACTGTTTATGCTAATTATCCCGGACGAGCCCCCAATATATGTAGTTATTATCAATAAAATTTAGAACACAATGAACTTAATTCAGCTGGTGAAATTTTAGAAAGTAAATCTTTTTTAAATTTATTTGTTCTGAACCAAGGTTTTATTTTGGCCAGAACATATGAAAGATTTTGAAATTTATGAGTGAATGGCATGAATAAATGGCATGATAAATAAAAGGTGTGTACGTATACAATTTTCACGATTAGTTAATATTTCTACAGTTCATAATTTTATTTTCCCTGGGAGAACGATGAATAGATGTGCTGTTGGGGTGGCTTCATCCCTCCCTGTCTATGCCTACCAAACATTGTCCATTAATGATGGAAGGAAATGGGA
Organism: Oreohelix idahoensis; assembly: GCA_024509875.1. Taxonomy (NCBI): domain Eukaryota; kingdom Metazoa; phylum Mollusca; class Gastropoda; order Stylommatophora; family Oreohelicidae; genus Oreohelix; species Oreohelix idahoensis. Next base: position 352,118 of record JAMPIV010005383.1, read on the forward strand.
TGTTTTAGTGGTAATTCACTTTGGGTGCTATGTCTATGAAGTTGGTGTAAATCCAGCAGACCAGCCTGCTTACGTAACTTTGAAAGAGTAGTTCTGGTGCTGGAATCTGGTGGCCCCACCTCTCCGTGCTTGGGGGCAATATATCGGGTGGCCCCACCTCTCCGTGCTTGGGGGCAATACAAGGCTGTTCTGCCGAGATGCGACACTGCACGGGTCCTCACTGTCAATTATTTACCCCGCATTTGACACCACCTTTTGGTGTCAACATAAAAAACTCACAGCTCAGATTATGAATAAAGAACACAGAAATGCTAGCAAAACTCAGCTGAGCTGCTGGCTATAGTATGGCGTCCCTGAACTTATTTCAATTTACTTCATTGGAAATCACCACACTTAAAATTTACTGTGTCTATCACTGGACAACTATTGAGGAATGGCAAAAAAACGCGTCTGAGCGCTGATAATATGATTGTCTGTGGCCAATCAATGCCTTGTGTTTTTTCAAATTCAAATTTCCTACACTAAAGTCATTTCAGTCATGCTTCAGTCAAGTATGGATTTTTATCTGTTAGTCCGTCCGTCTCTACTTGCGTTTTCACAAAAAACGTACTTGGTTTTTGAACCAACCTATCCGTCCCCTCTACAAATTTTGTCTTTAAAGTTATTTTTAGCCACAGCTCCCAACAATGTCCCTCTCTTTCATTCTAACTAGATTTGGACACTTGAGTCTCAAGGTCGCGGTTTTTGTGCAAATTAGTAACATGTTTGATTCAATGCAGTCTTTCGCTGATGTGAACAACACAGTCTTTGTCAATGTCTTCATTATTATCTATCCGTCTGTATAAATAAAAGCATATTATTTCACTGCTCAAAATGGGCCATCCGGCCAGCTAGGTTTTATATTCCTAACATCATTATTAAGAAAAAGTTACTTTTCAAGGTTAGTTGTCTTTTTCGAAATATTTTCTAGAATATTCTGTGAAACGTTTGCCGCTGCATTCAAATAAAGGACAAAATATCACAAAAGCGTCCAAAAAATGACTGTTGCGTATAATAACTATGGTCCCTTTTGTCGATTTCGTTACCTTGTGTCAACTTGGGGACGTGACTTTTCCTCCGTCTCCCCCCCTCCCCCCCCCCGTCCCCCCCAAATTGCATCTTTTTAGCCTTGCTAGTTTCACGCAATTTTTCAGTCATATTTTTTCCTTTTTGATCCGCCGTTCTCATCCCGTTCAAATGGTAACCGTTTTGACTTCCCGTCTAGCAAGTCAATTTTTATGGAGGGTAGTGACCCGCGGTCAGGGCGATCATGTACTATCAGCAGCTTACGCATTATGTTTTTATCCTTACATGTTATCTTTGGAGGTATTTTAACGTTGTATCACTGTTAATTTTACGACATTTTTCCCTCCCTTTTTTTTTAACAAGAAGGGATCCATAGCGTTCATTGGACAATCAAAGGGGTTAAGAAACCCTGAGCTAGCATAATGAAACCCTAAAGATGCTAGTTCTAAAAAGGGCTGCTAGCGTGTCACTGGAACATGAAAAATTCCATTTTTTAACTTGATCAAGTATCCAACTTTGTTATCTGGCCTTGATTTCAACCGTTCCAGGAGTTGGTATAGTGTAAGCGCTGTTGAGGATTGTTTCATGCTTACAGACATTTGGATTTGTCGACGATCCGAATGGCTGTATCATGGAACACCTCAATCGAATAGAGATATATCTCCGCGACCGATGTCGATGATTGTTGCATGTGTGCATGCATTTGAGTTTTGATCACACTCGGATTGCTGCACCATGGAACATCGCAATTGAATATATATTAACGACGTAGTATGCATATCACTATGCATGACGCGTATGTCTTTGTAACGTCATTCGACTTGTGGGCTTCGGCCCCAACGGCAGTGTTTGAAATGCGTGGCATCGCCACTATGGATTGTGTGGCATAGCCACTATATATTCGACTTGTGGGTTTTGACCCGTACGGCAGTGTGTTTCAGAAGTGTGGCCATTGCCACTTATATTGCGTGGTATAACCACTTTTTAATTGTGTGGCTGGGAAGCCAATTGAGCAGTGTATTTCTTGAACCAAACGTAAGTCGTCGTATGAATAACGCAGTTTGCATAATTATGGCAGATTAGCCTGGCGTGGTATGCCAAAGGAGCATTACGGTACTAGCAATAGTGTAAGACTAGTATAGATGGATATTGTACAGCTAGCGGCAAGCGTAAGCCTAGTGTAACGGATATTAGACAACTAGCAGTAGACGTAAGCCTAGCATAATAAGTGTATTGCAAAACTAGCAGGATAGTTAAGTCTAGTGCAAAAGGCTATTGTATAAACTAGCGACGGGAGTAAGTCTAGTTAGCCTCTGAATTTATGCCAATGGACATTGGCCGTTAAAAGGAACTGACCTTGAACCAGAACTCTAGATAGAGATTGTGAACATGTGTTTATGAAATAATGAGAACTCTTACAGATCGTACATGAATGTGATGTGACTTTTGTTCCCATGTAGTTGGTGTCTGCTCATGGTATGAAATTACTAATTAAATATTTTGAGTCGTCAAAATCACGGTCTTATCAACTGTCGTATTCGGAGTTGAGTTAAATGCTGTTAATATTCAACTGATCATGACCAGTGATGATTAATGTCTTAACACGCTGCATCTCACACTGCCAATATAATCAATAAGACAAGAGACTAATACAGGTCAGTCAAGGGTCGACTATTTAATATGAAACATGTTCAGCACATAATGTATCACAAGGGTTAAAGCAGACATTATCGATACCAACGAACAGTATTACGGAATCCTACAAAAGTGATAAGAACCCGAGGGACTTTGACTCTATAAACTGAATACGCACATAATAACTTGGTCATCCTCAAATACTAGAAGTCATCGAAGCACCCAGAACATACTGGGGTCCCGAGCCCGTAACAAGCGCCATATCACCGATGTAGTTAAAACCTGTTTCCAAGACACTCATCACGATCCAGATGAAGAATCGATGAGGTTACAAAAATATTCAATCTTTTATACCAACAAAATTTTACCTGTAGGAAAAGTTATAGTTCCAAAGTGTAATAGGAAGAGGACAGCCGTAAGACAATACATTGAACCCCACCAATTGCGCGAGTTCCATCCGCACGAATTTGAATATAGGTGAGTTCTCTTTTGCATCTTTTTATTTGTGAACACCAAGGGTTGGCATCCGCTCAATCCCGATCTACCAGTAGATCCCTAGCCGACAATTTGGTAGTTCTTCCTCGTTCGCCCTCAGACTTCTACATTAATGGCTCTAATAAAGGCAGTAGTCAGCCGAAGGTTTCTGACATCTCCAAACAGTTTTTCGTTGAGAGAAGTAAATTGATACTAGTAGCTTTGTGGTTCGATCCCCAGCTGAGGTGGGATTTTTTAGACCGCAAACGGCTCCGGGGTCGACCCAGCCTCGTGAATTGGGTACAAGAGCAATTCTGGGAAGGTTAAGGCGGCCGGCGTGATGCTGACCACATCATCCCTAATGTGCCGATGGTCAAGAAAATATAAGCCTAACACCATATTCCCAATATGCCTCAATGGGCGTGTAACGGGATCCTTTACATTCCTTTTACCTTAACTAGTAGCTTTGGGTGGACTCCATCGAGTTAAGAAGCCCGGCACTCTCCTACCTGGTTGGTCTCCTTGGGTAGAGCACCATCTCGTTGAGTAATATTTGTATCTGTCATCTTAAGGCGATTTGTGTTGCACTATGTTGTGTGCCTTGTACAACCGACATCACCATGCATTTATTTGACTGCTTCCCTACCTTTTGGTTTTTCATGACCTCCTTATGAAAGGCAGCAGTACTGTTTCACTATAGAACTGGTCTCTACAAAAGTGCAGAAAACTACTGAGAAATATTATTTTATCCCTTTTTGGCATCAGTCTCCAGGTTTATTCCTGTCGAGCTGAGAATATTAGAAATTTGTTGGCTTGTACTGTTCCTACTCATCCTTCGATGTTTGCAATCAGCCCTGCTTTTGACCAAGTCTAAAAAAACAGAAGCCGCTGAAGAACCCAGAATCTACTGAACAGTCTCACTAACCTCAGCAATTAGAAAACTCGGTGATAGTCAGACAGGCTTCAAACAAGGTTGCAGAACAGACTAAAAACTTTTACATTTTGTGCATACACAAAAAAAAAAAAATTAGATGCATTCCAAGAAGGTAAACACACCACAGTTGTATCATCGGTCTGCAGGAAGGATACAACACAGTGAGGAGACAGAGGCTCTACACCAAAATGACAAAAATAGTCATACACGGAGAAAATATACCTCTGGATTTAAGCATTCCTAAATAATAGAACAATATAAACAACAGCAGAAGACACTAAATCATTCACAAAATAACACAACAAAATAACACCGGAGGGGGATTACGGTACCATAATGGTCAGCGTTAAGTTGCTCCCTATACCCCCTTTGCAGGGTAGAGAGCCATCAAACCTCGGGTCAGTACACACACGCCAAAGTGGGCCTGGTGTAACCTGGTCTGAGTCTAGGATGCTCCCTGGGGTGAAAAAAAGCCCAAACCACTCCCCAAACAGTGCGCTTGGGGGCACGATGGGTGGCTTTCCGGCCGTGTGGCAACACGGACCGTATGCAGAGGCGTGGCGGTGGCTGCGCCACCGCCATACCAAGCTGCCTGTGTGCCAAGGGTATAAGAGTCTAGCTACTCGCACCCTCATCGGGGATAAAAGCAAGCAAGCAAGCAAGCAAGTTGCTCCCTCTTTTTCATAACTGACCTCCCACCTTGAAGGTATCACAAGCACTGTATACAGAAGACCTGTTCATTTGGACAGCAGAAAAATGCAACAAACTGGCACCAGCTAAAATAATAGAGTCCTAGCTACAATAGCTATGTCTCGCAAGCTCTGGAAGTTAAAAATAAACATGTAAAACCAGTATACAGCTTTTTTCACTTGGAGCAGCCAGGAAAGCAAGAAGGTGTACCAACTAAAACACGACGGACATCTACTTTGGAGAAGAAAATCCAGCTTACTTAGGAGTGGAGCTTGACAGACAGAGCTACTCCTCAAAACTGTCATGCACAAAATGAAGATAAGGCCATTCGGCGCCTGAACATTGTGAAAAAATTTGCAAGCACCAGCTGGGGAGCAGGAAAAGTAAATCTGAGACAGCTGTGCCTGGGATATGTCCGATCAGTCATGGATAATAACCTACTCAACTGCAGTCGACAATGAACTAAATCTCAAGAAGTTCACAAATATTCTGTATTTTGGTATCTTGATTTTTCATTGGGAATGCAGAAAAAGTACTTTTGATCCCGGGGACGCCACGATTTTAAATTCCGGCTGGAAAGGTCTAGTCTGAAGTTTGCCTAATTTAAACAGTCTTTTAATTTCCCCGCAGTCGCTGAACGATCTACCAAATAATCGCCAAAGATCTACCGGTAGATCTGGATCTACTAGTTGCCGACCCCTGGCTTAGGGCCTCACCATTGAAAAAATTGAAATATTAAAAAAAAAATTTCGCTCAACAATGAGTCAAACGCGTTTGACAAATCTGGCTTTATTTTCTACTGAGTATCAATTTGCAAAGAAAATGAATTTTGATGAGGTCATAAATCAGTCTGCAGACATGAAGGCTCAAATGTAGAGTTTGTGAATCTTGTCCATTAACGTTTAAAGAAGAGGCTGAGAGTGATGCTTTATTTCCTGTGTGTGTGTTTTTTTTGCAAATGAAGTGTAGTATTACGTGTTAACTGAATTTTTAAAGTAAAGCATTTTTTTAAAAATTACAATTTGTTTAAACAAACTGTTTAAACATCTATTTGTAAGCATAATGTATTTTTCTGTTGTGTATTTTAATTTCACATTTTTTTAATGGGACAAGCCGGGGTAGGGGGAGGAGACCAAAGGAAAGCTCCGCCCCGGGTGCCAAATGCTTCAGGTCCGCCGCTGGTGTGCCGTGAAATTCTGAAGGACACTTAACTGATTCCGTACGTAAGATCTAATAATAGACGCAAAGGCCGAACGCTGTAGACGTAAGATCTTTTAAAAGACGCTGATTTATTTCATTGTTTCTTTCGATTCTGATATTTTATACTGCCCGGAATTTATCTCGAACGGAAGTAAACACAAAACTGGGCAAATTTCAACAAGCTTCAACGTCTTTTATTTGCGTTTGAACGGATTTTTTCATATTTATCTTCATCTTTAATCGTGTTTTGTCGTATCGCCATAATGGCAGAAAACACACAGGATATGTTACTAATATGTGAACAGTGAACAAACTGTGTGATCAACCATAACTTTCTTACTTTTTCTGTGTTTCTAAATGGATTACCTGCACAAAGAGAGCAGTGAAACTGTATTGTGATAACAATTTATGTTACAAGCCTTACGTAGGTCGAAAATGTTTGTTCAAAATTTCAAGTTATCTTTTTTCCGTGTACATGTTATCTGTTATAACATAAACATAACATAAAATTAGCTAGAAAGGCATATGGATTTATATTGTTCATCCAATGTACTTTAATTTGATGTATAATACGTTATACTTAACTCATGATTAGACACACATTGTCAGTAAACGTAAATTATGTATGTGTAAATTTTTGGGGCTTAAAAATAATTCCGTCCAGAGCTGAAAATAATTACGTACAGAATCAGTTAAGTGTGCCGTGAAGCAAAAAAGGTTGCGGAGCACTGCTTTAGACGACTCAGACGAATCAGCTAGGGCCTTCAGAAACAAATTGCCCTTCTGCGTCGAATACCGATACAGAATCTGCCTCTGATTAGGTCTGTGTGATTGTTCAGTAACATTCATGTTAAATTGTTACACTTTTAATGTATCACATAAGTGCAGTAATACCCAATATAAAACGTATTTATTCTGAAAATTTGTTTCATCACTTTAGATTTGCATTACCTTGCATATTTACATTAATATTAGTACATAAAAACATATATAAATGACGCTCTACCAGAGCCTGGGACCTAACCTTTCATTTCATATAGCTTCTTAATTAAACTACATGTACGCGAATTTCATATACGCTAGGTTTCTGAAGAACCGAACTCTCACGCACATCGGGAGCTGAATGTATATGTGTATGTATATGTGTATATATGTATGTATGTATGTGTATATGTACTGAAGCACATTAAAAACGCACCACTATTATATATACTGATGCCGAGAAGCTGGCAAAAAAAAGTGTGGGAATAGATTTTCCCCGTGTTTGCCTTGAGGTAGAGAGCGAATGGCTGCTGGAATGGAAAGTGCATGATTCAACCCATGGGTGTGTGTACAGACTACATGAAAACGATGAAAGTTACACGTGCAACACGATTCTCAACAGCTATGACCCTGAAAATGTGTACGCGTTGTGGCAGTATACTCGGTATAAAAAGGCCGTTGAGACAAAACACCCAGTACATGTGCTTGAAATGCCATGACTATCTGAAAACGACCGCAAACGAGCCATTGGTATGTTGGAGACCGGAATGAGCTCGCGGGCCATTGCCAGAAGGATGAATTGCCACCACAGCACTATTGTACGTCTCAATGAACGTTACGGAACCACTGGCAGTGCCCGGGATAGACTTCGGAGTGGCCAACCACGAGTTACTACCCCTGCGCAAGATCGTCATATTGTGCTGAGTCACCTAAGGAATTGACTCTCCCGGCAAGTCAAACAGCAAGAGCAATAGTGGGTAGACATGGGCAAGTCTCTCGAATGACAGTCATACGACGACTCAGAGATACAGGCCTTACTGCAAGACGACCTTATGTTGGGCCAAACTTGACTCACAGACATCGTTAGCAGCGCCTGCAATGGGCAGAGCAACATATCAGATGGACTAGACTGCAGTGGAATGCTGTCCTATTCACAGACGAGAACAGATTCAACATATCCTTTGCAGATGGACGTATGCGGATTTAGCGACGGTGTGAAGAGCGCTTTGCAGATTGCTGTGTCAACCGATTTCGAGGTGGCCGTATTCACATTTGGGGAGGATTCAGTTTTCACCATCGCTTGCCTCTTCACGTCTTCCGTGGAAATGTTAATGCTGTGACATATCGAGATGAGGTTCTGGATGCACTGGTTGTTCCTGCGTTCACAATTTATCCAGACTTGCAGCTTCTCCAGCAGGATAACGCACGTGCATTTTTTTGTATTTTTGGTTTTCTCCCTTGCCTGCACAGAATGCAATGAATTTCATAACAATTAAATGTACAAATTAATGACCAGCATGGATTCATAGGAAAATGAATAAAGATTCCAAATATGTAAACTTGTACACACTTATATTTACATTTCACACTATGTTCCTGGATTATACAGGTGGTGCGTTTTTAATGTGCTTCAGTATATATATATATATGATGGTGGGGTTTAGTGTATTGTCTTACGGCTGTCACATATATATATATATATATATATATATATATATATATATATATATATATATATATATATATATATATATATATATATATATATATATATATATATATATATATATATATATATATATATATATATATACAGTCATGCGCCGCATAACGTCCGTTCGGACAACGTCCGACCGCATATCCGTCCGTGGTCCCGTAAGGTTATAAAAGAGTTCAGAAATCCCGATCGGAGAACAGGACGAAGCGAAAGCAACAGCTTCCCGCACGTAACACGTGCATCTCATGTCTCTTGTATACACTACAAAGCGATTGTGATGCCAGGCGTATAATGGTACAGTACATATATAACCTATAATACAGTACATATGTCTTGATAGTCATAATAAACGCCTATGTTACTGGCCTATGTATGTTCTGTACTGTACTTACTATCGTTATTTTAATGTGAACTTTCGAAAATACATTACCGTATATGTACATTATCTTGGCTATTTAGTCAATACAGGGACACTACAGTATCCCATATAACTTTGCTAAGTATAAAGTATGGTGTTCGCACAACGTCCAAATCGCATAACGTCCTATTTCACAGAACGTATCGTGGACGTTAAGCGGCGCATGACTATATATATATATATATATATATATATATATATATATATATATATATATATATATATATATATATATATATAGGTGATGATGTCAACAAAGCAATAGTATTAAGTTACTTCGGGCCTTCAACAGTTGTGTCCATAGGATACTTTGCCTCATGGTCAGATGTAATACCAAACACAGATATACAATGGAAAGCATTACAGGATATCTTTAAGAGATTACCGAGAGAAGATGAATACTAAAACTGAAATAACAACAACATCTCGTGTTATCAAACATGTCTTTGACTGGTACACACTTGGAATGAGAACAATGGGGCCAGAACAGTGGGGCATGGCCAAACAAACAAAATAAAAGAGAAGAATGATAGACCAGAAAACCTTTAGCAAATGGACTTCATGAAAATTTCAAAAGAAGACTAACCATAAATTATAAAAAATGCGTGGTAAGTAAGCGACACTCTACTCTACAGGGAATGAATGAATGATTATGCAGTAAAAAGGTTACAGTAGGGAGGTGAAGTGTGACAGAGTTCATCGTACTAGGTCCAGCTTTATGAGGTGTAGTGATCAGTTCCCTTCCTCGCTGCCTTTGCTTTCCCTAACCCAAGAGCAGAACCAGGTACCCATTTACAGCTGGGTAGACTGAAGCGTGATATTGCCAGACTTCGACCCACGGAAGTAAAAGTAATATTATAGTTCTAAAATACAATATACTCTCGACATTCTACACAGTTCAAATCAATCATTTCTCATACGTGTAAATATGACTACCCCAGAATCGATGGCGCCAAGTTCAACTCATCAATAAGCGATTCTGTCGCCTCTGACAAGACTTTGCGCAATACTAAATAATTATTCAATAATCGTATCTATTTCTGAAAATAGTTAGCAATGCTTCTGAACTAGTAACATAACCTCGCGGCATCTGTAAACAACAGAACACACTGAATGCATCCCTCAGCCAGTGCGTATTCCTGCATGGATACAGGGGGCAGATACCGTGACTCCATGCCTGATGAGTGTAGCTCTATTACGATTCGCAATGAGACAGTGCAACTGTTACAGGTCATCAACAGACATGATGTTATGTCCTCTGGAGCTGATGTGTGGGTAAAACACGATCAACCAGCATCGCAGGCACGCGCGTGATAATGGAAAGTAGCCAGGAAAACAGAATAAACTTGCAAATTAATAAACACGACAGTGGACGCTGTACATAAACAAAAAGCGTGACAACTTGTCAGGCCTCAGAATAGAAAGTTCACTAATTAAAAAATAAATAAAGCCTACACGCAACCTCTCTAGGCACACACACACACAAAATAAATAAAATAAAATACGGTAAAGTACTGATTTCACTGTGTCATCGCCACTCCTTTCCATAATCCGCAGATGAATGCATCATTTTCTTAACAACCTTAAATCCGCGAATCTACTGCCATCCTATGTGACTAACATAACGCGCTAAACATAGACTAGACATCATAATTAAAATGTATGTGTGCGACTGTAGGGGGAAAAAAGCCACAACAAAAAAGGCCCAGGAAGAAAAACCCACAGGAAATAACGTCACAGGGAAAAAAAGTGGCAGCAGAAAAAGTCACAATACAAACACAACACACAAATACATGTGTATGTGTGTGTATTTCTCTGTGTAGGCTCACAATCGTAGCCACGTTCCTGCCTCTTTCTGTAACGGAAAGCAAAGGTTAATTGCTGAATCCTATTTTTTTATGTTAATATGTCAGTCAGTCTCAATAGAGTAATGTACAGAACTGATGGTAAATTAATGAAAGTGTTGCTTAAAGACTGCAATAAATAAAACAGAAACATTACATTTTTGTATAAATGGAACATGGAATGGATAGAGGTAAGTCACTGTCGTGAATACGAATTATAAGAAAATTTTAGTTTCACGATATTATGTAAGATGTTTTCAATCTGTGCATGTCATGTATTGTCTTACTACTTACTTACTTAGTCGTTCCCCTTCTACCGTGAGGTGTAGAGGTTTGGAAGAGAGAGCGCCAGACTATCCTATCGGCTGTCTTCCTCCTGGCCTGGTTCCATTCTAGTCCTCGGTCCTTCAAAGATTGTCTAATGTTGTCCTCCCAGCGGACTCTGGGTCGTCCTCGGGGTCTGGATCCTTGGCTCTTTGTTTCCCATGCTTGTCGTGGTATCCGATCTTCTCCCATTCTGCAGACATGGCCAAACCATCTTAATTGGGACTGTTCTACTTGGGTCTGCAGGGGGTAGGATTTAAGGCCTTGACGTATCGTCTGGTTGCTTACCATGTCTCTTCTTGTTACTTCAACCACCTTCCTCAGATACCTCATTTCTGAGGTTTGGATCTGGCTTTTATGGGTTGTAGTCATTGCCCATGACTCGCATCCATATGTCAAGACTGGGACATAGGTGGAGCGGTATACAGCCATCTTCGTTTTCTTACCAACCTCTCTCTTGCTGAGGAATCCTCGATTTATGGCCTGAAAAAGTCTCCCAGCTGCTGCTTTTCGCGTGGCCAACTCTTCTTTGATGCCTCCCTTTCGGTCTATAATAGCTCCAAGGTATTTAAAGTGGTCGACCTGCTCCAGGACCTGTTCTCCCAGCTTAATCTGATGTCTTCTTTCTTCTCGTGATATCACCATGGATTTTGTTTTAGAGCTGCTTATGACCATCCCTCTCTTCTCCAGCTCTTCCTTCCAGACTTGCAGGTTGGATTGGAGATGTGCCTCTGATTTAGCAATCAGGGCAACATCATCAGCAAATGCCAGCTCCGAAATATAGACCTGTCTCATCTTCCAGTACCCCACTGAATACTTTCTTATTCTCTCCTTACATGCCTTGATGACATCGTCCATAAGGAGTATGAAGAGGTAAGGTGATAGGATATCACCTTGTCTTACACCAGTGGTGGTCCTGAACTCTTCTGACCATAAGTCATGTATTGTCAATAAATTAAAATCTTTCGAGTCATTACCTTAACGCTGCTTTAAAAAATTGAATTAATCTAGTTTTTTTTCCCATAAAGTGTGACTTTTTCCCGCTCACCGCGTGCGGACACGCACGCACACACACACACCTCTGTGGATAGGAGCCAGACAGCAACAGAATCCATCTGAAGGTTAACGAAACTGGAGAACGAGACGACACGCCACCAAGAAACAACCCTACATCATTTTAATTTTGCTCCATTAGCTAGGGCAGTTATTGTGTCGGCATTTCAGTCCATACTTCGGAAGGCCCAAACGGATGGCTATATGATAGGAGAAAATACAGAGAAATCTCCAGAAACTAGTGCGGATCTAATGTTCTGGTCATGCAGGGGTTCACGGCAATGACAGACCTAATTGACTAGCCCCGAGAGCACCTACAGTGGGGACACTGGGACTGGATAAGCGGGAGACACTAAAGACAATTAAACACCTAAAGAAGGGAAACCCAAGGCCTGTAAGCCACTGACGTCTGTTGTTTTTCTGTTGTCTAGTTTTCTACGTCTTTATTTCTCGCGAGTGCCTGAAAACATACATTTATGTGTGTGTAATACTTATTTAAAGACAATTAACGATCGCCTGTTAGAGAACGACACTGCAATCACTGAATCAACAAGGCTAAGACTGCTGGAGTTTGGCATCAAATGCGCGACTAGCAGGGATGGCCGTATGAGAGGATTTGTCGGGCGTGCAAATAATAATATGGAGCCGCGGTAGCATAGTGGTTAGTGCACTGGCTTCCTAGCGCAGTGGTCTATGGTTCGATCCCCAGATGAGGCGGAAAATTTTTAGGCCACAAACGGCTCCTGGGTCGACCCAGCCCCCAAATGGGTACCAGAGCTACTCTGGGAAGGTTAAGGCGGCCGGCGTGATGCCGACCACATCACCCCTCGTGTGCCGACGGTCAAGATAATATGGGCCTAACACCATATTCCCAATATGCCTCAATGGGCGTGTAACGGGTTCCTTTACTTTTCCTCTACACCTCACGGTAGAAGGGGAACGACTAAGTAAGTAAGTAAGTAAGTAAGCAAATAACAGTGCGCTATACGATCAACCAGTACATAACATTCATCATCGCCTTCCTTTGCGCTCCTAATGTAGCATGGAGCCACAACTACAGCTAATCCCCTTACAAGAAGCCCACACAAAGCCTTCATTTGACATTCGTTTTACATGATAAGTCTGCCAGCCCAATGCACACCCTCATAGTATTCGTCGTGTACGACATACATGAGGGTGCAGCAGTCCAATTCTTTCGTCGTCTCTCCAGAACACCCCCCCCCGGATCTACACGGGTTAATCAGCATAAATAACGTTTGCCATTTACTGAGGGAGACTGAGGCAAACTATGGGTTTGCCCGGAGTGCGAGGGTATTGATGCTGAACAACAATTAACTAGTATCTACGAGGGGCGTTCAGAAAGTAATGCACCTCATCGTTTTTCTCAGATAATAATGAAGATAGAAGCATGAAATTTTGCACACTTCAAATATGGCACGTGCCAATTGTGTGCACTAAATTGCACCGCAACCGGCCAAATAATATGGCTGCCCTAAACCGTTGAAATGGAGCGTGTTAGCATCTTGCGTTACAAACAGCGAATTGTGATAGAATTTCTCGTTGCAGAGAAGGAAACTGTTGTGAATATTCACAAGAGTCTATGTGATGTGTATGGAAGTTTTGCAGTCGACAGGAGTACAGTCAGTCGCTGGGTTCAGAGAATCAAAGAATCAGGAAGTGGAGATACGGAGCTGTTTGATCGGCGGGATTTGGACGTCCTGCCACAGCCACCAACGCAGAAATGTTGAAATGCGCTGAGGGCATTATTCTTATTGATAGGCGAATCACTACTCACCAATTGGCCTTACAGCTGTCAGTCAGCATTGGTAGTGCAAATGCAGTTATAAAAACTCTCGGCTTTTCTCAGGTTTGCGCAAGATGGGTTCCTCGAAGTCTCACAAATGACCACCGATTGCAAAGGAAAGCAATTTCTTCTGAATTGTTGGAGCGTTTCAATGCTGATGGAGAGAACTTTTTGGCTAAGATCGTTACAGGCGACGAAACCTGGGCACATCATTTTGAACCTGAGACAAAAAGACAGTCAATGGAGTGGCATCATCCGCAATCACCAAGAAGAAAGAAATTCAAGACAATTCCTTCAGCTGGAAACGTCATGATCACTATCTTTTGGGACATTGAAGGTGTGATTCTTGTGGACGTTTTGCCAAGAAAAGAGACAATCAATTCGCAAGCTTTCATTAAGACATTGAAAAAAACTCAATCAACGTTTTCGCAGAGTTCGGCCGCACAAGAATCCAGCAGACCTGCTTCTCCTTCACGACAATGCGCGCCCTCACACAAGTCTGGCAACACGGGAAGCAATCACCAAATTGGGTTGGACTGTACTACCCCATCCACCCTATAGTCCCGATTTGGCACCCTCTGATTTTCATCTATTTGGTCCACTTAAAGATGCACTCCGTGGGACAAGGTTTGAAGATGATGAAGGAGTGATTCATGCAGCGAAGAAATGGCTACATGATCAAGACAAAATCTGGTACGGGCTAGGAATACATGCACTTGTTTCGCGCTGGCATAAAGCCGTACAAGTTGATGGGGATTATGTTGAATAATACCGATGTTTACAAGACATATCCTTGTATATTGTGTATAAATTTCATGCTTTTTGAATAAACAGCTCCTGAGAAAAACGATGTGGTGCATTACTTTCTGAACGCCCCTCGTATCATGTTGATGAGACGTCTTTTGCATGGACCTCAATGAGACACTCATGGCAACAGCAGCCTCACGAGGAAGACTCTCCAAAATATAAATCAATGCCGGCAATGCAATCTTTGTTCCGTCTGTACTGTAACGTATATGTACAAGACAAAGGTAAAAGGTAAAGGTAACCACATAACAGGTACTGGCGTTGGGTAAAGGTAACCACATAACAGGTACTGGCGTTGGGTAAAGGTAACCACATAACAGGTACTGGCGTTGGGTAAAGGTAACCACATAACAGGTACTGGCGTTGGGTAAAGGTAACCACATAACAGGTACTGGCGTTAGGTAAAGGTAACCACATAACAGGTACTGGCGTTAGGTAAAGGTAACCACATAACAGGTACTGGCGTTGGGTAAAGGTAACCACATAACAGGTACTGGCGTTGGGTAAAGGTAACCACATAACAGGTACTGGCGTTGGGTAAAGGTAACCACATAACAGGTACTGGCGTTGGGTAAAGGTAACCACATAACAGGTACTGGCGTTGGGTAAAGGTAACCACATAACAGGTACTGGCGTTGGGTAAAGGTAACCACATAACAGGTACTGGCGTTGGGTAAAGGTAACCACATAACAGGTACTGGCGTTAGGTAAAGGTAACCACATAACAGGTACTGGCGTTGGGTAAAGGCAACCACATAACAGGTACTGGCGTTAGGTAAAGGTAACCACATAACAGGTACTGGCGTTGGGTAAAGGTAACCACATAACAGGTACTGGCGTTGGGTAAAGGTAACCACATAACAGGTACTGGTGTTGGGTAAAGGTAACCACATAACAGGTACTGGCGTTAGGTAAAGGTAACCACATAACAGGTACTGGCGTTGGGTAAAGGCAACCACATAACAGGTACTGGCGTTGGGTAAAGGTAACCACATAACAGGTACTGGCGTTGGGTAAAGGCAACCACATAACAGGTACTGGCGTTGGGTAAAGGCAACCACATAACAGGTACTGGCGTTGGGTAAAGGCAACCACATAACAGGTACTGGCGTTGGGTAAAGGTAACCACATAACAGGTACTGGCGTTGGGTAAAGGCAACCACATAACAGGTACTGGCGTTGGGTAAAGGCAACCACATAACAGGTACTGGCGTTGGGTAAAGGTAACCACATAACAGGTACTGGCGTTGGGTAAAGGTAACCACATAACAGGTACTGGCGTTGGGTAAAGGCAACCACATAACAGGTACTGGCGTTGGGTAAAGGCAACCACATAACAGGTACTGGCGTTGGGTAAAGGTAACCACATAACAGGTACTGGCGTTGGGTAAAGGCAACCACATAACAGGTACTGGCGTTGGGTAAAGGCAACCACATAACAGGTACTGGCGTTGGGTAAAGGTAACCACATAACAGGTACTGGCGTTGGGTAAAGGCAACCACATAACAGGTACTGGCGTTGGGTAAAGGTAACCACATAACAGGTACTGGCGTTGGGTAAAGGTAACCACATAACAGGTACTGGCGTTGGGTAAAGGTAACCACATAACAGGTACTGGCGTTGGGTAAAGGTAACCACATAACAGGTACCGGCGTTAGGTAAAGGCAACCACATAACAGGTACTGGCGTTGGGTAAAGGTAACCACATAACAGGTACTGGCGTTGGGTAAAAGGTAACCACATAACAGGTACTGGCGTTGGGTAAAGGTAACCACATAACAGGTACTGGCGTTGGGTAAAGGTAACCACATAACAGGTACTGGCGTTGGGTAAAGGTAACCACATAACAGGTACTGGCGTTGGGTAAAGGTAACCACATAACAGGTACTGGCGTTGGGTAAAGGTAACCACATAACAGGTACTGGCGTTGGGTAAAGGTAACCACATAACAGGTACTGGCGTTAGGTAAAGGTAACCACATAACAGGTACTGGCGTTGGGTAAAGGTAACCACATAACAGGTACTGGCGTTGGGTAAAGGTAACCACATAACAGGTACTGGCGTTGGGTAAAGGTAACCACATAACAGGTACTGGCGTTGGGTAAAGGTAACCACATAACAGGTACTGGCGTTAGGTAAAGGTAACCACATAACAGGTACTGGCGTTGGGTAAAGGTAACCACATAACAGGTACTGGCGTTGGGTAAAGGTAACCACATAACAGGTACTGGCGTTGGGTAAAGGTAACCACATAACAGGTACTGGCGTTGGGTAAAGGTAACCACATAACAGGTACTGGCGTTGGGTAAAGGTAACCACATAACAGGTACCGGCGTTGGGTAAAGGCAACCACATAACAGGTACTGGCGTTGGGTAAAGGTAACCACATAACAGGTACTGGCGTTGGGTAAAAGGTAACCACATAACAGGTACTGGCGTTGGGTAAAGGTAACCACATAACAGGTACTGGCGTTGGGTAAAGGTAACCACATAACAGGTACTGGCGTTGGGTAAAGGTAACCACATAACAGGTACTGGCGTTGGGTAAAGGTAACCACATAACAGGTACTGGCGTTGGGTAAAGGTAACCACATAACAGGTACTGGCGTTGGGTAAAGGTAACCACATAACAGGTACTGGCGTTAGGTAAAGGTAACCACATAACAGGTACTGGCGTTGGGTAAAGGTAACCACATAACAGGTACTGGCGTTGGGTAAAGGTAACCACATAACAGGTACTGGCGTTGGGTAAAGGTAACCACATAACAGGTACTGGCGTTGGGTAAAGGTAACCACATAACAGGTACTGGCGTTAGGTAAAGGTAACCACATAACAGGTACTGGCGTTGGGTAAAGGTAACCACATAACAGGTACTGGCGTTGGGTAAAGGTAACCACATAACAGGTACTGGCGTTGGGTAAAGGTAACCACATAACAGGTACTGGCGTTGGGTAAAGGTAACCACATAACAGGTACTGGCGTTGGGTAAAGGTAACCACATAACAGGTACTGGCGTTGGGTAAAGGTAACCACATAACAGGTACTGGCGTTGGGTAAAGGTAACCACATAACAGGTACTGGCGTTAGGTAAAGGTAACCACATAACAGGTACTGGCGTTGGGTAAAGGTAACCACATAACAGGTACTGGCGTTGGGTAAAGGTAACCACATAACAGGTACTGGCGTTGGGTAAAAGGTAAAGGTAACCACATAATGGGCACTGGTGATGGAGAGTGAAGTGTTAGAGACGTCCTTATTCTATGACTCAGCTTTATGACGTGGTGTGACCGGTGCCTCTTACCCTCAGCCTTTGCTTTCCTTAGCTCAAGAGCAGAGCCAGGTGCCCATTTACAACTGAGTAGACAGAAGCGGAAACGCTACCAGATTTCGATCCCGAAAACTTTGCCTCGAGAAGCAAGTGTGCTAACCACTCTGCCACTAGACACGCCAATATTAATACACTCAAGTCTATGACCATGCAGTGATGAACTTTTCTCTTAAAAAAAAAGTTAGGAACCATAAGATCTTTTACATTTGGACATGCGCCCTGATATAACCGACTAACTTTGTGTCCCGGTTGAACGGGGCGCGCCTCGTCAAAACTCCTATTAAAAAAAAAACCTGCATTGATGGAACAGTAGAAACACCCCTTTCTCTCTCTCCCTCTTTTATCTCTCTAGAAACACACACACTCTCTCTCTCTCTCTCTCTCTCTCGCTAAATGCAGATAATCTCCGGTAAATGTATTTGACTTCGATCTGACATTCTAAAAGCATGCCAGTTATTTGTGGTCGTTTCTCCAGTTTCTGGTTATAGCATTCATGTACGTCATTGCGACACACTATCTATTATAGTATTGCATACACGCAGCTGAGTACATCGAAAATAAACATGTAGCACAAAAACAATATTAGAAACTGATCTGACTGTCTAAACCAGTGCTTCTTAACTTTTTAGAGGTCTCGCACCCTTTTACAGTAACTTAAGAAGCCTCGTAACCCTTTAAAGCAACTTAAGAAGGTTTATAACTGTTATGATTAAAATTCATCTTGCAGAAATTATGTGAGGACAGCAAACCATAAGTCAGAAGAGTTCAGGACCACCACTGGTGTAAGACAAGGTGATATCCTATCACCTTACCTCTTCATACTCCTTATGGACGATGTCATCAAGGCATGTAAGGAGAGAACAAGAAAGTATTCAGTGGGGTACTGGAAGATGAGACAGGTCTATATTTCGGAGCTGGCATTTGCTGATGATGTTGCCCTGATTGCTAAATCAGAGGCACATCTCCAATCCAACCTGCAAGTCTGGAAGGAAGAGCTGGAGAAGAGAGGGATGGTCATAAGCAGCTCTAAAACAAAATCCATGGTGATATCACGAGAAGAAGAAAACATCAGATTAAGTTGGGAGAACAGGTCCTGGAGCAGGTCGACCACTTTAAATATCTCGGAGCTATTATAGACCGAAAGGGAGGCATCAAAGAAGAGTTGGCCACTCGAAAAGCAGCGGCTGGGAGACTTTTTCAGGCCATAAATCGTGGATTCCTCAGCAAGAAAGAGGTTGGTAAGAAAACGAAGATGGCTGTATACCGCTCCACCTATGTCCCAGTCTTGACATATGGATGCGAGTCGTGGGCAATGACTACAACCCACAAAAGCCAATCCAAACCTCAGAAATGAGGTATCTGAGGAAAGTGGTTGAAGTAACAAGAAGAGACATGGTCCGCAACCAGACGATCCGTCAAGGCCTAAAATCCCATCCGCTGCAGACCCAAATAGAACAGTCCCAACTAAGATGGTTTGGCCATGTCTGCAGAATGGGAGAAGATCGGCTACCACGACAAGCATGGGAAACAAAGAGCCAGGGATCCAGACCTCCAGGACGACCCAGAGTCCGCTGGGAGGACAACATTAGACAATCTTTGAAGGACCGAGGACTAGAATGGAACCAGGCCAGGAAGAAGACAGCTGATAGAATGGTCTGGCGCTCTCTCTTCCAAACCTCTACACCTCACGGTAGAAGGGGAACGACTAAGTAAGTAAGTATGATTAAAATTCATAACGATTATGTCGGTATAATAGGTAGCGCACCAGGGCTCCTTTTCTGATAATTTTATACGGACTTACTTATTAATAAAGGAAGTGACGTCATGCCGATATAGTGGAAAGGCAGACGCGAACTTTGAAGCAGAAGTATGGTGATCGTCTGCAAAAGAGATGCGGCCTGTGTTTGAATGTGAGCGGACGTATATGTATTGAGATTCTGCAGTACACTGTGTTTTTCCTGCATCATTCCATCACCAGGACATCAATATACTTAGTTGAGGTGTCCCTGGTTTACTAGATGCAAGAAATGTATGCCTATTCATTAACATGTCCAGTGGACGATGAATAATAAAGTTTGTATGATTGCCATTGACCAGCGTTTGAAAGTAAACTAACTACTGCATTTGCCTTTTGGCGAGAACTGATTTCATGGAGCTTTTTGTGAAGATTAATAAACTGCATATTTGTGAAAGTGTGAAGGAGGTGTGTGTCAACTCAATGCAGTTATGCTGATCCGTGTTGTGTGAATACCCCTAGAGTCTACTTTGGCCACGGAGACCCTCTCCGGAATATTTATAATAAACGACACGCATCGATTATTGGGAGCCAAGCCGGGATCTGAAACGTATATTTTGGAACTCTTTCAAGTATGATCAAGTAATTTTTCAAGTCTGAGGACTGTTTCCAGAGGAGATTTTTTCAAGGGAAGAATATTTTCAAGATGGCGGTGCTGATCGGCTGCAATATTGCATCCTATGTCTAACCCTGGTCGCTGCATTTATAGTGAATCGTTGTTTCCCTGAGGCAGAAGTTGGACCCAGGAGGATTTTTTTTCAAGAAAACAGATAAGTAAATTTACTGATTCATGCAGCTTGAGTTTGAAGAATCTCATTTGACAGGGTTCTTTTTTTTTTAATGTGTTTCATTGTTAAAGAAGATTATTATGTATTTTACATGTTGACCACACTTAGTTTTGTTAGCAGTTTAATCTACGCGGTAACAATTCTATCTGGGGCCAATATGATGTATTTTGCACCATTGTTAATTGTAAGTGAACGCGATAATAGGTTTACGTCACTAGGTGATGATGACGTAATGAGGTGCTGCGCTAATATATGCAAACGGTCGTTCTTGCCCTTTCGTTGTAAGAATCCGTCAGAGTAGGACGTTGATACTATTGCTCCCAAGTTATTTGAAGATTTACAGTTCTTCTACGTGGCTTAAGGAATTGCAAAGGTCGCCAATTTTATTCTACAGGATGCCGAACTTGATTATTCAACTTCAATGAGTATTTTAGGAAGAGGAATATTTACGGGAGTCAATCTGTTATATTTTATTTCCATATTCTGGTTCTCGCTACTTGGATGGTAACCGTTGCCGGCATCTCTAGTATATAGGCCAGATATGTGACGATGTATTACGGACTGTAGGAGACTCATATCATGTATGTACATTCCACGTTTGCCATGAACATTTTCTGTATTCTACATGTATTAAATATGCAGTTTTATGTGGACCCATCCACGACAGTTATTATCAAGTCTATTAGAGAGAATGCGAAGTTTTGACACCCATGTCATTCATGATAGCGTGATCAACACGATTTACATAAACAAGTATACAGAAATATCTCACTAAAAATCCCAACGTAACATTCATGTATTTATGTATTTCGATATTTGTGTGTTAGGTGGGTTGGTTGGCGAGGGAACCATGAATTCACAATACCAATCCTATGGTCGTAAACTCTTGGTTGTTCTATAGGGTTTGGTGCATGGTTTTCTCAGATAGTGTGGCCGGCATTACAAAGCTGCGTGTTTACTGCTGCTACTGAGCTTATCATTACCATTTCTGTTAGCTGTTTTGCCCTGTTTATTTGTAAATTTGTATTTATTTATAATAAACGACAAGCATCAGTAACCATTTAAAGCAACTTAAGAGGGCTTGTAACCATTTAAAGCAACTTAAGAAGACTTGTAACCATTTAAAGCAACTTAAGAAGGCTTGTAACCATTTAAAGCAACTTAAGAAGGCGTGTGACCATTTAAAGCAAATTAAGAAGGCTTGTAACAATTTAAAGCAACTTAAGAAGGCGTGTAACAATTTAAAGCAACTAAAGAAGGCGCACAGCCATTTAAAGCAACTAAAGAAGGCGCACAGCCATTTAAAGCAACTTAAGAAGCCTCGTAACCCTTTAAAGCAACTTAAGAAGGCTCTTAATCATTTAAAGCAACTTAAGAAGGCTTGTAACCCTTTAAAGCAAAATAAGAAAGCTTGTAACCCTGTAAAGCAGCTTAAGAAGGCTTGTAACCCTTTAACACAACTTAAGAAGCCTCGTAACCCTTTAAAGCAACTTAAGAAGCCTCGTAACCCTTTAAAGCAACTTAAGACGAATTGTTACCCTTTAAAGCAACTTAAGAAACCTCGTAGCCCTTTGTAACAGGACATACTATGCGTATAAATACATAGAGTAGCTTGGTACACAGACACGTGGTCAGAACATTGTAACTGTGTAGTTATTATGTGACATCACAGTTTTCGGTGTACGTTACCGAAAATACTAGTGCCGAGTCCAATTACAAACGGAAGAAGTCAGTTAGAATTTGATTATCACCAAGAGCAGAGCTGACTTTTGGTGTCGCCATATTCCTGTATAAAACCAGACAAGTTTAGAGCTTAGTTCTCTATCAAGACTGTGATTATATATATATATATATTATATATATATATATATATATATATATATATATATATATATATATATATATATATATATATATATATATATATATATATATTTTTTTTTTTTTTTTTTTAACCAGCAGCACTTGGGCTGTCGCCAACCCTTCGGCCCAATATGGGGAACCTGAGGACTTTTCTTCCAACCCGGTCAGGAGCTTCGCTCCTTCCCATCGACAGGGGGTTTATCACAGGAGCCGTTCAGGCTATTCAGTCAAATTTCCGGCCGTAAACATTTCTTCAAACGCCGACGCCCGGGTTTGAACCATGAACACCTGGTCGCCAGTACAACGCCGAAGCCATTACACCAGCGCGGCTCCCTATATATATAATATATATATATATATATATATATATATATATATATATATATATATATATATATATATATATATATATATATATATATATATATATATATATATATATATATATATATATGCGATACGCAGAAGGTTAGTACTTTTTCGCTCCACAGCATTTAGTTGATAGAATTAGTTTATCGATAGATTTCGGTTTCCCCCAGCTATCAAATAGGCACTAGGATAATACTACGACTACAACATATTGGACAAATCGTTACATGATGTTCTACTATGTTCAAGTTGGATTAGTTGAATAAATCATTGTATTAATTGGAAATCAAACCAAGAGTCTGTCATACTCAAAAATTATTTGTGGAGTCCTTAAAGTTATATTTGTGGAGTCCTTAAAGTTATATTTGTGGGGTCCTTAAAGTTATATTTGTGGAGTCCTTAAAGTTATATTTGTGGAGTCCTTAAAGTTATATTTGTGGAGTACTTAAAGTTATATTTGTGGAGTCCTTAAAGTTATATTTGTGGAGTCCTTAAAGTTATATTTGTGGAGTCCTTAAAGTTATATTTGTGGAGTCCTTAAAGTTATATTTGTGGAGTCCTTAAAGTTATATTTGTGGAGTCCTTAAAGTTATATTTGTGGAGTCCTTAAAGTTAAATTTGTGGAAAAGAAAGTGCTACTAGAACAAATAAAGGAGGACTCTATTGAGCTGTTGCTATTGCCAGGTAATAGCCATACAAAGAACATGGAATCCATCTGTGGTGAAAAATTCTAATCCACATATATAAATTAGAACATAAATGTAAAGTAGAACGAAATAATACAAAAGAAAGAAGAATGGTGAAAGACCAGTGCTTTCCCAATAGCGTACACTTGCGTTGTAGAGCGCCATAATGGCTGAACCAGAGATCCCCTTTTTCTACTTCGTCTGCATAACTGTAACGCTTCCACGTACGATAGTAAAGCCTACAGCATCATACACGCGTTTCTAAAAATAAAACTGGTACTGTATTTCTTAGACGACCTTGATAGGCACACTGCTTAATGACCTAGATACAAATACTAGCATTAATGTCATTATTCACACTACGTTAACCTAAAAGACAGACGGGCTTAGAAGAGAGAGAGAGAGAGAGAGAGAGAGAGAGAGAGAGAGAGATGCACGGAGGAACGCCAATCACACGCGAAAGGCATGAAGACCTGATTTTTTCAAATAAACAGTGATAAAAAACACTAACGATACGAGGTTAGGTTTTGAAAACAGGTTTAAGCTCTTATTGGGAAACCTGACATTCTACTGATTTATGTCTAAGCTCCTGACATTAGTCTGACAGTACAGAAGACATCCCTTGGTATAGAAGTGAACGCGTGGTAAAAACAAATACACGACTATCCTAGAATAATACATATTTTGAACGAAGCCACTTAGCTCCATTAAACTTATATATTCTTGTGCCTTAGGACTTGCTGACAAAGAATATGTTATGTGTTACGTAAATAGTCTAGTAATTAACAAATTATAGCCAAAATACTATAGTGGGGTTGTCTGACAGCACAAGATCTTATTTGCTTGTAATGGCATGTTTGAAAAACACTGCTTTAGGGGAAATGAGGCCAACAAGTTAGATACGATTTGATTGGCTGTAGTAATATGTAAGGCGAAACCTTATTAGTCGAACTGCAAATACTATTATTGTTGTTAATGGCTACGTGTAGGATGGGTAAATTTTTTTTCAAAGGCTCTTGTAAACATGGTCTCATTGGTTAGAACGTTCGATATAGTCAAATAGAAGCGTCAGTTCAGGGCCAGTTTTGAAAATAAATTTTGTGAGAAGCAAGTGCGTGATCAAGCTAATATTTTTCTAATAAAAGCCTGGGATAAGGCAGATCAAAATTGTGCCAGAATTCATCGCCAGTCAACGTTACTTGTGTATATTTCCTTGAACTGTGGTAAGCTAGACATATTTCCTATATATATATATATANATATAAATATATAAATATATAAATATATAAATATATAAATATATTTATATATATATATATATATATATATATATATATATATAATATGAAAATTGAATATGGAATGATAAATTGTGTCTGTATGTGTGTGGTTCAGTAGCAAACAGAAGGCAAAGCCTAGATATTGCTCCACCATGTAAAAGCTTGTCAGAGAGGAGTATAACTGCATAGGCATATATGGGATTGCCAATTAGTAACATGACACCTATCCTATTGTATAGAAGGAATTAACGCTGGAATTGCAGAGGCGTTGTAACCATTAGGGAGAGGAATACTGGTGTATATTGTCACATGAGAAGCTAGCAGTTGGCCTACAGCGCTGAACTCTGTGTTTGTAATGTCCTGTACTTCAGTGTGGAAATATATTATATATTAGTTCTGAAGAAGGAGGTACAACCTTCTTATTTCAGGGACCGTGGTACTGAGTTTTGCTGGATCCAGAGGGCTGGCAGCAGACTCCTTGTCTAAGATATCGACCAGTGGTGTATTTCAAGATAACTGAGAAGCAAGCGAGCAGAGGAGACAGTTTTCCTGCCGCCGACATATGAGTTAAGAATTTGTCAGCCAGAGCAGCTCACCCTTGTATAACCCACCCTAAAATTGACTGTAATACTAAATCAAGAGGGACAGTTATTGTTTTACAAATAAAAAGAAACTGTGATCCCTTCAATATTATTTCCACCAGTAACAAACACATGAAGTCGTGATGACAAACAACAACCTAGCTTCAAAAGCCAGTATTACCTCATAATACTACATCACAACACTACACACATATTGTAATAATATTATATGTCAGGACAAAGATCCTTTGTATAAATTGTGTACATAAACATTGTGTTTACATTTGATTGTGATTCCTGATTCACTCTGTAGTTGGATCAGGATATCTATTATTGAAAGAAACTAATACATAATTTAAAAGTTAACACTTGACTTACTTAAGCTAGTCTTCTAGAGTGTTATATGTATGTGCTTGTCATAGTGTTGTAAAGTGTTGTGGATCTTAATAAAAGTGTTTATCTGTCTGTTGGTTGTTGTGAACTTACACTTCATCACTATCATAACCCTAGACATTCAACGTAGTCATCACAATATTCCAGAATAAGTCTGATTGAGGTCTAAATGTGGTAGCAAAGTAAGGTCATCTGTAACACACTACACTTATTAGATACAGATACCTTCACAGCTGATCTCAGTCAGTACACTAAGTCCCCTATAACTATTTATATAATCCCAACTTACCACACCATCTCTTCAAGAAATTCATATCTTTGTCGATATAACTAGTACAAATAAATTCTCACTTGAAGATACTAAACCCAACAGATTATCCCATCCCGGCCACACCTTTAAAGCAACTCAAGAAACCTCGCACCCCATTATCTTCTAGCTCGTAATATATGCCAAATACGAAGAAAGGAATACATGTATGTTTTGAGAAACTGTTATTTACTAAATGTGACTAAGCTTCGGTATTTAATTCACGCGGTCACTGTTCTATTCTGTACAAATACTGTGCACTCGAGTTCTGTGTATTATACAACGTTTATGATGATTCGCCTGTTAAAATATCTGGCATGTTTCGCGTCCCCAGAAGGTGGATCTTGCACCCCCCGGTGCTGCAAGTACCTGTGGTTAAGAAGCGCTGGTCTACACTGTGCACACAAAAACAACAACATACACAAAAAGATGAGAATGCTACCAAAGCTGAGCATATTTAAAGACCAAGAGAAAGCATTTACAAAGACCCGTACACATTTTATATGCGAATGCTTGCACAGAAACACAGTCACATACTGGCTGTGATCGATACCGAACCTTGCTATGGCTAACATTTTTAAAGCATTGCCTCATAACCGATTTCGACACTCCAGCAGTTTTTTTTTTTTTTTTTTTTGTTCGCAAGATATCACGACACAGCGAGCTTAAGCGGTCACAATATCTGACATCATAACCGGAAATACTTTTCTTTTCAATCGTTGCCAACATTCGATGTCGGGTGGGGAAAAAAAAAACGAAAAGAACAGGTAACCTTGACTCAGTCTTTGTCACTGCCGCAGGCAGGTATCTGAAAATCGTAGACATTTTTGTGGGCTAGATACACTAGTATATCCTCCCGACATATCCTATAAGGCAGAGGTTTTCAAACTTTTTTGGTCCGCGGCTCCCTTGACCTGTGCATAAATCACCGCGGCTCCTCTCTATACTACGAAGATCTATATTTATCGATGAACCTTGGCTCATAATATCGAGCCCAACACTTTTCCCACGCCACCGCGACGAACTTGGCCGAGGGCCGCGACGCCCCTGGGAGCCGCGACGCACAGTTTGAAAACCTCTGCTATAAGGTAAAGGTAGCACCATTGCCGATACCGCCGTAGGGGAGTGAAGAGTTAGATCTCATCTTTATCACGTGATGTGACCAGTTCCCTTCCTCGCTGTCATTGCGTTTCCTAACTCAAAAGCAGTGTTAGGCTACCCATTGACAGCTGGGAGGGCTGAAACGCGACGATATCAGGTTTTGAATCTGATTAACTCTACCTCCAGAAGCAATCTCTCCATCTAATCACAAGTCAAATAGCTCCATAATGCTTACGTTCTCAATGATTTTCGCTCCCGTCTTCAAAACTCCAAGAAAACCTTAAATATAATGTTCTTATTCTCTAATCCAGTGATTCTCAATGTGGGCCATTTGGCCCCCAGAGAGCCATGCCATATTTCCCGGGGGCCACAGTAAGATAGTAAAGTACCTTGTTCCACCTAACAGCGACTTGTGGCCACAGTAAGATAGTAAAGTACCTTGTTCCACCTAACAGCGACTGGGGCACAGTAAGATAGTAAAGTACCTTGTTCCACCTAACAGCGACTTGTGGCCACAGTAAGATAGTAAAGTACCTTGTTCCACCTAACAGCGACTTGTGGCCACAGTAAGATAGTAAAGTACCTTGTTCCACCTAACAGCGACTGGGGGTACAGTAAGATAGTAAAGTACCTTGTTCCACCTAACAGCGACTTGTGGCCACAGTAAGATAGTAAAGTACCTTGTTCCACCTAACAGCGACTTGTGGCCACAGTAAGATAGTAAAGTACCTTGTTCCACCTAACAGCGACTTGGGGCCACAGTAAGATAGTAAAGTACCTTGTTCCACCTAACAGCGACTTGGGGCACAGAGGTAAATGAGGCTCAGAAGGAAGGCATGAGCAAAAAAAAAAAAAGTTGAGAACCCCTGCTCTAATGTACTCTCTTTTCTCACGAAAAATCGTGGTCTCCTGTTGTTCAAAATCTCAACTCTCCTCCTCTAAGCAAGGAGAAACTAAACTTTTCTAAAAGATTCCTTTGTGTGCTCTCTGTATCTTTCATTCCATTTTCCAATGTGAATGTAATGTTTGTAAACGCACATAATCATCATCATCACCCTTCAGCCCCAAGTAGCACAGAGACCTTCAACAAACTCACGTCATGTCCTTCAGTCCTCTGCCATTAGCTCACGGTATGTCCCCGTCATTTTTATTTCAGTTACCAATGCCCTTGTCCGTGTGTTTTTTGTTTTTTTCGGTACACCTCTACTTCACATACCCTGGGGATTTCAAAACTGCCTGGTAATGCTATCAACAGGATTCCGCAGTGTGTGTCCTAGTCATCGCCAGCGTCTTCTTCTCATGATTTGTTCCACTGGCACCTGTCTGGTTTCTGTCTTCTTTTTTTTTTTTTTAAATTAATGCCCATCCTCTTTGTTGTATTCAGCCTTTACGCATTTCCCACGCCTACTGTTCGCCTACATTTTGTAATTTTGCTAAAACATTATGTCTATTCATTACAGTAACTCTATATTTGTCCCGTAGTTCTACGTCCGCTTTTAACAGTCTAATTTGATGTTCCTAGTTTGTCTTCTTTTATTTTATTTGCATTGCCCCCCTCCCCCACACACACACAGTTCCTATAGTATATGATCACTATTATAATTAGCTCTTGTTCTTGTTTTTATATATTTTATTCTGGTTTTTCCCCCTGCTAATAATAATGCATTTATAAAGCTTAGTGTAGATCAGTATATAATCAATTAGATTACACGTTTTATTATCTCTGCTTCTACGTGTCCAAAGCCTTTCGGGTGCTGCTTGATTCTTACGACCGTATTTATGAGCACTATTAATGTACTTTCTCTCTCATTTCTTTCAATTTTTCCATATCTCTTCTTCTTTGATCCTTATCCGCCGACTGCCAAAGCTGTTAGTGGTCATCGCGCCTGGTGGCGTCTGGTAGAGCAGCTTCCACTTTGCTCGGTCGGCGGCCATCCCAGCTCTGGTTCATTCTTTGCATCTCGGCTTCAACAGTTCTCCGCCAAGTTGTTTTTGGTCGGCTTCTGCCAATGACATCTTTAACTTTTCCTTATCTCTAATCTGATATTACAATCTCTAAGTATTTACCTCTGCTTTAATGTTTTCCACAGCCATTTTTACACCATTAAAAATAAATAAATAACAACTTAATAAAATTATGGGCGGTTAGATATCGCAGAAGTGAACAAGTGGTAATCTTCAGACTTCGCACAGGTCACAACATATTGGGATACCATCTATTCAACAAGTTAAAGATAGGAACTTATGAGTGTAGTTGTGGCACTGATATAATGACTGCTGAGCATCGATTTCAAAGGTGCCCAACATACGAGGAACAGAGAAAGCGCATATGGCCATCACCAGTGCCATTCCTAGAAAAGCTCTACGGAGATGTCAAACAGCCTCAGACTGAACATATTCACGTTGACGCCAAAGGGCGAACGAAGAAGAAGATAGCGTACGAAACAACTAAATAATATTTATATGTAGTGGTTTTCCACTCAGTTGGGCGTCGACCAACACAAGCGGATTATTCATGTATTGACTGATTGATTGAGTCGCTGATAACGAACATTTAAAAGTAGTCAAAGAATTCTAGAATACAGTATATCCGATAGGGGTTTATCTACATTCATCCGCCTCCTACTGTAAACGCGGGAAATTTATGTTCAACGTTTTAGGTCTCAATTTACATGATTCTCAAAAGATCTCACCAGAGTGTTCATAATCTCCAATAGTTTTTCACTCTCTTGTCCTATAAAAGTATTCAACAACCTTTCTTCGCTTTCCACCAAAATTAATAAGGCAATGTATGTCAACTGTTCTCGTTCTGATATGTTGTTGTTTAACTAGGGCCGCTGAGCTTCTCGCTCGTTTGCAGCCAATTTCAAGTTGAAGACACCTTGGTATTGTCTACACCGTAGGTCTAGGCTTTTCTTGTGGTTTTTCTGCCATTCTGAAACACGTTGAGTCATGAGCTCTAGTTTCTCCAGCTTGGCTGGCATTTAAAAGATCATCACAACTGGTCCCAAGCTAGAAGGAAGAAGCACGTGGCATACTGTGCATTCCCCGCCATCCAAGGGGGCTCTCCAAATATGCAGAGCTAAAATACTGTGCTCTGGTTCTGGGCTCTCCTAAGAAATTGTTACACATTACACAGAGCCACTTCTCAGATCCCCCCTCCCCGCCTATCATGGGCTCAAAGTGAGACCCTCCTGCATGCGGCAACCAGGTAAAAAGCCAGAGTTACGTATGGGGCTCAAGTGACTCCACCAAGTTTAGTGTGCTGCTGTGTTCTCTAAATGTTTCACCACAGGGGGAATCCATGGAAGTGTGTGGATGATTTCAAGAGTCAATGGGAGTGTAATTAGCCTCACAGACAGAAGTTCACTTCCACTTCTCTATACTGTAACATTGTGCACAGCTGGTGGCCACAGATGGATAACTCCAGATTTGCCCCCATGAATCACGTTCTGATATAACCGAAGGACTTCTCTCTACATGAAAGTACGTGCCTCACCATAAGAAGACAAACACTTCAGTGAAAACTGTCTCCTCCTTTCCAAAACTGTCCTCCCTCCAACCCCTAGCTGAACAATGTTCTCATGTGTTTTTTAAAACCATCAATATCTCCCCACAATCCCCCTCTCCCCACACCCCCCTCCGCCATATTCAGAGAAATATATGTAGTTTATAACAAACCCTCTAACCCAGGGTTTCTCAGTCTGTGGTCCACGGTCCTTTTGGAGGTCCGTGAATGGATTCTGGAAAGTCCGAGTACATAACCTAAAATTTAAAATGTACATTTTTTAAATTATGTTTTTATGTAAATTTTATTTTTCCAAGAAGGGGCCCATTACCTTCATCAGATAATCAAGGGGTCCATAACCTTCATCAGACAATCAAGGGGTCCATAACCTTCATCAGACAATCAAGGGGTCCATAACCTTCAACAGATAATCAAGGGGTCCATGTCGCATGTTACGCATTGCCTAGTTAAATGTTTGAAGACCGAAAAGTGGGACACCAGTGTGCTGACCTGAACAAAGGAATGCAGGGGTATTTTCCTGTGTGTATCTAGGGCAGCCAATCAGAGAAGGGGTTTCCCACGGTCAGATAGAATGACTTCGGCGAGTGTATAAGGAAGAATAAATCGTCCGAAATCATGGTTAGAATTAGACATCGGGAAGGAGAACGGAATGACAGACAAGGATGAGAATGGTCTCCTTTTGACGGGAATATCTTCATTTATGTATAGGTACAAGGAAATCAGAAGGGAGTAAGTAGTTGTGAAGAATTTCGCAAGAATAGTGTCCGTGCATTGAGAAATGCTGTGTTTTTCCTATTTATAATTCAATATATAATCGTTAACACGACAGATATGGGAAAACAACATATGGATATAACGGTCAACTCATGGAGAACGGAAATATATAACGCCAAAGGCTTGAACTGGGTTAGGTGAAATGCACGAGACCAAGGTTTGAAACACCTCTAGCACAAACCCCCCCGAAGTTACCACTTTTTTGGGAAGTTTGCTGGAGTTGCGAGCCTTGTTTCCTGTACGTCCGGTAGCTGCATATATAAGGACCAACTTTCAGGTTGAACAGGGTATTACAGCAACATGGTAGACGAAAACAACAACAACATTTCAAATTCACATGTACAGCGAAGCAAGACAGAAGGACAACGGCTGGAGAGAGAGGAACGTGCAGAGGCCAATATCTTGTTATTTGCAGCCAGGCAGTTCTGTTACTCCACTAAAGCCAGTCTTTACTGATCTTAATTAGATCCTGCGAGGGTATGTAAAGTTACTATGTAAAATAATACAGTAATTACAACTTTATTTCAGGATTTGTTTAATCTTTATTTCAAGATTTGTTTAATCTTTATGTTATGAAAGTATCATGTATATTAATTGATTAATTGGTATGATTGTTGAAGATTGGAACCCGAAATATAACCACCATGACTGAGTCCGTATCAGGGCTAGCACAATCCTTTTCAGGACTAATAACAATTCTTTTCAGGACTACCAACAATCATTATCAGGGTTTATTCAATCTGTCTTCAAGTTACTGCACTTTACAGAGCTGACTTGTCAGGCAGGGGGATACTATAACCTCATACCATATATGTGTGTACATATTATTTTGTATTATTTGATTTTATAAAATGTTCCACAGTAGACACCTGTCTTGTCACTGATCCATAATCATGCATTTTCACGCATACATCTGAAAACAAATTCATCTCACCTACAATAGGAATGTGGTAATTGTTATCCACAAATAGCCACATATCCTACAATTATCTGCAGGTTCATATTTGTCAACCAAAAGTCAGAGGTCAATGATCAAGAATTGCTCGATGATCAAAGCGAATCGCCCCGGCAGTGTCTGGATTGGTAGAAGCAAGACCTACTGAAGCTGTACATCTCATATGAACACTGATTAACCTAACAGATGAGTGATATTTGTGACAATCGTGCAACCAAGAAGTGATAACGGTCAAGCAGAGTTTTGTGATGACAATTTGCGTGATAAACTAGTGAAAGTTATAAAGTGAATAAGACAGTGAAGAAGTCTATTACCCAACTAATTGGAAGAGTCTAAAGAAATGACATTTTAGTTTAACTTGCAAAAACTGTAATTGATTTCGCCAATTTGGTTTTGTATAAATATAACTTTTGTATCACCAGTCACACACAATCACCACAATTAGATAGATGTAAATAAAGAGGATATAAATTGTATTCACCAGCTTTATTCATTCAATATAGTTGATACTGAGTTTGGTTGAATTTTTATTAATATCACAGGTGGTCACATAGCGGAGGTGGCGCAGTAAGGTCTGACTGTTCTCTGAATATTTTCAGTCCAGATACTTTCACAGCCGTGACTATCGAGTGATACCAGTGTACTTCTCTGTCACTGGGACCTCACACATTCTGGAGAGAATACTATTTCTACTCTAGCATTATCATCTCACACATATAAAACCTTCCGCTACAGTCCATAACCTTCATCAGACAATCAAGGGGTCCATAACCTTCATCAGATAATCAAGGGGTCTACAACCTTCATCAGACAATCAATTGGTCCATAACCTTCATCGTATAATAAAGGTGTCCATAACCTTCATCAGACAATCAAGGGGTCCATAACCTTCATCAGACGATCAAGGGGTCCATAACCTTCATCAGATAATCAAGGTGTCCATAACCTTCATCAGACAATCAAGGGGTCCATAACCTTCATCGTATAATCAAGGTGTCCATAACCTTCATCAGACAATCAAGGGGTCCATAACCTTCATCGTATAATCAAGGGGTCCATAACCTTCATCAGACAATCAAGGGGTCCATAACCTTCATCAGACAATCAAGGGATCCATAACCTTCATCAGACAATCAAGGGGTCCATAACCTTCATCAGACAATCAAGGGGTCCATAACCTTCATCAGATAATCAAGGTGTCCATAACCTTCATCAGACGATCAAAGGGTCCATAACCTTCACCAGACAGTCAAGGAGCAAATGGCACAATAAAGGTTAAGAAACCCTGGTGTACCCCAACTCTTAAAAGCACGTTAAGCAAGTTAAGTCTCAATGGCTTCCTCTTCCATTCTACCATACATACCATAGCAGTATCGAACCGCGCCCATGCGGATTCTAGGACTCGACATCATGCACCAAATACTGTAATAGAAACTACTGCAAGCTTGTCGTCAAATGAGATGTGTGCACGAGTTCTAGCACGAGTTCTAGCAATCTCATCACATTAAATACGTTTTTCTACAAAAACTACAAATGAAAGAGGACATGAAAGCGGTCAAATACGACGAAGGCAAACATACATAGACAACAAAAACAAAATAGGCTTGTAGGAAAGACAACATGGCGGAGAAGCTAAGTATACAATTTGTTAATCTTCAGACTCCACACAGATCACAACAGACACACCATCTATTCAAGAAGCTAAAGATAGGAACTACTAAGGAGTTTGAACGTAGCATCCAATAAAATGGCTGCTAACATCTGATGCAAAAGCGCTCAATATATCAGGAACACAGAACGTACATATGGCCGTCACCAGTAACATTCCTGGACAAACTCTATGGAGATGCCAACAAACTCTGTATGATCACTACATTCTGTACACATATTCAATCTGACGTATCAAAGGATACGAAGAAGAACATTATAGATAGAACTCCAGTATTCGACCGTTCACTTGGCAGAGTAGTTAGAGCGCTCGGTTATCGGATTCCGAGTTCGAAACCCAGTAGCGTCACGCTCCAGCCTACCCAGCTGTATATAACTAGCCGATGCTGCTCTTGAGTTAGGACGGGCAAAGGCAGCGAGGAAGAGCACTGGTCATCCCACCTCATAAATCTGGACCTAGTGTGAATCACTCTCACCGACTATTTCTTTGTCTATTTTATTCTTCTCAAAATCTCTCTGCTAGAACTGAAAACCATTTTCTTCACAATTTTTCCATTCTATAATGAGAAAAACTTTCCCTCTTCAAGTATTCTATTTCAATAGCACTTGATAAACCCCTGCATTCCCCACACTCAGGCCAATAAATTATTCGCATGGCCAGCGAAAGTCATTCCACTTGGAAGGCGAAAAACAGTGCTACGACCAGCCAGGAAGTATTTCTTAAGTGTCAAGTACAGATGCCCATAAATCAAGGAAGCCTGCACTATTAGAACGCTCTTCTTCTTATTTTTCTTTGATCCTTAGCCGCCGACCGTCAAAGCAATCAGTGGCCATCACGCGTGGTGGCGTCTTATAGGGCAACTACAAATCACTTTGCTCGGTCGGTGGCCATCCTTCGTACAGGTCCCCAACTCTGGTTCATTCTTTGCATCTCAGCCTACACAGTCCTCCGCCAAGTTGTTTTTGGTCGGCCTCTTTTTCGTTTTCCTTCAGAGGTCCATAGCATAGCTGTTCTTGTGATGGCATCGGGGTCTCTTCTGAGGACATGGCCAACCCAGCTCCAGCGTCTGCCAGCTATGATGGTGTGCATGTCCTCCTGCTTGCTCCGAGTGAGCAGATCTTGGTTGGTGATGGTATTCGGCCAAAAGATTCGTAGAATTTTTCTTAGGCATGTTGTGTGAAAAGTGGACAATTTCGACATTTCCTTCTCTGTAACTCCCCAGCATTCCGCACCATAGAGAAGCACAGAAAGCACACAGCTCTGATATAATCTTAATTTTGTGCTTGTGCTGTACTGAGAGGACTTCCAGATGTTGTTTAGACTAAAAAAGGCTGTTCTTGCTTTGTTCGTTCTGTTGTTGATGTCTTTGCTTGCTCCGCCGTCTGGTGTTGCTATGCATCCTTGGTATGTGAAGGTGTCTGTCTGTTCCAGTTGCTGATTACTTACTGATATGGGCTCAGGGTTGCTCACATTGAGCGTCATGACCTCTGTCTTCTTTAGGTTGATGTTCAGGCCCACCTGCTGGCTATACTTATTAAGTCTATCCGTTTTTTCCTGGATGTGTTGATGTGAATGTGCTAGTAGTGCAATGTCATCTGCATATTCCAGATCTTCCAATGTAGAAAATGTAGTCCATCTTATTCCTCTTGGATTGCCCTCTGTTGTCTGGCGCATCACCCAGTCTATGACTTAAAAATAGAGTGGTTGATAAGGGGCATCCCTGTCGTACTCCTGTCTTCACCTCAAAGGTTAGGTTGCTCTGCTCAACACTACACGTAAAGTTGGCAAAGAGGCTTTTTATGATTGACACTATGCAGCTTGGAATTCCATAAGCGCTCAGTATTTTCCGTAAACTGTCACTATGTATACTGTCAAAAGCCTTTTCAAAATCAACGAAATTAATGTACAGCTGTCTTTGCCATTCCGAGCACTGCTCTATAATGTTCCTGAGGGTAAATATATGATCTACATATCTTCTGTTCTTTCTAATTCCTGCTTGTTCTTTCCTCAGTTTGTGGTCTACTGCTTTTGAAATTCTATGTATAATCATCCTGCCTAGTATTTTGCTGGAAACTGAGAGAAGAGTTATTCCTCTCCAATTATTGCAGTCTGCAAGAGCTCCCTTCTTGGGCAATTTGACAACTATTCCTTTGTTCCACTCCGTTGGTGTTGTCCCTGTTTTCCAGATTTGTGCAAATGGTGTTTCAGATGAATCACTCCTTCAGGCCGTAATTATATCTTCGCCACAGGGAACCATCTCTATTTCTCAGGATCCAGACAGAGCAGAGGAGCAGATGTCCAAAGGGAGACAGCTGGGTCATTCTGCAAATCAAATCCAACATGAAGCTGCCGGAAATCTGATGGAAGTATTCTCAACCACTAGGAAAACTCACAAAAGGCATATAAAAAACAACGACACCAACAACCTGGTAAATAGGATCGCTCAACCAAATAGGATCACTCAATGGAAAAGGATCACGCAACCCTATGTGAAGGGAAGGGATGTTCTTGAACATCACCTGTCGGCCAACTTACATCAGTTAGACTGTATGCGCCAAGACCCAACCCCATTGACTACATACAAAGCTAAGGCCCCTGCCATGGATGGAAACTTGACGAAGGCCCGGAGTGGATACAGGGATTCTCAAAATGTGGACACAGCCACAGTAAATGGAGAAGAAATCACATGTTTGCATTATCAAGGTCTTAGGTGTGATGCCATTGTCTCGGCCTCTGTCGGTGACCCTGATCAAGTCATCGAGGAGGATATAGAGGTAATAGCACCTATGATAATCAAGGGACGGGTGATTTTGCCTGTAGCTGATGTAGAAGTTAGGTCGAACTTTGTAAACGGCAGAGTAAAGGCCACATTTTTGGATGAACGAATTTATCCCATACCTCAAAGTGGGAAATATATCATCCTAGGAGACTCAGCACGATCCAGAGATGATGTGACTGAACCGGCTGAGGCAACCCCAATGCCAAAGTCTCCTACCAACAATTTCATAGAACAGTTGGTAAAGTGCAAGAGGAATACCTTTCCTCACGCACTTAATTTTGAACTTATTTCTACATCCTCACCCACTCTCTCGGAGCAGAATGTGAAGCCGGGCCAGAGCTTCTTGGTACCTGGTGGGATGAAACATGTTTCAGAAATATCTTTCTTTAAAACAGGAGAAACAGCTGTAGGGGAGCATAACCCTAGAGCACTTAGTCTTCATCCAGATTCTATAACCTCACCCACTCTGTGGGATCAGAAAGTGAAGCGGGTCCAAATGTCTTTGGTACCTGGTAGGCAGGAACAACTGGCAGACTTATCTTTCACTGTCACACAAAAAATTAATTAATTAATAAATATTAAGAAAAAAAAATAAATATTTAAAAAAAAATAATTAATTAATTTTTAAAAAATTTATTAATTAATTAAAATAAATTAATTTACAAAAAAAATTTTCATTTATTTATTTAATTTTTTTAAATTTATTAATTTATTAATTTTTTAAATATTTATTTATTTATTTTTTTCTTAATATTTATTTATTTATTTATTCCCCACTTTTCCCTCACTCTGTTTTCCAGTCCTTGTTTTCATTATTTGTTATTTTTTGTTTTTAATGTACTATCCACTTCCGCTTTCCGGTTTAGTGGCAGCCATCTTTGCTCCACCATGTGACTGGACATAAGGGAGTGTTTTTTTCTCTTATTTTTATAGTTTCATGTTCTCTACTTAATTCTCATTTTCTTTCCCTCCTGTCTCTTGTTTCTCTTGTTTGTCTGTCACTGACGAAGGCCTTGTGGCCGCAACGTAGGTTTTTCTTGTCCTTTTTCTTTGTAAGACGTATTACTATTTGTGTGTTTTTTTATTTTATTAGTTTTTTTTTCAACCGTTTTACCTCCGTCTTACGGCAGTTCTCCTCATATACTCATTATCACTCCTCTACGGCAGTATCGCATACGGGACTGCCTTTACCATGTTTACTCCAGCATTCACACAGCATACTCATGACATTCCGATTACGAATCCACCTTGGCTGTACAGCAACTGTTACTAAATTAATGTCTAAGACCTCATGTTCAATCTTTTCTTGATAACTTTGAACTTTTGTGCTACGACTGTAAACTTTACACTAACTGATAGTCCTTTTTAGGGCTTAGTATTTATCAACGCTGCAGTGCCAACAGTTCTATTCATGACTAGTCTGTTTCAGGGATTCATCCTGGTAGCTGATAGACACTTGTAGTTCTTGTCATGACTTATTATTTATCAACGCTGCACGTGCCAGCACTCCTATTCATGACTAGCATGTTTTATGGATTCATCCTGGTAGCTGATAGACACTAGCAGTTCTTTTCATGACTTAGTATTTATCAACCTGCACATTGAGTTCATTTATTTCTGAATGGCTACTGCGCGTTGGTATAACCGACTGACTTCGGTTTAGACTGAAAAGAAGCGTGCCTCGCCACAAGAAGCTAAACACCTTAAGGAAACCAAATTTAACATTTTAAAAAAAACCTGTACACTCAGAGTGCATAAACATTCAGACACGAGAATTTATCATCATTTTAATTTAGTAATCCTTACGCAGCCTGGAACCACCACTACAGCTGATCCCACAAGCAGTGGCGTACTAAGTGGGGTGCTGGGGGGCGGTCCGCCCCGGGTGACAGCCAGGAAAAGGGGGAGGGGGGTGCTGTCGGACAGTATTATCATAGTACTTACTGTTAACAATATACTTGCAAGTGTGTTTCTTTATGAGACGGGGGTGCCTAAGGTATAATCCGCCCCGGGTGCCAAATGGTTTAGGGACGCTTCTACCCACAAGACATCTGCACGAAGCAGTTGCATGCTACTGAAGCGATGACGTCTGTGGTCATTTTTTTACACGACCAGGTTCTAATCCCCATGCAAAAACCTGATATTAGTCGCCTTGTACGACATGCCTGAGGTCGCAGTAGTAAATTCTTTCTGTGTCTCTTCGGAGACTTCAGAGAAGTAAGTAACTACGCGGGGCACGAGAATTTAAGCGCACTGTAAAATGAAATGAAAGCATTTTTAATATAAAACTGATACCCGGTCTTTTGTTATTTAACGCCTGAATTAAATATAAAAAAATGTCCACCAGCTCAGATTACAGCTTTAGTTTGCGGAGTCAATTCAAACCTCAGAACAACTTTTTAAGTTCCGTGTGTGTGTGTCTGTGTTTATTTTATTTAAACTATTATCTGCCTTTCCTCACAAACACAGGAAGCATACACATATGCACACTAAATAAAGCCCGGGAAATATTGTTCCACTCAGTATTGTTACATGCACTAATTTTTTTTTTTTTAAACACGCTCTTCAGCGCACAGTGCAACAACAACTGAACGACGAACACTTAGCGATCTCAGTCATTTGGGGGATCCGCCCTTTAAAGTTTTCAAGTCTACCACCATACAAAGATCTGGCACAAAACAAAAACAACATACATAAAGTAGATATATATATATATTTGTGTGTGTGTGTGTGTGCGTGCGAGCGTGTGTGACGCCGTGCAAGCTTGCACTCTGTAAGACACATTTCATTAATCAAAAACAAATGTGTAAGGTGTATGTTTTATTTTACACATTTTTTTGTTGGGTTGGGTCGATGCTTGAGGAAACTACAGATGAGAGGATACACATATGCACACAGATCATATATATATATATATATATATATATATATATATATATATATATATATATATATATATATATATATATATATATATATATATATATATATATATATAAAAGTTAGTTGCTTATCCTTTACAGGACGTGGCAATCAACCCCAGCTTTTATTGGCTGTTTGTGATTTTTCTAGGCAATTTTTTCATTCAGTAGTTTGCCATTGCTTTCTGAACGGTACGGCGCTTATACCATTGTTAAAAATCCACACAAAGCGATCTGCTACCAAACCGCCTGCAGCAGGTTTCGAACCTGGTATTTCTGGATTATGAAACTGCGTTCATATCCATTAGGCCACAGACGCCGACATATATATATATATATATATATATATATATATATATATATATATATATATATATATATATATATATATATATATATATATATATATATATATATATATATATATATATAAGACATACACTATTTTGTTAAATGAGAATTTAATTTCTCGCATTACTTTGATAAAAGGCAGGGGAATACAACCCAACGGGTATTTGAATATCAAATTTAAAAAAAAAAAATACTAAACCAGGACATGCTTTGTCATTCTGAATGGTTAAAAACTATGTGTAGGCCTACAGACATGGTTTTTTAAAAACATTTTGGACCACTACTGCTCGGAAACTAGTTTAAGGTGCATCTAAAAGCATAGGTTGCCTATGTAGTCCCAGAGGGTGGCTGAGGAGACAAAGAAAGAACAGGACTACTTCAGGCATGTCGTAACAGGCGACTAACATGAGGCTGTGCATGGTGCGTAACAACATCATTATGCAACACAAACGGCTATAGAAACCACTGCTCCAAGAGCCCATTAAAGCTTTGGTTCAGATTTCCAGCACAGGACTAACTTCCATGGTGACTCCATGCTCCAATATGCAGCAAAAAGGAACATGATGATGCTGGCACATTGCATGGTTTCGTGGGGGCCTTCTGTGAGATGAAGAAAGAATATAACCACTGCTACATGGGGCATGAAGTTCTTTGGTGCAGGTTTCCTTCAAAGGTAAACGCATAAATGTACTCTCTCTCTCTGTGTGTGTGTAAGAGAGAGAGAGAGAGAGAGAGGTTTTCAGCTATGAGAAGTTGATACATGAGATCACAATCATAAGTTTACAAGCTCAGAACAGTGACCTATCTTGTCATTCGTGTTTATCATAACATATTCCATGTTTGGGACCTAAGACGCGTCAAAAGTGGAATGCAGTCAGCGACCCATAGCTGACTGCTTGCGTCAGGGTCAGCGAACCAGAGCTCACCAAGAGCCTACTCCACCTCCAAGTGGTGGTCCTGGAAACAGGCTGCATCACTGCAGTCTGGCTGAGAGAGTAGGGATCGAAGTGGGAAGGCAAACACGGTCCTAAAAAATGCCGTGCCGAAGTCGGATGTGTTGGGCCCCAAAGGCGCAGATATCGCAGCTTTGCTGTAAACGGCGACACAGCGTAACCAACGTCCTTTTCAGGACGAACGCAGAAGAAGAATATTCCATGTTTACAAACACGCGCTGGTGGCCCCATGTTCTTTAAACCGAAGAACAAGAAGAACGAGGAATGATTATATTCCCGCGGCCACATCGTTTTAGGAACACAATCCACAGATTAAGAGGCCCCTTAATCATTAAGAGACCCCCCCTCTCAAAAGAATGAGAAACACTGATACTGAGAGCAATATACTAAAAGGGGTTAGGGGGGTGTTTAAAAAAAAGGAAAAACATGTAACGTCGACACTGCAAGAATGGAAGGCGTTGGTTACATTCGCGAATCGTCAAGTTGGGTGGGGCGAGTAACGCACGCATGCACACACATACACAGACACACTCTATGTTTTTAAACTAACCACACACACACACACACACAAATTAAAAAGTTTCACCCACTTGCCCCCCACATCAACCCCTACGGACAAAACAAACTTTTAAAAGGGAATTCAGATAACATGCATGCAACTCCACACTTCTCCCGCTAGTAAATCTCAGGCCCTGCATTTTAGTCTTATCAGAACTGTAAACATGGAATACAATATGATAAATTACGAATGAAACGATAGCGCCCCCCCCATCCCGTGCCAGTAAACTATGTTCGCAATCTCATATATCAATATTATCAGAACTGAAATCATCGACAAAACACACACAATACATTACGTGCTGATATAGACTCTTAACCGCTTGGATACTGTCTACAGCAGCTTTTCTCAACCGGGGTTCCGTGGAACCCTAGGTTTTTTTGCAAGAGGTCGCTAGGGGTTACGCGAGAGGTCGCTAGTAGTGTCCCTTTATATAAAGGGGCACTAGTCGCTAGGGGTTACGCGAGAGGTCGCTAGTAGTGTCCCTTTATATAAAGGGGCACTAGTCGCTAGGGGTTTCCGCGAGAGGTTGCTAGTAGTGTCCCTTTATATAAAGGGGCACTAGTCGCTAGGGGTTACGCGAGAGGTCGCTAGTAGTGTCCCTTTATATAAAGGGGCACTAGTCGCTAGGGGTTTCCGCGAGAGGTCGCTAGTAGTGTCCCTTTATATAAAGGGGCACTAGTCGCTAGGGGTTACGCGAGAGGTCGCTAGTAGTGTCCCTTTATATAAAGGGGCACTAGTCGCTAGGGGTTTCCGCGAGATGTCGCGATTTAAAAGAAATAAATGTCGATTTTTTTTAAATTCTGCGCGCCGGGCGATATTAGAGCTCGCAGTGGTTGGCTGTGACCGAGCAGCCCCGTATGGCAGTGCGCAACAGGACCGTGTTCACTCTTGCACATAATATATCTCTTTTGGCATCATGTAAAGTCGAAATTTATGATAAGACTTTTAGGCCTACTTGGACAAGGTAAATTAAAAAATAAATGAAGTAGGAAACACACACACACACACACACACACACAGAAAAAGATGGAACCACTGAAGTGTCTTTTAGCCACACTATTGACTTGCATTAGGGTTGGTATCCTATGGGGAAACCACACCAAAAACAAAATAAGTAGGCTAACAAGTTGGTCAAAATAAACAGATCTACAGGGAAAACCACTATTCT
This sequence comes from Oreohelix idahoensis, assembly GCA_024509875.1. Taxonomy (NCBI): domain Eukaryota; kingdom Metazoa; phylum Mollusca; class Gastropoda; order Stylommatophora; family Oreohelicidae; genus Oreohelix; species Oreohelix idahoensis. The sequence goes on from JAMPIV010005383.1 coordinate 394,999, forward strand.
CTACTCATGTCAGAGCATTGACAATTGTTACTGAATTATTATAATAATAATAAATAATAAATTCTTTAAGCGCCAAACACGGCGCATAAGGCAGAAACCAGTGCTCTCCAGGTTGTTCGTTGTGACGCCACTCCTCTTAGCTCTTGCACATTATTTAGGCCCAACGTTCTTCCTTCTCTTATTATTGTTCTTCTGAGTGTTTCTTTTGGTCTTCCTTTTTTCCTCTTACCCTCAGGAACCCAAGTGAGCGCCTGTAGTGGTATTCTGTTGTTTTGCATTCGTAGGACATGACCGATATATGACCATCGTCTTTTCCTTATATAGTCGGAGACATATTTCTGCCTAGAGTCTTCTCTTATTTGTCGATTAGAGTGAGTCATGTTTACTGTCGAGCCTGGTTCTGTTTCGGTAACAATAGCTTGTTTTACGATAGTGAATTGTTAACTCACTGATCAACCCTCCGATCCAACCGACCGATTCAAGGGTTTCGAGGTCAGTTATAGGAAAATATCTACACCACTAGATACTCTGGTGTATCTCTTATTCTATAATTTAACATAACATGGTGATATCCATCGAAATATACACATTCCTGATGTTTTTCTTTCGGCGTCTAAGGTGAGAAACGAATTTCACCTCCATCTTGGAAGGGTAGATAACTGAATTATTATACTTACAACTTTCTGATCACGCTAAGGTACGATGAGCTGTAGATATAATAATTTTTATGTGGGGGTTCCATGAGACCTGAAAATTAAAGGTTGAGAAAGGCTGGTCTATAGACGTAATCTCTAAAATATACGAGCATGCGTATAGGATATCTAAACGAATCTGTTTAGACATGCCCATCGATACATTTTAAAGTCCTTGTTTTCTCAACTTTTAGTGTATATTAATGACTGTCACGCTTCAGATGTTATTATATGTACACGCCCCGTCTTTTTTTATTACTTTTTCAAATCTCGTATGTATAGGATTGTTGAGGCTTCAGAGTCGATTACGCGCAACTATCGTTGCCGGGGTGTCACTATTAAATTCTCTAAGACAAGCACGCTGATACTGTCGTGAAATGACGTCTGTCTCACGTCACGAATTCTAAATAATTCTGACCATACCGCGCAGCATACATTAAAGAAAGATATGACACACTAACCAATGAAAACGCTTTTTTTGGTCTTGTGTTTACTACCGCTGGGAAAATAAAGATTGCAAGGCCCAATCTGTGTAACCTGATTAACTTCGGAATTTTACTACAGCATTTTGGAAGAAGTACCACTTGAAAGAGGGTACCAACACAATATTAGGGATGTTACTCTACCCGTAAGTAATAATACTTTTACTAATACTAATCTCTCCACATGTAAGCCTACCTTGCCGTGGTTGGAGAGCTTGAGCGCCTCAATGATCCCGGGAGCTATGCCGGCGGGAGTTTTACTCCTGGCAGGGTCACCCAAGCCGGACAGGTCCTGGGTGAGGGGCCAGACTAAATGGGCTGAGGAGTGGGTGGAACCCTATAGGTGTAGATGCAGAACCCACCGGCGAGTGGTACATGCTCTGGTCTGCACCAATCCACCCCCACTTCATGGGTTAAATGCTTTCTTGCCTCATTCTTCACTGTTTGTCGTCTATCACGCCCATGGCGACCGTTGCCTCAATTGGCTGTGTGTGGTGTACCCGGAAACGGGGCCTCCCAGTACTGAGGCAAAGTTAAGTCCCCGATGTCACTTATCGGTGCAGAATTGAGAGAGATGGCTGAGCATCACAATCCCTCCTGTGTTGCAGCATGATGAGAACCCAGCATTGCACACTGAGCTTGGGGGGATCACTTGGGCACCAGACTTATTACTGGCTCTTGACTGGATGGCCGCATGCAGGAGATTTCTACAATGGAGGGTTGGCAGGTGGTGGGTATCGGGAAGTGGCTCTGTGCAGGACGTGAGGATTCCTTGGGAGAGCCCCGAACCAGAGCACAGCATTGTGCAAGCTCTGCATAGTTGGAGAGCCCCCTGGATGACGGGGAATGCACAGTGTGCTACCCCACCTATCCCCAACTGCTAACTTAGAACCAGAAGTGGGGTCCTCTGTATGCGTGCCAGGCCAGGATAAAATGCCTGGGAAAGAGACTGGAGCTCAGAACTCCCTAACTCAAAGTTGCAGGATGGCAGAAAAGCCACGGGAAAGACAGGGCTATTTTGAAGATAACGCAACCATATTTTCACCATACGAGCTCGGACGCCGCCTCGGTAAACAAGGTCCGCGCAGAGCAGTGACACCCCCAGGCTGCTTGCGAATAGTCTACTACTGGGAACATAAACAGATTAGGGATGAGCCCACTCTCCCGTTGAACAGGTGCTAAAGTCGTAGATACTGGGCCAGAAGGCGCACCGGAAACCACAGTATCATGCAACTCGCTTTTTTTTTTCTATGGAGAGTACACCGTCAAATAAATCTCGTTCTGGTGCTCGCCCTGTGGAGCTCCACCAGGCAGGTGCAGTGCCGGGCTCTGAGCCTCGACAGAGCCCACCCTCAGCTACTGGAGGACCCTCTAGACCGTCTTGTGGAGTCAACAGACGGCGGAGGAGAACTACTGACCAAAACAAAACAGAAAAAGAGAAACCCAGAGTGCCACTTGTCATGATGCACTGGAATGCAGAGGGAGTGAACAGCAAGCAGGCTGGATACAGCAAAAAGACAGAGCTGGAAAACATCTTGTATGAGAAGCAAGTCAGTGTTTGCTGTATCCAAGAGACTCACTTGAAAGCAGATCAAACCTTTAAAATAAGGGGATATCAATGCTTCAGATCCGACAGACAAGATAGACGAAAAGGAGGAGTACTTACTCTTGTAAGGAATAACATTCCTGCACACGAAAGGAAAACCTTCATGGATGGAGCAGAATATCAGCTGCTGCAGATAAAGGTAGACAAGATGGAAATAGAACTCCTGAACTATTACTGTCCGAACAACAAACCCCTGAGTCTCAGCTCTATACAGGTACCAGCCACCAACTTTATAGCAGTTGGAGACTTTTATAGCCACTCCCAGAGCTGGGGCTATAACCATCTGGATCACAGAGGTGAAGAGGTTGAAACTTGGCAAGATGATCACTCCCTAATCCTAGTCAATAATGCCACAGATACTCCTACCTTCTACTCCAGAGGATGGCACACAACCTCAACACCAGATCTTGCCTTCTCCACACCAGATATAGCTGGATCTATTAGTAGAGAAGTAGGAGACCAACTAGGGGGAAGCGACCATCGCCCAATCTTTCTTACTGTCCAGAGTGCAACTCTCAGTACAGGCCCAGCCATTACAAGATGGAACTACAAAAAAGCCAACTGGGGTTTATTCAGGCATCAGGTGAACACGCTGCTGTCTACCCTCAAGGTACAGAACAGAGACATTAATGAAGTGGTAAAAGACTTCAACAGATGCATACTACAAGCTGCAAAAGAAACCATTCCCAAAGGATGCCGGCGTAACTACATACCATACTGGTCCAGCACACTCCAAGAACGTCAGGAAGCTATGGACAAGGCTAGAAAGGACGCAGAGTCTCAGCCTTCACTTGAAACTCACAACAAATGGAAAAAGGCTGTAGCAGAGTTTCAGAGAACAAAGCTAGAAGAAAAGCGGAAAAGCTGGAGAACTAAAACGGCATCGCTGAACCTTGAGAAAGACGGCAGGAAACTTTGGAGATTAGTCAAGTCTCTAAATGAAGAGCATTCCTCACCAAGGCAGACTATCACATTGGATGAAGGTGGCAAACTTTTCAGAGGAAAACAAGCTGCAGACTTGTTTGCTAGAAGATACAGTTCAGAAAGCAACTTACCCATTAACATAGACCATCAGAGAGAGATAAGAAAAGAAATACTGGCAACCATGGGACAGACAGATACTCCTGCCCCAATGAGGGAACCCATCACACTAGGAGAACTACAGAAGGCTATTTCCAAGCTTAAGTTTCAAAAGTCACCCGGCCCAGACAAAATCAGCAACGAAATGCTAGTAAATCTGAGCTCAGCAGCAAAGACAAAACTGCTTGAGATATTCAACCACAGCTGGTTGAAAGGAACGGTACCCCAAGTATGGAGAGAAGCCATCACAATACCCATACTAAAGAAAGGGAAATGTAAGACCGAGGCTGCAAGTTACCGGCCAATCAGTCTCACAAGCTGTGTTGGGAAGACTATGGAGCGAATAGTCAACCACAGATTGAAATGGTATTTAGAGTCTGAGCAGATCCTGGTGCCGGAACAAGCTGGATTTAGAGAATGCTACAGTATAGAAGACCAAGTTACTTACTTGTCTCAAGCAATAGAAGATGCCTTCCAGGAGAAGAAAAAGGTCCTAACGATCTGGGTCGACTTCAAGCAGGCCTTTGACAAGGTGTGGAAAGATGGCCTCATTGCAAAACTTAGGAGAAGTGGAATCCAAGGCAACATGATGAAATGGATCCAGTCATACTTGCATAACAGGAGAACTAGAGTCACTCTTGACGGTCTGCAGAGCAGAAAAGTGTTGCTCCATCAGGGGGTACCTCAAGGAGGAGTAATTTCCCCAACACTCTTCCTTGTTTACATCAATGACCTGGTGAAAGATCTCCCTGCAGGAGTTAAAGCTGCCTTATATGCAGATGACCTAGTACTCTGGTGCGCTGATGAAAATGTCACCACAGCAAATTATAGAATGCAGCGGGCAGCAGACATGCTAGTGTCATGGGCAGAGAAATGGCTTATCACAATAGACACAGACAAAACCTCCACAACACTGTTCTCCCTCGCCCCCAAGGACAAATCAGCTAACATACACCTAGGGACAACCGTGATCAAGGAAGAAAGCTACCCCACCTATCTTGGGGTGACATTTGCCCAAAGGCTTACATGGAATAAGCATATTGAAAATGCAGAAGGAAAGGCCCGAAGACGACTAGGCATACTCAGAAAATTAGCAGGTACCAACTGGGGAGCAAATGAACGAAATCTAAAGAAGATTTATAATGGAGTAATAAGACCACACTTAGAGTTTAGCTCAGCAGCATGGTCATCAGCTGCTAACTCACATCTGCAGTCTTTGGACAAGGTGCAAAATCAAGCTCTCAGGCTCATTACAGGAGCCATGAAAACTACACCAATAACAGAGATGCAGAAGGTTGCTGGATTACAGACATTGTCCCATAGAAGAGACACAAAAACCATGATCCAGATGGAAAAGTACAACAGTATGCCAATGCACCCAATGAAGGCAAGACTAGATGATCTGGCATTGGGACGTCTAAAGCGTAGCAGCTTTGTGCATCGGGGGAAAAGACTTATAAGACAGCATCAAGAAGACCTATCCATGAAGACAACACCACTGAAGCCCACCCTATACCCTGTACCATGGGAGCAGGCCAGCAGTGCCCTCCAAATTAATACAACAGTCAGTGGTCTCACAAGTGGATGTGAGTATAATGATCTGCAAAAACGAACTGCTACATTGAGTATGATCCAAGAAAGCTATCCCGATCAATCATGGATACATGCCTATACAGATGGATCAGCAACTAATGCTGTTAGGAATGGAGGTGCCGGTATCTTTATCTCATATCCTGACAACCACTATGAGACTAGGCACATTCCCACTGGTAAATTCTGTTCCAACTATACAGCTGAGGTTCAAGCTCTAGAGCAAGCTGCAAATATGATTTATAACACCAACTCTGACTGCCACCAGGTAGTCATCCTCACAGATGCACTGTCTGTCCTGCAAGCTCTCAAGGGTGGTAAACTCCCGCATCTGAGAAATGAACTAAACAAGGTAGCTGCCAAAAAGAGAACCATACTTCAGTGGGTACCATCTCATTGTGGTGTACCCGGAAATGAAAAGGCAGATAAACTTGCAAAAAAGGGAGGAGAATGTGAACAAGAAGATAATGAAGTCACATACTTTGAGAAAAAGAGAGCTATCCAGACTATCAGAAGAGAACAGAACCAACCCAAAGACGACTATCACACTCTCGACCGGCAGGGACAGACAACTATTTTTCGACTCAGGACAGGGCATAACAAACTGAATAAACACATGCACAAGCTACGATTGTCTGCTTCACCACTGTGCACATGTGGATTAAACGAACAAACTGCTGAGCATGTTCTACAGGACTGTCCTCTGTATGACCAGTTAAGAAAGATATACTGGCCCAATGACTCAACACTAAACTCAAAGCTATATGGAGTTAAAGAGGAACTTCAAACAACAGTCGAATTCATCATGAGAACTCGTCTGACGGTGTAATCATCAAAGATGCGATCGCAAGAAGAACTAATACTAATATAGGACAGGATAAATCTTGGGTTGAATGCATTCGAAGCTTCAGGTTGTCTTAAATTTAGCAGTTTAAACTATGCATAACATAAAATGCAATTTGGAAACTAAAAGATTATTACATAGATATCATCATCATCATCTCAACCCATAACCCGTCATGGGTCGTAGGGGTGCCATGGTGGAAGCATCAGCAGACAGGGTCCTCCACTGCTCTCTATTCTCAGCAATGCGTACAAGTGTGGAAAAACCATGTCCTGCCCATTCTTTGATGTTATCAGCCCATGATTTTCTTTGCCTTCCTCTTCTCCGTTTACCTTCGACTGTTCCCTGGAGGATCGTTTTCGAAAGGGAGTCATGACGAGTTACATGCCCAAACCAGGCAAGCTTTCGACGTTTCACTATTGACAAAAGTGGTTCTTGGTGGCCTGCATAGGTGTTTATCTTTTCTCTAACATAGACATTTGTTTTGTGCTCTTTATAGCAAATGCGCAAAATTCTTCTATAACATTTATGCTCGAAAGCCTGAATCCTTCGCTCCGTATCTGCAGTGAGTGTCCAGCCCTCACGCCCATACAAGAGAATAGATAATATAAGTGATTTGTATAATTTGATCTTCACAGGAAAACTGATGTTACTTTTCCAGATCACATTCAACCTTGTCATGGCAGCTGAGGCCATTTCAAGTCTTGTCTTGATTTCCTTACTTGATCTTCCATCACTACATATAGTGGACCCGAGATATTTAAAGGTGTTAACTTCTTCTAACGTTTGCCCATTTAACGTAATGTTGGTCGGAACATGTTTCTTATGGCTATTCACCAATATCTTGCTTTTTTTCTATATTAATTTCCATCCCATACGTTCTTGTTACTTTCTCCAGTCTAGAGGTAAGGTCTTGAAGTTCTGATTCTGTTCCAGCTATCAGATCAATATCATCAGCAAAACGTAGATTACACAGAGGTCGGCCTCCAATGGTCCTCGGGGTTCCCATCTCGTACGTCCGAGGTCACACTATAAATAGACTTGCCTAACAAACTCGGGTCAGTCACTATTATTTGAATACACAGAGAGCGGCAAAAAAGGAGCATATGTTAATGCAAGTGTTTGCCTTCTGTACCTGTTAGCAGACCTTAATCAACCATTAAGGGCTCGTCTGTGTGTGCCTGAGGGTAAGAACGAATATATATATATATATATGTGTGTGTGTGTGTGTGCGTGTGTATTTATGTGTAATTCTATTGATTAATCCATCTGTGCGATAATACGTGTATAGATGTGTTAGGAATTGACAGTGTGTACTGGTGAAACTTACAGGCTCATGTGTAATTCTAGAGGCAAAGCCTGCCTTCGGAAATATTTAAAATATTGAGAATGATGGCCAAGTGTGTCTATGAGTTTAGAACTGTATTTAAAGAAGTATTTCTTGAATGGAATGAGACACCTACCAGGAACATAAGGAAAGATGAAAGGGATTGAAGTACTGTATAATTTGACCTATTACTTAGTAGTTTTATTCACAACCAAATTATTGTATGGAGGCGAATCATGGGAAACGAATGATAATTAAGAAGGTAGAAGAAAATTATGATCACATTGAACTAAAATGATTGTTGCTACTATACTATACCTTGTGCATCTGATTGCACGCTAGTCTGAAACTGTCTATCGTCCCCATCTGTGTCATAAAGGGATTTGATAGGCAAATACAGGGATAGCGTTTGACTTCATTCCAGGTTTAATCCTTCAACTTAAAGCCTACAACAAATAAGAAGAGGCTTCTCTTACTGAAAGTGCAATGAATGCAGTGCCAGTCTACGTAGAGGGCCAGCCATATCGTGTGTAACAGTTGGAAGGTTTTCATCTGAAGATTCTCTCCAGCATCAGAGGGAGCCATCTGCAGTGACTCAGTTAAGTTGCTCTCAGGGCAACTGTGTAGCGTATGCCTGTTTACCAAAATAAACGCATCCAGTTCGTGATGAACAGAACAGTATAGAGCTTCAATTAAATTGTACTAATAACACTAGTAATTCTTCAGTGAAAGATCAAGCAAGCTAAACTGTCTACAAAATGATAGACATCTTAACACAAGTGAAAGACATTTGTTGAACTGTTCTTATTTATTTACTTTTGTAAAATATTTGATTTTTAAAAAAAAACTTTTCAAACAGAAAAGATTACATGTATAAATAAATTGTAAATATTTACCAGCAGCCTTACTTAAATTCTTTAAGTTAAGTCTTTAGTCAATGTTGGTAAGTTTTCATTAAATAATTTCCCTTAGCAGAGCCAGAAACAATATTATCTACCATAATCACAGAGGTGGATCAGGAGAGGTAGCAGATAGGGACTCAGAGTACTACATAACCATCTTCTCTGGGAACTTACACAGCTTGACCCTACCTTTGGTCTATACACCCTTACTATCTTCAGAGAAGGGGTATTTCTGATAAGACCAGAATCTTAGCTGGCACTATCCTGGTATCATCTGATACACCTTTATGTCCAGGATATCTTCTTATTTTCTTTAACATCTGAACCTCTCGTGACAGATATAACAAACAAAAAGCCTCAGCAATTTGTAAGTTAGTGAGGAGATTACCTAAACTGGTAAACATAGACAAGTTAAGAGTAAAAATGAAATATGTTTATCTAACTTAGCGCTTGAATTCGTTTTGTTACGTTGTCTGTAACCAGCTGATTTAGCTTCTCTATGAAGGTACAAGTAGTCACAAAGCAGATACTACTGTAGGGGAGTGAAGTGTTAGAGACTTCAATGTACTAGGTCCAGCTTTATCAGGTGTGGGTGACCTGTTCTAGCTCTTGCTCTCTTTGCCTTGCCTTCCACAGCTCAAGATCAGAGTCAGGTACCCACTTACATATGGGCAGACTGGGGCACATCACCACCAGGTTTTGAACCTCAAAACTGTACCCCAAGAGGCCAGCGCTCTAACTCTGCAAATCGGACAATGTGGCAGTTCTTATTCTGGAAACACAGGGCAACAGAACAAAGGGGAGACTGGAAAAACACAAGGAGAAGTCAACGGCTGACAAACTTGATAAAGAAGACACCAAAAGACAACATATGTTACAGGCAGCAAGGCTTTATATGAATTTGCTGAAAGTCGATGCTCCACTGGCAGGTGAATGAATGAACCTACTATAACCGTTTTCCTTTCAACTGTGTGCCTTTTAAGTGTTGTGGAACACAACCTGCAATCAAAGGTTAACTTGTCCGAGACAGTCTGCCCCAGATCTCTTATACACCTTCTTCGACCTTCTGATATGTCTCCAATGTACGGATTTTCCTACATGTCTATGCCCCGAAGGCCATGCTAGATAAAGTGCGTTAAGGATTTCCGTTATGGGTGATCCATTCCCCTGTAACATATGTTTGGCACTTTGTGTTTCAGGTGCACGAAACTATTACATAACCAGCATGCAGCGTTCTTTGGTGCTCTAGGCACCGAGATTCTCTGACGTAAACATAATCGTTTTCTAATTTGTCAATATCCTCGGCTACTCTTTCTTTCTGTGCTTTCTTTCTGTATTGTGCCAGTATAACGTTACCGAATAGGCCTACTGCAATATCAGGGCATGTCGTACAAGGCCACTAATATGAAGTTGTGGGTAATCTTTACCTTTAGTGCAGTCGAGTACGTATAATTTGTGTACTGAGTTAGGATTAGGGTTAACCCTAACTCTAAATGGTACGAAAATACACATATTATACATACTCGACGGCACTAAAGGTAAAGATTACCGAAGTTGTGTGTGAGTTTGGCAATCTCATTACTGTAAAACAAATTGCCACAGAAACCGCCGCTGCGAGAACATATGAATGCTTGGGCAGGCTTCCTGCAAGGGGACCAGCTACAGATGTTGCTTCATGCTCCATGTGGAGCACATGAAAAGTGTTAATGATGATGATTATTATAACGTTAACGAATGCGCTAACCTTTTTTTTTTTCACTGATCACGTCAACACAAAATGCGAGAAGGGTTTTATCTTCCGGCCCTCACCTACTGAGAGAGTAGGGATTGAAGAGGGAAGGCAAACCCGGTCCCAAAAAATGCCGTGCTGAAGTCGGATGTGTCGGCCGAAAGGCGCAAATATCACAGCTCCGCTGTAAACGGACACAACGCAACCAACGTCCTTTTCAGGACGAACGAAGAAGAAGAAGCTCAACTCACGGCTTACTAAGTGAGAAGGCCTGTCATTTGGACCTTTCCGGTTACGCCATTGTGTAAACAATATAATTAGTATATCGGACAGTGGAAAATTCTCCCTCATACCTTCATTAACTAATTACATGGGGACATCTTCTAATATGACCAATGTCGACCTTCCCATATAAGAAGTCGTGCCAAGATAAACTGGCACACTCTCAGTAATAACAAATAAGATACAAGCCCACTGTGCGTATGCACCTTTACAAGAAGGTTCATTGTCGAGGACCACTGATGGGGACATACACATCGGGGGGAAATATGCCCAGAGTGCCGTGCCATCTTCATAAGAAGGGCGGGCTCTCTGAACCCCAGTGGTGGGGACTGTTAATTCAAAATATAAAAATTGACACGAAGCATTGAAATTCTAAAAATATGAACAAGGACAAAGATAATGGCAGGCACTAAAGGCTGAACGGGTCGACACAGCAAGCACCGTCATGTGGGGCTCGAGGACTGACGCAAAGGTCGTGAATAATCACGACCAGCTGTCTCCGTGGTCACATAACCAGACGCAAGGTGCCGCTAAATCTAGCACCTGGATGTCTCCAAAACTCCGATACACGGGTTTCGAGGGGCCCTGCAAACTCTCATATCCTGGTGTAAACCTGGCCCATGCACACCGGTTGAATGACACCCAAAGTCCCTCTTCTCGAACAGGAGATAATGATAATAAAAGTAATAATTACAACGTCGGTAATAATATGTAAGGACGTATGCAAAAAATAATTAAATTCAGAACTAGCTAATAATTAACAAACAAACACAAAGACAGACGATGATCCACATGAGAACAAAAATCATATCACCAAGTACAACCATCCGAAAATTACATTACGACGTAAAAATTACAAAATGGACAATAAAGTTACACTGAATGTCCTAATTATAACCAAAAATTAGGCTGAACAGGGCTGACTGGTGTTACCAACAGATTACTGGTGGCAATGAATATATATATATATATATATATATATATATATATATATATATATGTGCAGTAGAAATTAAAAGAAGACTTGCAATTGCTTCACATAAGCTAATACAGATGAAAAACCTATGGCAAGGCACAAGCAAAGAAACAAAGTTACAACTGATCAGAGCATGTATATTCCCAGTAGCAACATACGGCTGCGAAACTTGGACACTCAATAAAACAGTTGCAAAAAAGATTACATCATTCGAAATGAAATGCTACAGAAGGATGTTGAGAATACCCTGGACAGAAAAAAAAGACCAACAGAGAAGTACTGCACTCACTAAACGTACAGGAACATTGGCTCCTAAATACCATCGCAATAAGGAAGCTGAAATTTTTCGGTCATATAAAAAGACATAATAGTCTGGAAAAAACAGTGATGGAAGGCATGGTCCCTGGAAAAAGGGGAAGGGGTCGACCTAGACGACGGTGGACCCAGGACATCACAGAGAGTCTGAACTTGTCTTTGGCTGATGCAGGTCGACTTGCCCAGAATCGTGATGCGTTCAGAGCAGCTGTAATGGAGACAACGTTCTGGAAAGAATATGTCACATGATGATATATATATATATATATATATATATATATATATATATATATATATATATATATATATATATATATATATATATATATATATATATATATATATATATATATATATATATATGAAGATATTTATTTGTTTGTATACTTGTTATGTTTGGAAATATTTGGTAATAATATTTTGGGTCTGAGATTAGAACTCTAGTCAAAGGGCGAATACTCATTTTTTGCTTCAAGTGAAAGTAAATATGTAGTCGCCCCACTTGAATATAGTCAAAAGGCATTTTCTGCGCATGCGTCGATTTGGGGTGTCGACGAAGAAGGCTGTCATGTCATGGCTGTTTCTTTGGGCCGGTCGTTTAGAAACGTTGTAGAATGATCTCTGTGAATGATTCTAGGAAGGAGATGGTGTCTCTGCATGATTGTATGATCAGAGATTCTCCTAATGTTCTTTGTTAACGCCAAGGAATGGCGTGCGTTATTCGCTATTGTGTTTATTCCTAAATCAAGGTAAAACCAGACCCTTTTGCTGAACTTTGTGGCTAGGCCTAGATGGCAGATGTATTATCGCACATTAGAATTGTTTGAATGCAGATGAAGATGACGTGTAATCCAGCAGCACTGGATTACTTGATGAAGCAGCCTTGTTGATAACAGAATGTATGGAAGCCCTGTGAGAACATTTATGCTCGAATTATGAATTAATTCTGATTATCATTTATCATCCTGGGTGAGCGAAGCTCAAGGAGGAAAGCCATTTTGAATTCCCGTCATTTTAAACGGATCATTGTCGGAGAACAGAAAAAGGTCTTATTATCGGACAATGGTACAGAGATCTACATATTATGAAAACCCACTATTGTGGTCTCACATTGGTACTATCAAGTTTTGATAAACTTACGGCTTGTGAAACTTAGCCAAAAGAAGGTTCTGACAGTGAACCATTGTGATGATGTATTTACCTTTACTGACGCGATCAGTCAGTGGAAGCATGTAGCGATAGACCACCAGAACATTGAGTGCTTGCCTACTATCGCCCCATTGTATTTATATGCTACATGAATATACAGCTGATGTTGCCACCCATTTGTCAAATATATGATGATATTTTGCCAACCTGTACTGTGACTGTAATCGTGATGTCCGAGTGTGCGTCCTTATTAAACCACAGAAACGTCCACAGTCGTCTATGTCATTGACTTCCAGCTGAGTGAGTGTGTGTCAAGTCCATTTGTCAACTCTACAGAACATTCCATCATTCGCGTACCTTGCACTCTCACTCCATGTTTACACAACCCTGCGTCGGTCGAGTTGACCTTTATTTTCCATCTCACGCCCAGTCTTCACCTACTTACAACACCTATCATTAACACCACTGATTGTTGGTACTGAATTGGGATTGTTACACTGGTGGCCAGATTCCTGGGTTTAACCTTCGCAGAGGACTGATTTGGAAATCGACTAATGATGGTTCCCTGACGCCTGATACGACACACCAGCAGTACAACTCTACAGTCGATGTCAGCATGACCTGTCCTGTCAGCGTATGCAGTAATTAGGTCAGCGCTTGTTGACATTTTGCTCGATAAGAACAGACACCAGTACACATCAGTGTTAGATTGAATATCTGACTGTGTTTGCAAGAGATACAGTGCAACCGAATTGAGAAGTCCTACTTATCAATGGTGGATCTTCTTACACTGCTCATTGTTGAACTTTGTAATAATTTAAGGCCAGAATCAATTATTAATTAAAGTGGTAGTTTATTTTGATTGGAAACTGTACCATTATATTGTATATCTGAGCCTTCTCTCTGCAACACATTACATTATATATAAGATATATATATTTATGTTTACATGTTTGCATATTATTTGTGTGTCTATGTCGTGGGCGGTTGGTGAGGTGACTAATATAAGATTTCCCAAGTAACATAGGGCTTATATTAGTGGTCTGTAGGGGGCAATTTTCTTAATTGAAAATTTGCATGCAACATCGGTTGCTATTTTTTTGTTAGCTGTGACGATATGTGCAGTTTTGTTTTCATTATTTTTCGCTTTCTTTAGTTTTGTTTTGATTTTTTTGTACTTGTAGGTCTCCTCTTTTCTATAGTTTAGTTTTATACACCATTTATGTTTATACACTGTGGCGTTATTTGTTTTGTTTATTACGGCGCAGTTATCATCACAGGTTCTGTGATTATTTTCTTCTGTTTTTCTATTTAACTTATTTGATTTCTGCGAATGTTTTCGTATTGTCCTTCTTGATTGTCCTTTGTGTGTGTGTTCTTGGTTAACATATGCTATATAAAATATATTTGATCATACACTACTAGCTGTGTAGTGAACTTATGAGAAAGAATCAACTGATGATTTATTGCTATTATTAGAGGTACACAGTTGATTATACAAGACCTTATTTAAAGGCTTGTTTCCCACAGAGATTGGGATTAAGGGAGCTGATTATACAAGTTCTTGTTCAAAACTTGCTCCTGTTTGGTTGAAATAAATTAATTTGTTATTTCAGGGATATTAGTCACATATTGTTAGACATTATGTCGACTTTAGATTACTTCATTGAGCAAGAGAAATCCCTAGGCAAGACTGGTGATAAGTTGGAGGAGTATGCTACCAGCCAATATGAAAAAGCACAAAAATTGGAAATTGATAAACTGAAAGCTGAGACTGAGCAAAAGAACTTGCAGATGCAGGTGGAGGAAAGAAGATTCCAGATGGAAGAAAAAAGATTACAGAGAGAATCTGAAAATAAAAGATTAGAAGCTGAGGCTCAAGAAAAAAGATTAGAAAGAGAAGCTGAACAAAAGAGATTAGATAGAGGAGCTGAATAAAAGAGATTAGATAGAGAAGCTGAGGCTGAACAAAAGAGATTAGATAGAGAAGCTGAACAAAAGAGATTAGATAAAGAAGCTGAAGCCGAGGAGAGAAAGGCAAAAAGGGAACATGAGGAAAAACTGTTAGCATTTGAGTTAGAAAAATTAAAATTGACAAATATGAGTATTGCTAATCAGTCAACTGGTAATAATGGTAAACCTTCTACTTATAAGGTCAAGGTACCACCGTTCAATCCTTCCAGTGACGATATTACATTCTGGCTGGATCGTTTTGAACGCTCCTGTCGAACTCATAATGTGGATAAATCACAGTATGCTAATCAGTTGTCAGAAAATTTGAAAGGTGATTCTCTTACAAGTTTAAGCTTGGTAGAAGAGGCTGATAAGGATAATTATGATGTTATTAGAGCAGCCTTGATAAAAAAATATCAATTAACAGAGGAAGGTTACCGTCTTTTGTTTAAGAAAATGGTACCTGAATCAGGGGTAGAATTCTCAGAATTCATTGCAAGGACACGTCTTACATTTAATCGTTGGATTGAGTTGTCCAAAACAGAAAAGACATATGAAGCCCTTATGGACTTGTTGCTCAGAGACAAGATTATGTCAAGTGTAAATAAACCATTCCTTGAATTCCTACATGAGCGTAAACCCAAGACACTAAAAGAAATGGAAGAATATTGTACCCAATACGTCACTGCACATCCAGACGTAGCTTTTCGCAATGCTAAGGTTAAGGAAGGCATGCCAGTTGCTTCGGCAACACCATACAACCCTAATTATTCACACAAATTTCAGGGATCACAAAACAGGTTTGATAAAAAGGGTAACCATAATAGTTATCAAAACCAAGGTAACCAATCATTTCAGGGTTCTTCTGCGAAGAACTGGAGATGAGCCGACAGCCCTCGATACAGGGGTGGTCATAATTATAGGAATTTCCACAGAGGAAGTCATTATAGGAACTATCCAAGTCATCCATCATGGAGACAACAAGACCATAATTACAGAGATACTCATTATAATGAATATGATTATGGTAACCATGAGAACTATGACTCAAACCCAAATAGGGGTTACAATAGGGGAAACAATAATGATTACAGAGGCAATAATAATCGAGGTAGATCACAATACAAAAAACATAAACCACATTATCAGGCAAACTCTGCACAGCAAGAGTCACGTGAAGCCTATAAACAGACTAAAGATAATAATGACGCTAAAAATATGGCATGTTCCGCTTTTGATTTTGGGAGAGCATCTCAGTGCCCCCAATGCAAAACATTATTTGAACCAACTACGGTGTCCACTTTAAGTTGTGGCCATCCTCTTCCCGCTCTTCCTGCGTCAGTCGTGCATGATGGAAGAGGTTCTCTCGTCTTACACAAAGGTCTAGTAAATGACAATCCAGTCTCAGTTCTTTTTGATTCTGGATGCACCACAATTGGTGTTAGGCAGTCACTCATAGATCCTTCTCGTGCCACAGGAAAAGTAGTCAAATGTGTAACATTTGGCGGCACCTTCGAGAAATATTCTACTGCTATCATTAGGATTGCTACTCCTTTCTTTACAGGAGATGTACACGCATGTCTTCTGCCGAATCCGATCGCTGATCTTATCATCGGTCGTATTCACGGAGTCAAAGAATGTACTCCACAACAAATTTCCGTTTCGGAAAAAGAAAACATGCAAGCTGCTAATGCTGTAGTCACTAGAGCTCAAGCTCTTAATATGCCTCAAACTTCATCTACTGAAGATAATGAAGTGCATAACCAAGATGATCCCTTGGTAATTTCTCGTGACTCATTTATAAAACAGCAAGAAGATGATCCCACTCTAAAGAAATTCTTCACTCTTGCAACAAAAGGTGATCCAAATAAGGATACAAATCGTAAATCTTGGATTATGTCAAGAGGTGAAATCCAAAGGTCCACGCCATGCTGCACCTATTCAGGCTGCAGACATCCTTATTCGACCATTTCAGAAAATGGCGATAGACATCATTGGTCCACTTAAGATCAAATCTGCTAGAGGACATCAGTTTATCTTGACGTGTGTTGATATGTGCACACGTTGGCCAGAGGCTATTCCTCTGAAGAGCATTACTACTGCTGACATTGCAGATGCTCTTTGGCTTACATTTTCTCGTCTGGGATTCCCCAGAGAAATATTATCAGATCATGGCACCCAACTAATATCAGATACCATGTCTCAAGTAATGTTTACTTTGCAAATAGAGAGATCTTTGAGTAGTATCTATCATCCTATGTCCAATGGGATGGTCGAACGCCTAAATAGAACACTCAAAAACTTGTTAGGGAAGATAACTGAGGATCATCCTCAAGATTGGGACAGGGTTTTACCCGCGGCCCTCTTCGCTTACAGAGAGGTCCCCAATGAACATACAGGATTTTCTCCCTTTGAACTTGTCTTTGGCGCGCGACCGCGCGGCCCTATGTCTTTGCTTCATGATCTCATAACCGCTGATAATATTACCAATGACACAAAATCTTCTTACGAATATGTCATCGCGCTGAGACAAAAGATTATCGAAGCATGCAAATTGGCAACTTCTTCTTCTGAATTTGCTAAACAGAAGGCAAGGCAATTTGCCAATAAGAAAAGAACTTTACGACAACTTTGTCCTGGTGACAAAGCATTTGTTTTGCTACCTTGTAGGGAAAACAGACTTCTTATTTCTTGGAAAGGTCCGTACGATATAATCTCGAAAATTTCCGATGTTGACTACACTGTTGATATTGATGGAAAGCATAAAACCTTCCACACATCAATATGCTTACGGAATTCCATGAACGTCCTGATTATTTACAGCCTATTTTCCAGGCAACGGACGATTCACCAGTCCAACATGGTCATTACTCATCACTGTCTGTAATACAGGATGAGGAAACAAGTTTTTCGGATGTTAATCTTCCGCTTCCGATGATTCCACTTCATTCTAGTGAATCATGGAAAAATGTTACTGTTTCTCCTGATTTATCTCTAGGAGAACAGCGACAAGTTTCGGTTATGTTACAAACATTTCAGGATGTCCTTACTGACATTCCTGGACAAACTCATGTCATTGAACATGACATTATTCTAACTGACCATAATCCTATTAGAGTCAGACCTTATCCTATTCCTATACATTTTCAAACACAGGTTGAGAAGGAGTTGGATGAGATGATAGATTTAAAAATAATTGAACCATCCACTTCTGCATATTCTTCGCCGATGGTTATTGTTTGAAAAAAAGACAATAACATACGTCTTTGCGTTGACTATCGCAAATTGAATCAAGTTACAAAGTTCAATGCTGAACCTATGCCTTTACTAGAAGAGCTACTTACTAGGCTTTCTAAATCTCATTTTTTCACTAAACTTGATTTGTCTAAAGGATACTGGCAAGTTCCTTTATCTGAACGCGCCAAACCACTTATGGCTTTTTCTACACCTAGAGGCCTTTTCCAATGGAATTTCATGCCTTTTGGCCTTATGAACGCACCAGCTACATTCGTACGCATGATGCGTCGAATCCTATCTTATCGGTCGGATGTCATTGCGTACCTAGACGACATCTATCTTTTCAGCGATACTTGGGAAGATCACTATTCGGGGTTAGTTGAATTACTATCTACTCTACGCGAGTATAACCTGACACGAAACCCTCTAATGCCTGCATTGGTTTTAGCGAAATTTCTTTCCTAGGCCATCGAGTTGGTCATGGTTTCCTAAAGACAGAGGACCATAATATCACTAAGATACTTAACATCTCTATTCCTAAGACTAAAAAGCAAGTACGAAGTCTCTTAGGTCTTATTCAATTTTATGGAAGATTCATTCCGAATCTATCCTCTATCATGGCACCTCTTTCTACACTACTGAAGAAAGGGTCGCCTAATATGGTCCACTGGTCACAGGAATGCCAATCCTCTTTAGATAATATTAAAAATTTGTTTTCAACACCACCTATTTTGGTGTTACCTACTACGGATAAGACATTTGTTCTTCGTAGTGATGCTTCATCCACTGGGATTGGAGCGGCACTAATGCAAGAGTACTCTGGAACTCTGCATCCTGTAATGTATATCTCCAGAAAACTTAATGCTGCAGAAAGGAATTACTCGGTTTTAGACCGTGAGCTATTGGCTATGGTCTGGTCTATTCTCAAACTAAAAAGATTCCTTCTAGGCGCACATTTCATAGTAGAAACCGACCAGAAAGCTCTTACGGCTATACAGAGTAAGAATTTGAAGAGCTCGAGGTCTACTCGATATGCAATTGCTCTTCAACCTTTTCATTTCTCAGTTCGAGCTATCCGTGGATCAGATAATGTGATGGCAGACATCTTGTCTAGATGCCCACATGATTCCACCTAACTGTTGGGTCTTGGACTTCTTAACACATCTAGGTCTATAATAGTTCTTTTCTATATCAAGATAGATACACATTGTAATTTGTAATATAGTGATTGTATCACTACTATCACTACGTTCATTGGTGTATATTCACCACTGGTCTTTGATGATTTTTCTTCTTTGTCAATCATTCTCTCTGAGATGTTGAGATATATTCTCACAAGTCGATCTATGCTTTGACTTTACCTTAATTTGACATTATAAATTGCTCTTATTAGTCATCTGCGCATTATTCGTGCGTTGTGAGCCTATTGTATGTTGCTCTCAGATGGAAAAAAAAAAAATTGCATTTTTTTTTCCCCCGGGGGTTGCGGTAGTCTGTTACCAACAGATTACTGGTGGCAATGAATATATATATATTCTAGTTTGGATAAGGAGCAATCTAGACGAGTAGCCAGATAGTTCAGATAAGTAGCTATCTAGACGAGTAGCCAGCTAGTTTGGATAAGTAGCTATCTAGACAAGTAGCCAGCTAGTTTGGATAAGGAGCTATCTAGATGAGTAGCCAGCTAGTTTGGATAAGGAGCTATCTAGACGAGAAGCCAGCTAGTTTGGATAAGTAGCTATCTATACGAGTAGCCAGCTAGTTTGGATAAGTAGCTATCTTTCATTTTTTTTTTAAACAATACATGAAAATTAACTTACAAGTAACCTGGACACTTACTTTAATCTATTCTATACACGTCATAAATTACTTCTATTCTATACACAGGTCGTGTGTAAAAGTTTTGGCTCTGCGAACTATAACACTGCACTTAGGCCTGTACTTCACTTTCTGTCACTATGGTATAATCTTTTCCCAAAATGCTAGAAGTATAACCAGGCTTTTGACACTCCCCTCCCCCCGTCCCCAACAAAAACAAACAACAATTAAACAACCAGCTCCTGTATAGATCAGCTAATCACTGCAAATAACAGTAAAACAGTGCTTGGAACTTTAACACAAATGTTAATAGGGGGTTTTTCATAGTGTCACGGAATTGCCTCCCTTGCTATGCAGTAGTGGTTCAACAGTGACCAAAACTCAAGAGTATCTAATATGGGTCTTCAAAGGTGTCTACTTTCGCACAAGATTACTCTTGGCAGAGTCGTAGAAAGAAGGATACTGATGCTTCTATCTCAAGGTAGTATTCAAAAGATATTTCAGAAGTCAAGAACAATGCTGCGTTGGGCAGGGTACTTGTTAACTTATATCTGATCTGCTGCCTTTTATGAAGAATTAAGCAATTATTAATTAAAGTTCCTTCAAGCCCCCACCCTGATTTTACTCATGGATGCGAGTCATGGGCAATGACTACAACCCACAAAAGCCAGATCCAAACCTCAGAAATGAGGTATCTGAGGAAGGTGGTTGAAGTAACAAGAAGAGACATGGTATGCAACCAGACGATACGTCAAGGCCTTAAATCCCACCCCCTACAGACCCAAGTAGAACAGTCCCAACTAAGATGGTTTGGCCATGTCAGCAGAATGGGAGAAGATCGGCTACCATGACAAGCATGGGAAACAAAGAGCCAAGGATCCAGATCCCCAGGACGACCCAGAGTCCGCTGGGAGGAAAACATTAGACAACCTTTGAAGGACCGAGGACTAGAATGGAACCAGGCCAGGAGGAAGACAGCCGATAGGATAGTCTGGCGCTCTCTCTTCCAAACCTCTACACCTCACGGTAGAAGGGAAACGACTAAGTAAGTAAGTAAGGTATTCTTCTTTTCATGGTATAGCTCTGTTGAGAGTGTATTTAGTAAATTGACTGAGACAAACATGTAGTACATTCAAAATGACTAAATCGACGTTAAATTAGTATATTTACAAATAACAGATTTAATAATCATTTAGGTTTTAACAAGGTTTTAAAAAATAAATAATTATTTATCCGAAAATTATCATCACTGTGTGATGTAGTGGTAGTGTGTAAAGGAGGTCACTTGGCAGCTTTTATGTGTTACTTAGCTGTCAGTGACGGATCTGCTCCTTCTGATGTTTTGGTTCTTGGTAGACTGGATCGCTGATCACGCTCATCACTGGTCAAGGTTGTAGGGCGCAGCACGTTCCCAGAAGTGTCAGGGAGTGTCTACAAAGTTGGTCCCTCGTCTTTAAGCCCCGTCTGATGATGGTATCTAGCTTTGACTACAGGCCACTTGTTCCCTTCTTGATCCAGAGATAGTACACTCAACTGGTACCACCAACTAGTATGGTAAAAGAATAGAAACAAACCCTCTGAGTACTGGATTTCCCGACACATAGTTATGTGTCCCCTTCTTCCTATTCCTCCATCCCATCTACCTTCAGACTTTACCCTCGATGAGAATTAAGCTTAACCCCTGGAGAGAAAACTTTCTTTACATTTAAACTGATTAGCGTTATATTTACTTTACATTTAAATGAAAAGGTTAATAGTATAGATAGAATATGCTTACATTTACACCTACACTGGTTGAAAAATGTTCACAATATAGATTGAATAGGTTTTCATTTACATCTAGGGAGCCGCGCTAGCGTAGTGGTTACAACACCGCTCTGGCGACCGGGTGATACAGGATCAAACCCGGGCGACGGCATTTGAGGATTTTTCGTCGACCGGGATTTGGACTGGATTAACTCGAGACCTGGCGAGGACATTTGAAGGAGTGTCGTCGACCAGGGACTGGCGGCTCCTGAGCCGACCCAGCTGCAATGGGTACCTCCGAAATCGGCGAGTATTTGCCTGAATGGCGAGGGACACCTGTCTCTGTACAAGAAATAAAGGGATACTCACGTAAAATCAATGTCAGGTTAGACATAAAAAAAAAAATAATAACCTGAGATTTCGCCTTGAGTATTAGCGGGCGAACGAAAAAAAAAAAAAAAAAAAAAAAAAAAAAAAAAAAAAAAATTTACATCTACACTGGCTGAAAACTTCCATTATCTTTTAAGTGAATATGTTTACATAGACATTTACGATGGTTTGAAAATGTAAATATTATAATTAGAATGTACATCATTTCTTTCATTTTTCCCTCCCTGCTCCATATGGAACTTGGGGCTACTTATGCTTTTTAGTTCTCTTTAAGAAACTAGCAATAAAGCAGTCACCAGCCCTTGCAGTGGTGGTTCATGAAATAATCATTCTATACGCTGAGGTTGCCAGCCTGAAATGACTTGGACATCCACTAGCAATTTTCACATATTAATATTCACATGGCAATATATACATATTAGTTCACGTTAGTAATGAAAAATATAGAATGTAAAATGTACAACTTACGCCAATCTTGGCTCACAGACTGTTTGCTCAGAGAAGTAGGTTAATGCACTAGGAGATGCCTTTTTTTCTCACGTGTTCCTGGGGGTCGTTAATTTAACAATAAATTCCCACTATGACTCTGTGTTTTCAGTTTCACCAGATCCCGGTTTTCCTTATTAAAATGATAGAGTTTTCCTGGGCTGTTTAAGTCCTTCAAAATGCTCCACCAAAGTCCGGTCTGATAAATGGAATTCTGATTCTTAACTTCTGGCAGTCTGGTTGTCTTAAAACTGAAAACTCATCAGGTTATAAGGCCCTGTCTTCCCCCGCATTTGTTTGTTACGATGCTAAGCAGGGCTCCAATCTTTTCAAACATGCGTGTTTTGGTGGGGTAATTCAAAATTATTTCCGCCTGAAATAATGTGCGTGATGCAAAAGGTCACCTCTCCCATATATGGAAGTGACACGTCCGTACACTCTCTCAGCAATATGTTTACAAATAAGATATTACTTTCATATAAAGTAATGTCTTTGTAACAAGGTGTACCGGAAACGATTATGTCATTCATGACTGTCCAAAATGCGTCTCACAAACAAGTAATCTCTTTATCCGTCGCTTGTGCACACACAATCCGTCTGCTGGCGAGTAATTTTATCGCCTGGCATGGCTTGGACAAACAAAACTATGCTAACTGACCAAGCCCATATGGGTTTTACCTGCGTTGATCTCCGCAAAGCTGTGAAGCGCCAAGCAAATGTGCTACATAGTAGAGAAAGAAAATGGGTGCCGACCACTTAAAAGCACGTAATAGTCAGTATAATAATTATCGCAGAATACGGTCGTAGTGGACAACAGCGACCCAAAAATTATGTGACACACAGTCGTCAACCTAGACACCAGGGCTGTCGGTTATATTAGGCCGGACGCCCAACTATAAAAATACCTTGTGGTCTGGTGTAGATCACCCGTGTGTTACCGGGGCCCGAAAGGGGAGCAGAGAATAGTAACACTGTACCCTACCAGGCATGTCGTAAAAAGCGACTAAGGAGGGTTGGGCATGGGGCTGGTTATCCCATCCCGTAAAAAACTTTTTACTACAGAAACTTCAACAAACATGGACAAGTCAAATAAAGAATTTAAATCAACTCAGCCGCCCAAGACAGAAGGTCCTCTGGAAAGGAGGCGCATGAAGCAACCTAGAGTAAGCCGAAAGGAGTCTGGGTTGCCAAATAATCTTTTTTCGTATAGGAAAATCTCCAGGATTGGCACCTGGAATGTTCGCGCTCTGTGTAAACAAGGGAAAACTGCACAGGTAGCAGCAGAATGACAAATTACAGGATTGATATCCTGGGTCTCTGCGAGACATGGTGGAAAGGCATAGAGAAGAGGAGATTGATCACAGGAGAAATGGTGTTGTCCTCAGGACATGAGGAGGAAAGAGCCCACCACAGTGAAGGGGTGGCTCTAATGCTGTCCAAGGAAGCACATAAGGCACTTATAGAATGGGAAGCAATGGGACCCCGAATTATAACAGCAAGATTTAAATCAGCCAAAAAGAAAGTAAATATAAACATCATCCAGTGTTATGCACCAACAAACGATAAAGAAGAATCTGTGAAAGAAGACTTTTACACCAGACTACAAAATGTCTTGGACAATAAGAAAAGAAAGAACATCACAATTTTGATGGGGGACCTAAATGCGAAAATAGGAACAGATAACACTGGCTTTGAAGAAATCATGGGAAAGCATGGATTAGGTATGATGAACGAGAATGGGGAACTATTAGCAAACTTCTGTGCTTCAAATCAACTAGCTATAGGAGGAAGCATATTTCCACATAAGGGAATACATAAAGCTACATGGATATCACCAGACCACAGAACTGAGAATCAGATTGATCACATATGCATAAGTAAGAAGTTTAGGTCATCACTGCATGATGTGAAAGTATGTAGAGGAGCAGATGTTGTATCAGACCACCATCTTCTGTTGGCTAAAACAAAATTAAAACTCAAGAAATTTACAACAGCATATAGCTATAGACAACAGTATAATGTGGGATATCTAAGAAATCAGGAAATAAGAGAAATATTTTCAATCGCAGTATCCAACAAATACCAAGTACTCCAACAGCTGGAAGATGAAACAGATACGGAAGACCACTGGCAACAAGTAAAAAATATATGGAACGAGACATGTGAAGAAGTACTGAGAAAAAGAGAACATCAGCACAAAGCATGGATAACAACAGAAACCAATAGTAAGATAGAAGACAGGAAAAACAAGAAAGCAGATTTAAACAGAAGCAAAACCAGAAGCTCCAAAGCCAAGGCTCTTGAAGTGTACATAGAAGCAAACAAAGAAGTAAGAAGAAACATCAAAAGAGACAAGATGAAATATATTGATGATTTGGCAAGGGAAACAGAGGAAGCTGCAGCCAAAGGAAATATGAGGGATATGTACAACAACACAACAGGGAAAAATAAGCAAGCAAATGGCCTCATAATAGGTTAAGAATGGAAAAATTGCTTAGTAATATACAAGAACAAATAAAGAGATGGACAGAACATTTTAAGGAACTTCTCAATAGACCATATCCAACTAATCCCCCAGACATCCAGCCAGCAGAAGAGGAGCTACAAATCAACTGTGAACGACCAAGTAGAGAAGAAATAAAGAAAGCCATAACGCTTCTGAAAGATTGAAAAGCAGCTGGTCCAGACTGCATTCCAGCAGAGGCCATAAAAACAGATATTGATACCTCTACAGAGATATTATACAAACTACTTGGCAAAGTCTGGGAGAGAGAGGAAATACCAGCAGAATTGAAGGAAGGTTATCTGGTCAAGTTGCCTAAGAAGGGAAATTTACAAGAGTGCCCAAATTATAGAGGAATAATGTTACTATCAGTGACAGGAAAAGTATTAAACAGAATCATCCTTTAGAGATTAAAAGAGTCCATAGACAAGCAACTGAGAGATGAACAAGCAGATTTTCGACAAAACAGATCCTGTACAGACCAGATAGCCACATTGAAAATAATAGTTGAACAAAGTCTGGAATGGAATTCACCGCTATACATCGGATTCGTGGACTATGAAAAGGCATTTGACACTGTAGACAGAGAATCGCTTTGGAAATTGATGAGGCATTATGGAGTTTCCATGAAGATCATTAACTTAATAAAGAAGACCTATGAAGACATGACATGCAGAGTTCTTCATAAAGGACAACTTACAGAACCGTTTAGGATTAGAACGGGAGTGAGACAGGGATGCCTCTTGTCTCCATTTCTTTTCTTACTAGCAATAGATTGGGTTATGAAAACATCACATCACACAACAGAAATGGAATCCAGTGGAATCTGACTAAACAGCTTGATGATTTGGATTTTGCAGATGACTTGGCTCTTCTGTCCCATAACCATAATCAGATGGAAGAGAAAATGAAAAGACAAAAATTATGAGAATAAATGCAAGAAATGATAACAAGGTTGAACTTGAAGAAACACCACCAAAAGATGCAGAATCGTACACATATCTTGGAAGTAATATAGACAAAGTTGGAGGGACAGACAGTGATATCAAAATAAGAATACAAAAAGCAAGATGAGCTTTCATTGCATTGGGAAACATATGGAGAACAAGAGAAATCAAGTCCAACACAAAAATAAGAATCTTCAACTCAAATGTGAAGTCAGTCCTATTGTATGGCTCTGAGACATGGAGAACAACAAAAACAACAACCAAAAAGCTACAGACTTTTATAAACGGGTGCTTGCGTAGAATAGAAGTACTGAAATGGTATGACAAAGTCACAAATGTGGAATTGATGAGAAGAACCTGACAAGTGCCAGTGGAACAAGAGCTGAGAAGAAGACGCTGGCGATGGATAGGACACACATTGAGGAAACCTGTTCATAGCATTACAAGGCAGTCTTTGTTCTGGAATCCACAGGGAAAGAGAGGCAGAGGTAGACCAAAAAACACAGGGAGAAGAGAACTGGAAACAGAGGTGAAAATGATGAGGAAAACATGGAAAGAACTTGAGCGGATGGCACAGGACAGGAAGACTTGGCACGTGTTTGTTGAAGGCCTATGCTCCTTGGGGAGCTAAATGGTATTTATTGACTGGTGTAGATAATCTACACTGACTACTTTACATGGACTTAGTGGACTGTGACAAGGCCAATGCAAGCTCAAACCACGGGTCGGCAACCGGTCGATCTTGGTCTACCGATAGATCGCAAAGGCACAATCTAGTAGATCTCTAGGTGAGGGAAAATACAAGAACAAAGAAAGATTAAATATGTACCCTCAGCAAGCCGCAAATTATGTCCACCAACCTGACATTCCTGATAACATCCGACATGCATGTCATTATATTACTCCCTATATAGATGTTGTTACATGTACACCGGATCACAGTATATTTTCACTGCACAAACAGTACGGACTAAAGGTAACAGTAACACGTGTTTCCCTAACACCCTCCATTATCTGTGGACACTTTCCGACCTCGCTGTCAATTTGACAAGGCTAATGTTTGCCAATGAGCACCGAAAGGCACTGTGGTTAGCGCGATTGCTTCTCACGGCAAAATTACCGGGTTCGAAGCCAGGTAGCGCCACGCTCCAGTCTACCCAGCTGTAAACGTATACACGATACACCTCGTGAGTTAGGGGAGGTAAAGGCAGCGAGGAAGCGAACCGCTCAATCCACAATATAAAGCTGAGACTTTAGATAGAAGTCCAACACTTTACTCCCCTACGGCTGTATCTGCTATGGTATTACTGTTACTTCGTTAATGTTTGATAATACAATTTATTATCCTCAAGTCCTTTCTAAATCATCATCATCGTTTTCCTTTGCACTCCAAAAGAGTGCATGGAGTAACAACTGCAGCTCGTTCCCTTGCAGGAAGCCAGCACCAAGCATCTATATACATCTCTCTCTCTCTCTCTTTCTCATATATATAACCCCAGCTGTTTCTGTCAGTACCGCTAGGGGATGCAACTGTGGTTGAAAGTTAGACATTAATTGTATTGTTTCCCTTATATGTACTCTCCCGAAAATAGTAACACTTATTTGTAGAATGCGCAAATGACGGTGTGCACAAAAATATTTATAGAATGTGTGATCACGTATACACACATTGGGATCCTCGCTGCTGCTACGTAGTTCGTGTACTGTGGTGATGCACACTGGTTTTTTTAATACTTTTGAATAAGTAAAATTGTCGTTAGGTATTGGTGCTTTTGAATTTAATTCCCGTCTTATGACGGGCTTTTACACTAGTTCACATAACAATAACTAAACCACGTGGTCTTTTATATTTGGACATGTGTCCCAATATAACCGACGGACCCTGTGTCTAGATTTCAACTTCTCTTGACGGATGTCAATAAATAAAACAACGATCAGCCTATTATTCTGCTGCAGTTCAATGTTCTCTCTTGTAATATAAGGTACCTGTGCTACAGTTATTGTCTTAGCGCTACACAGGACTGGGACATCATTTATGAGTGACGCAATTTGTCCAAGGCAGTTTTGCACAAATCTCCCAGTTAATACCACCTTTCGCTGGCCCCATACTTAAAATCGCACTTAACTCACTTCCGACTTTGGAAAAAAAAAAAAAAACGTTGCTTAAGATTTCAACTTGGGCGAAAATGGTGAAATTAAGGGGACAGTCCTACTCCAGCAGATTCTGTTCAGCTCGGGCAGAATACTAAAGGTAGTTAAAATATAATACTTGTTGTTATTATTATTATTATCATCATTATCAATTTAGACCAAAGCTTCCCAGTATGTGTAAGATGGCGACGCTAGTTACTAAACCCGAGTTATTTCACTAATAATAATAATAGCCACTTCAGTCATAACTGACTATGGGAATGCGCCCCTGAGGTGACAGCCCTCAGCTGCTTATTGTCCTGGTGTTCCTTTCGACGTTTTCTCCTGCGTGCTGCGAGAGCTTCTTTTCGCCCAATCTGAGGTGGCGCCGTAGATAGCATCGCCACTTGGTACGATCGGCAGCTTCGGGGTGCGACCATCTTCCATGCGGCGGACATGGCCACGCCAGCGCTGTCAAAGCAGTGTATACATGCTTTGTTATTTCACTACACAGCATTTATTAGAACTGTGTTTATTTCATAAAAAGGACAAATTCTAATTTTGCCAATTACGCAACACTACGTTTAAAACCTGTGAATTGTGACAGTCTACATCATTCTATTTCAATCTTTTTATCACGGAGGAACCCTTGAACTAATTTTCAGGCCTCAGGGAACCCCTGCAAAAAATTACCTTAGCGTAATCAGTAGGTTGGAAATACAATAATCCGATAAAAAGTATCAATGCTCTTTTGAGTAGAGAATGATTTTTTAAAAATGTGGATCTGTTTATTTTGGCCAACTTATTAGCCTACTCTTAATCCTCTTGTATCAACTCTAAATTGTCAGTAGAGTCTTTAGAAGAAACGACACTTTTTTTGATTTTATTAATCCTATCCAAGTTAGGCCACTAATTTCTAATCTAGAAGATGCTAATGAAAGACGGTATGAACAAGAGTGAACACTGCCATACGGGTCTGCTCGGTCACTGCACACCACTGCTAGCACTAACATCGCCAAACGAGATATTATGTATGAACTGTACTTTTTACAAAAATATTACAGGACTTTTATCGCTGCTACATCCGACGCTTGTGACTACAGTTGTCACGGTCGAGCTGTCTTCATCATCAGACGACAGGTTAGCAGAAGGTACTGTAGATGTTGAAAACGTTTTTCTGGATTTCCAGATGTAGAAGGAATGACTGTTTGGTCAACGGGTACAGAAGATATTCAGAAGAATTTAAAAAAAAAAATAAATCGAGTTTGCTTTTCCACCTACTTTGATCTCTTCAAGAAACATCTTGTAGCAATTACGATATTGTTCTATATTACGAATTAACCTGGAATTGCATTCCATTTTGAGGTCGTGCTTCATCATCCTAGAAATGACAATGCTTCTTGACCATCCCACCACCTTGAATGAACTTGCTGAGGATGTGACAGTTACATTCCTGCCTTACATGGAATTCAGCGCCCAGCGTAAGATCGAATCTTTAAAGCGTATATCATAAATATGGCATAAAATACAAACAGCGTTATATCGAAAAAGCGCTAATCGAACAGCATAAGACCGGGGGGATTGGTGTACAATATGTTTATATGGCCGAGTAAACACATTTAATGATATAAGCAATATTAAAGATTTTAAAAAAAAAAATCTTCAAAACATTTGAGTCAAAATTATAATTAGTGTGATCTTTGGCACTGCATGTCACTCGCCAACATTTTATAGTTAGGAGTGTATGATGATGTTCCTGCGAGCAAATAATCATTCCGTTGAGCACCAGTGAACCGCGACCTGTAACTTAAATTTGAAAACGTTGGCTGTTGAAAATAATGATTCGCAACGATATGCAGGACCAAAATATTAGTGTACAATAGACGCTGCAATTTTTAAAGAATGGATACCTTTCTTTTCTTCCGATCAATTGGTTGTTTATTCTTTCAAATATTCCGCGGGCACCGCGTTGAGTACCACCTGCCTTGAAGGAAGGCATGGAACACGAAACGTTTGGCACGCTTTCGTCTGTAGACCTGTGATCTAAAAGATACTGTTGATGATGATGACACACAGGAAAGAATATGTACTTTAAGCCTTGAAATAAGAAAAAAGACTTGTTTTCATTTCTATAAAATTACAGGAATTGTGAGAATCAGCTCAGTGACGTATATGGTTTAAGGTATGACATCCGCCTCTCAGTTATATGTTCAGTGTTCGAGACTATCACGATCAAATCCTTTATTCCCCCCGCACTACAGGCGGATGTCGTGTGCTCCACTCTCATGGCAATTAATCTCCAATAAAGGCGGCCGCCTCTTCCTTCTTCACCAAGTTTTTTTTTTTTTAAATATACATTTTGACGAAGCGCGCTACGTTCAACCTAGACACAGTGTTCGTCGGTTATACTGGGGCGCATGTACAAATATAAAAGACCCGTGTTTTTGACGTCTCCTCATACCTGCCAGTTCGTCTATCATCGTTTTCCTTTTCACTACATATGGAGCATGGAAACGCCACCGCAGCTGCGCCCCCCCCCCCCCTCGCCGGTAGCGTGCACAAAGCATTCACGCGCTCTTGCAGAGGTGGTTTCCATAGCAATCTGTTTTACACAATGAGGTTAGTGACGTTTACGAATTCTACTGCTGACTTGATTCCACGTCACGTTGTTAAAATGTCACGTCTCTTCCCTTTGCCCTCTATTATCTCGTCCTTCAATTTGCCCCGTTCGTCGCCTCAGTACTTCTTTACTATGTTCGTCGCCTCAGTACTTCTTTACTATGTTCGTCGCCTCAGTACTTCTTTACTACGTTCGTCGCCTCAGTAATTCTTTACTACGTTCGTCGCCTCAGTACTTATTTACTATGTTCGTCGCTTCAGTACTTCTTTACTACGTTCGTCGCCTCAGTACTTCTTTACTATGTTCGTCGCCTCAGTACTTCTTTACTACGTTCGTCGCCTCAGTACTTCTTTACTATGTTCGTCGCCTCAGTACTTCTTTACTATGTTCGTCGCCTCAGTACTTCTTTACTACGTTCGTCGCCTCAGTACTTCTTTACTACGTTCGTCGCCTCAGTACTTCTTTACTATGTTCGTCGCCTCAGTACTTCTGTACTATGTTCGTCGCCTCAGTACTTCTGTACTATGTTCGTCGCCTCAGTACTTCTTTACTACGTTCGTCGCCTCAGTACTAGTTTATTACGTTCGTCGCCTCAGTTCTACTATATTATGGTCGTTCCTTCAGTACTACTTTATTACACCTCCACTTCTGGCCTAAACTGACCGGTCACAAATCAACAATATTTTCTTTCCAACGATCAAAACTTTCACATAACGGAGGTTTATTTGTTTTATGGTAACAGAGAGACAAACAGGAAGACATACATGTACGTAACAAGTCAGACTGATTAAACAGAAAGATGAAAAATTTACATACACATACATGGTGTCCGAAAATTATCTTTACAACTTTGAAACTAAATGAAACATTAACTAACACACATAGAATTATTAATCAAGGAAATTTAGACACAGAAAAATCATCAAGAACAATTGTAATGTCATGCTGTATCTCCACCTTTTCAACTAATAACCCCTAAAAATTTGAACGCATTTTCCTCAAAACAAGCCGAAGTAGAGGTGGAATGAAGCAGTACTAAGGTGACGCGCTGTCACAATGTTTTCTTACTTTTCGCTTCACAAAATATACACAATCAAATCGGGACTGCAACTTTCAGATGCGTGCAATCAGTTTACTTTGCATGGCATGCCCGTTTGTCTTTTACTGCTGATAAATAAACAAGGATATCGTAGGTTCGGTAATCTTTACCTTTAGTGCCGTCCAGTATGCATAATATGTGTATTTTCGTAACATTTAGAGTTAGGGTTGGGGTTAGGTTTCGGGAAATTTAAAGAAAGACCTTAACCGTACTCCTAACCCTAACTCAATACATATATTTTTGTTACTCGACAGCACAAAAGGTAAAAATTACCCAAAACTGACTAGGAACACTGAATACAGGCAGGCGCTTACCAATCATTGCGAACTGAGTCTACCGAAACATAAAAAGGCAGGCGCTTACCAATCATTGCGAACTGAGTCTAACGAAACATAAAAACAATGTAATGACTTAAGCATCTAGAATTGTTAATGTAAATATAAGTATACATCCAACTGAGCCTGCCTAGTACGCTTTCCCCCAGAAACGCGGACGACAAAATCGTTACTAGCGAGCCAAATCGTCTTCAGCTGCCATGCCTATTGGTACAGGCGATCATGTCTTTCCACAACTTACAAACCCCAAAGTTTGGCGTTTATACGTTCTCTTATTAACCGTTAACCAACCCGAATGCATAATTGTCCAGTATTTTCTCTTTTTTGTGATCCGCTATGTCCTTCTTGTCTGCAAATTTTGCCCGTTGGAACAGAGCAATCTAATCTTCTTCTCATACGTCCACCTGCCCCCCCCCCCCCCCCCCCCCCCCCCCCCCCCCCCCCCACCCCAATGGATTGCTTTCTTTAAGGACAAATGAATAACTGGTGTTTCAAGGTAAAGTGGCTAATATTCTTTCAAAAACTAATATAAATTACAAAAGTTTAATTTAACAATCAGAGATAAAGGTCAAATAAGTAGATATATAACCAATAAACCGAATCTGCCCCGCGTAGCTCCCTGGAGTCTCTGCTAGGACAAAGACATAGAACTACTGCCTCCTCGGGCGTGTTGTAGGAGGCATCTAATATGAGGCTGGCAACTCAACTTTGTAACATAAACTGCCACAGCAACAGCACATAAATGCTTTAGTGGAGGCCTCCTGCAAGGGGGCCAGCTGTGTGGTGGCCCCATGCTTCAGATGCAACCAAATAGGAAATGACGACGACGATGGATCAATTGGATCTAGCTGCAATAACTAATACTAATATAACCCACCTGATATGGAGATCAAGAGAGATCAAATCCAACATAAAAATCGGAATGTCAAGTCAGTCCTATTGTATGGCTCTGAAACACTGAGAACACCATAACAACAACCAAAATGCTACGGACTTTCAAAAGTGGATGCTTGCAAAAGAAGGAGTGTCAGCGGAAATGATGACAAGAACCAGACAAGTGTCAGTGGAAATGATGACAAGAAGCAGACAAGTGTCAGCGGAACTGATGACAAGACCCAGACAAGTGTCAGCGGAACTGATGACAAGAACCAGACAAGTGTCAGCGGAACTGATGACAAGAACCAGACAAGTGTCAGCGGAACTGATGGCAAACCCAGACAAGTGTCAGCGGAACTGATGACAAGAACCAGACAAGTGTCAGTGGAAATGATGACAAGAAGCAGACAAGTGTCAGCGGAACTGATGACAAGAACCAGATAAGTTAAGCGGAACTGATGACAAGACCCAGACAAGTGTCAGCGGAACTGATGACAAGACCCAGACAAGTGTAAGCGGAACAAGACATGAGAAGAAGACAATTGGTAAGACATACACTGGAGAAACCTGTTGATAACTGCAGTATAAGGCGGTTCTTGTATTCCCAGGGAAAGAGAGGTAAAGAGAACGAACGAACGAACGAACGAACTTTATTTTCGAAGGGTAAAGAATTGGGCGCGCAGGCCCGTCTAACATTCTGCCCTTCCACTCTCATTAATCTTGCATACTATATCCTTTCATTCCCACATGATGCTTTAAGCATTAATTTAAAGGCATGCAACATTATAAAGTTACCATAACAGCATTCATTTACAGTATGCAATCATAATAAAAAAATGAGTAGGTTTTTTTTTTGTTGTTGAAACAAACAAGCTAGTAAATGGGGGAAAAAAGTAATAATAAAATAAAATAAATAAAACAATAAATAAAAATAAATAAATTCTGTATACCGATACTCACTCATGCGGTCAATCCGTCTACAATTAATCTGTATTTTTGGTATGCGGGTACATTCTCACGACTCACATTTCTAAAGTACAGTATTATGTGGGTACATTCACACATACATTACATTATATAATAATATTTTAAAGTGAATATGATAATGATATTACATGGATATAAAACAAATTATTCACACACAAAAAATGAGCGGAAGAGGAAAAGAAATGTTGACCTATGGATGAGATGTTGACAGGCAAATATTGTTTCTATGGGGGTAGATAATCAGTGTTGAGGAAGTGTTTGATTACACCAAAGTAGGTACATACTAAGAAAAGAACTAAAGACAGGCATTACAGAGATGAGGA
Source organism: Oreohelix idahoensis (assembly GCA_024509875.1). Taxonomy (NCBI): domain Eukaryota; kingdom Metazoa; phylum Mollusca; class Gastropoda; order Stylommatophora; family Oreohelicidae; genus Oreohelix; species Oreohelix idahoensis. Next base: position 429,423 of record JAMPIV010005383.1, read on the forward strand.
AAACATGTACAGACATTTAACTGACGGCGCGCCACAGATATACTTGGCATGTACTTGCTGAAGACCTATACTTCTTGAGAAGCTGCAGTGCGATAATGGTGATTACAGCCAACCGGGGATTAAATGGGTTCATCTTTTCTCTATCACAGAAAGACACTGAGAAAGCCTGTCCTCTTTCCCAATCGCGCGCACGGAAGAACAGCGACATCGGAAAAGTGCTGGACGGCATTTCAATCTTCTGTTCTAATCGCATCATCATCGATCGACGGTAATCTTTCATGTTTTCCGACCCCTCTCTCTTCCTTCAATCCTCCCACGTCTGTCTTTGTCTCTACCTCTGCCGTGCATAATGTCTGCCCACATGTTGTTGTTTTTTTAAAATCCTGGGCAGCTATTTTAGATTTGCATCCATTTCCCTAATCCATATATCCCGGGGGGTCTTAACTCAGACTGAGAAGGACTGCAGCATGACTATGTAAACGGAAGTGAACGAAAATATACCCGATGGACGCTGTGCATAGGTTGAATGCGGCGAGCTTCGCCAAAGCTTCTATTTAAAACAAAAAAGGATAATGAGGGGGGTAAATAATACATACACTATAAAATGTATAAGAAATACAAGAAAGGGAACACACAAAAAGTGAGGTTATATTGTCTAAACTGAGATTAGTACGCCCGCTAATACTCGAGGCGAAATCTCAGGTTATTATTAATATTTTAACCTGACATTGATTTTACGTGAGTATCCCTTTGTTTCTTGTACAGAGACAGGTGTCCCTCGCCATTCAGGCAAATACTCTCCGATTTCGGAGGTACCCATTAGAGCTGGGTCGGCTCAGGAGCCGCCAGTCCCTGGTCGACGACACTCCTTCAAATGTCTCGCCAGGTCTCGAGTTAATCCAGTCCAAATCCCGGTCAACGAAAAATCCTCAAATGCCGTCGCCCGGGTTTGATCCTGTATCACCCGGTCGCCAGAGCGGTGTTGTAACCACTACGCTAGCGCGGCCCCCGACTGAGATTAGTAAAAGGATTATTCGAACGACCGCGGTAACATTACACAAAACAATCAGGCGAGAGAAAGTATGTGCTAAGGAAAGTCATACAAGATGCAGGAAAAAACAATCCATATTATGACAGCAATGCCTTCACCCAAGACAAGACTCATGAAAATAAAACATAACAAAAAGTGTGAACTAGTCTTTAGGCATAAACAGGTCAGGTAGTAGGAAACTAAAAGACACACCGCTGGTCTCTAAGAACAGAAAGAGCAGAACCACTGTTGAGAGGTGATTACTTGGGTTTGAACCCAGGTAGAGTCACGGTCCAGTCTGCCCAGCTGTAAATGGGCACATGACTCTGCTCTTGGGTTAGAGAAGGCACATAGAGCGAGGATGGTAACCCGGTCACACCCCCATATCATAAAGCTAAACCCCAGTAAAGTGACGCCTCTAACAGTTCACTCCCCAACGGCAGTACCTCATATGGTACTACCTTTATCTTTTAAGGTACGGCAGTACACGGAACCTGACACATCATCACGTAAAACCAACTACTACAGAAACCATCACCGACATATACATGCCTTAATACAGGCAAACTGTATTGGGGAGGCAACCGCAGTGGTTGCTCCCATTCTCCTTAACAACCTAAACAAAGTTGCAGGCATACCTCGGAGATATTGCGGGTTCGGTTCCAGACCACCCCAATAAAGCGAATATCGCATTAAAGCGGGTCACACCCATTTTTTGGCTTCCCAGTGCACATAAAAGCCTAAAATCATGTATACACTATGTCTATTAAGTGCACAATAGCGTTAGGTCTAAATAGAGCAATGTACTGTAAAATTAAATACTTTATTGCTAAAATAAATGCTAATCTTCATCATCTGAGCCTTCAGCGAATCGTAATCTTTTTGCTGGTGGAAAGCCAAAATCTATCGGAAGAAGAAGGCATGTTCTAATAAATAAACATGAATAATTTGAAAAAAAAAGCGCAATATCTGCGAATCGCAATAAAGCGAGGTATGCCTGTATTCATCCAATCCTTCTCCACGTTAGGGCAGCATCATATTTTTCTCAGCAATGTCCATAACACCCTTCTTCATAACCTCGGCAGTGTTATCTTACACTTATCGTTAGCGTATCCGTAAATGTTCGCAGTATAACGGTGCTGTGACAAAACGGGCGGCCCCTAACGATTTTTTTTTCACTCCGGCAGTATCGGTACATTTGTGGTACTGATTTTTATTATGGGCTTTCATTTGCCGCACTTTCGTTCTTTCTTTTTCTGCTATGTGTAGCAGATATTTGAGTATTGTCGAATTGCTTGACACTCCCTGTAGGTGATAATAATCACATTTGCTTGACGCTACCCATATTTACTGAGATAATTACTCGCAGTCGCTAGGGAGCGGCACAGCTTGGCTAAGATTAGCACATGATCTCATGTACGCGGCGGAAACTTATGACATAAACGTTTCCTGTCCTAACAAACGAAGGCGTGGGAAGGCAGGGAATATAATCTGATCATTTTCTCAAGCTATTTCACTTGAGAAATCGCTCGCCAAGACACCAGAATGCTACAGTGAAGAATTAGAATTCAGAATTCCTTCTTAAAATACCGGACACCTTTTACTGAAGTATTTATCAGGACTTACAATATGACACAGGAAATCTCTAACATTTTAAATAAGGAAACTGGGACTGAGGAAACTGAAGGACTACACACAAAATCAGAAAGGGGACTTATTAAATTAACGACACCCCAGACGCATGTAAGAGGCCGACTCAAGCCCCTTTTTTCATCTGAGCAAAAAGTCTGTGAGCCAGGATTGGCGTAAGTTGTGATTTACATTTCATATTTTATAACTAACATGTGATCTAACATATATATATATATATATATATATATATATATATATATATATATATATATATATATATATATATATATATATATATATATATATATATATATATATATATATATATATATAACCATGTGAATTTTAATATGTGAAACTCACTTGTGGATATCAAAGTCATTTGAGGCCGGCAACCTCAGCATATAGAATGACGATTCGTGAACCACCACTGCACGGGCTGGTGATTGCTTTATTGCTAGTTTCGTAAAGAGAACTAAAAGCATAAAGTAGTCCCAGGTTCCATACGGAGCAGGGAGGGAAAGATGAAAGAAATGATGAACATTCTAAGTATAACACTTAGATTTTCAAAGCAGTGTAAATGTCCATATAAACATATTCACTTTAAAATTAATGTAAGTTTTAAAGCATTAAACCAGTGTAAATGACTAAGTGAAAATATTCATTTTAAAGTTAAAGGAAGTATCAAACTTTTCAATCAGTGTAAACATAAATAAAAACATATTCAATTTATATTGTGAACACTTTTCAATCAGTGGAGATGTATATGTAAAAAGACTCTATCTGTATTATTAACCTTTTTCATTTAAATATAAAGTGACTATGAAAGCTGTTCTATTTAAATGTAAAGAAAGTTTTATCCCGAGGGATTAAATTTAATTCTCATCGAGGGTAAAGTCTGAGCTAATTGGGATGGTGGTATGGGAAGATAGGAACCCATGACTATGGGGTGGAAAACGCCATAATCAGAAGAGCGTTTCGTTCTATTATTTTTACCATAGTTATTGGTGGTACCAGCAGAAAGTACTATCTCTGGAACAAAATGGGAACAGTGGCCTATACTTTAAGACGAAGGACCCACGCGGTAGACTTCTTGACATTTCTGGGAAACGAGCTACCCCCGACAACCTTGATCAGGGATGAGCGTGAGCAGAGTGAAATGAACCAACCCATAAGAAGGAGCAGAACCGTCATTGGCAGCTAAGTTCAAATATATGCTGCCACTTGAACTTCTTGTAACACTTCACAATCCTTAAAAACCATGATGATAATTTTTCTTGATCCATAACTATTCAAATTATTTTCCAACTGTTAAAACTTAAGTGATTATTAAATTTTATTATTTGTAATTATACAAAGTTAACTTCGATTTAATCATTTTAAAGTTATTGCATGTTTGTCTCAGTCAAATTACTACACACACTCTAAACAGAGCTATACTAGAATAATAGAATTCCACTGAGTAAATCAGGGGTAGGGGGCTTAAACGAGCTGAACTTAAGAAGTGCTTAAATCCTTCACAAAAGCGTCGGCAGAATAACAGAGTTAACATACTCAGCCAAAGCAGTATTGTTCTCACTTATTCTGAATATCTTGTGAAGACTCTCTGGAGATAGAAGCGTTTTGTTTCTTCTATTTACATATCTGCCAAGAGTAATCTTGTGCGAAGGTAGCCACATTTGAAGCCCATATTAGATACTCTTGAGTTTTGGTCACTGTTGGACCACTACTGCAAAGCAGGGGAGGCAATAACGTCACAGGTACACCTTTCTGAAACACCAGCCTTCACTTGGAGAACGTGGTTTTAACACATTCTTTAAAAAAAAAAAAAAAAATCAAACCCGGAAGACCTACTTTCGCCTGATTCCACACATAATCACTTCTATTTACTTCATACTCTTCCCGACCCCCCCCCCTCTCTCTCTCTCTCTCTCTCTCTCATCATCGTTACCATAAGCTTAAGCTCCAGAAGAAGCACAGGGTCTCAACATATTTCATGCCAAGTCTTCATGTCCTGTGCCATCCGTGCAAGGTCTTTCCGTGCCCTCTTTATTCCTCTTCATTTATTCTATCCAGCTCCCCTCTTCTCAGTGTGTTTGTTCAGTCTTCTGCTACTTTTTAACCATGGGTATTCCAGAACACGGACTCCCTTGTAATGATATCAACGGGTCTGCGCAATGTGTGTCCTAGTTAACGCCAGCCTCTTGTTCCACTGGCACATGTCTGGTTCTTGCCACCAGTTCTACATTGGTGATTTTGTCACACGATTTTAATCTTTCTATTGTATGTATGTATGTGTACACACACACACACACACACACACATATATATATATATATATATATATATATATATATATATATATATATATATATATATATATATATATATATATATATATATATATATATATATATATATATATATAATTTCTTTCTTTATGCGATATATGCGTTTCCGATACCCTCGCATAAACAGAAATCGCGTAAATGGAACAGGATTTTCTCATTCAAATATATATATATATATATAATGCTGATATCCGCATATCACACCAACCTTATATCAACAACGGCTTATATGCTAAATAAATTAACAGCTCGACTTCCCTCTTACTGCTCCTGAAAGCATGGTTTACGTAAATCTTCTTTGCATCCTCTAACAGAAAAACATAGGCAACTAACAAAATTGACACCAAAAAACTGACTGCGCGGTCATGTAGTTAATTAAATCTGCCACCCAGACAACAAATTAATCATACTGCTAAGTGTTACGAAAAGTAGTTCAATATTACATGAGCATTTTTGTACTTCTTCGACTCCACTAAATAAAATTAACAAAAACACCGACTCCACAGGCCTGGTAGTTTGTGTTGACACAATAATGAAGTTAGCAGCAGAACTACGCCATGTTCAGTCGCCTATCGTACGACATCAACTGCGAAAGCATTACCGTAATTCTCACATTGTCCCAGATACCAGGGAAGTACACGACATTTTGAAATAAAAAGACCTTCTACGCCAAAATCTAACCTGAGTATCAACATCCCCAATACGGCTGAAAACCCCCGTTGTAGTCCCCGAAGGTCTCTGAAGATACAAAGAAATAGAACTACTGCACTCCCAGGCATGTCGTACAATGCGTCTAATATGAAGTTCTTGCATGGGTCTGGCAACCTCATCATATAAAACATACTACCACAGAAACCACTGATTGGTGAGCCCCCTTGGATGGCGGGGAATGCACAGTATGCCACGCGCTTCTTACTCCTAGCTTGGGACCAGATGTGTCGATCCTTTAAACGCAAGCCAAGCTGGAAAAACTAGAGCTCATGACTTCAACTCAACACGTTTCGGAATGGCAGAAAAGCCACAGGAAACGCCTAGATCTACAGTGTAGATAATACCAAGGAGTCTTCAACTTGGTATTGGCAGCAAATGAGCGAAAAGCTCGGCAGCCTAGTTAAACAACAACAACAAGGCATAAAATTGGAGTCGCAGCCTAAGCATTTTTACCGACTCCGACGCCACTAAAAAACAACCGGCTCCACAGCCCTGATACCAAAGATCGAGTACGCTGACTTGTCTGATCATAAATAAGACGCAAGGATCGCGGTCGACAACTTGTGAATACTGTCATTGTTATTACTGATCAGAATCGTCCCCATTGCACTCCGGGCAAACCCATAGGTGCTAAGTCTCTCTCTCTCTCTCTCTCTCTCTCTCTCAGCACATGCCGAAGGGTATGAATGATAATTGTTCCTGTTGCGCGCTGGTTGTATACACGCCGGATGCATCTTATCATACTGCTGGTCTTACGTTTGATGCCAAATTCCAGCAGTCTTAGCCTTGATGACTCATCGATTGCAATGTCATTCTCTAATAGGCGATCATTAATTGCCCTCAGTATCTTTCCCTTATCCGTATCCAATGCACCTTCTATGGGTGCTCTTGAAGCTAGTCTGTCAGCTCTTTCATTGCCACGTACCCCTGCATAACCAGGACAGTAGATCTACACAAGTTCTTAAAGCTAGTCTATCAGCTCTGTCATTGCCACGTACCCCTGCATGACCAGGACAGTAGATCCACACCAGTTCATGAAGATTCTAGGCTTCTATGGAGGTTTTCCATTCATGCTGGAGCCATCCATTTTGGACCTTCCTAATCATGGATTGTGAGTCTGATACAATAACTTTCCTTGTTAATGAAGTTTCAGACAGCCACCATAAGGCCGCAGTAGCTGCCCCTACCTCCATTCTCATGCTGGAGGTTGTTATCATGTAAGCCCCGCTATTCATCGACGATTCTACCCTTTATTCTAGCAGAGAAGCCCCACGCTGATTTCTAACCACGGATTACAGACCCATCAGTGCACACAATGGCATTATCATTCTCAGCATGATCATTTATCGGGTGATCAATTTCCAGCTCTGCCCTCCCACTGGCCCAAATTCTGCACTCTCTATCAAGGCTGATGATGACCTGCTGGTAGTTCGTTCAGTTCTTACCTGACTTACGCCACTCTTCTCCCTTGAATATATTTTCAACTGTGGTCACCTGTCTAATAGTTGCCCCTGCCTGCGCCATTCATGACATCCCCTTCTTTATTCTTGCTACTCTGATGTCAGCTACGTTCCCCTGCAGGGGATGCGTTTTGCCTGTGGTTACTCGTATATAAGCTTTTGTCTGGAACATCGCATATCTGGATCTAATTGACAGCAATATTTAAAAAAAAAAAATAAGAGTATGCCGCATCGACACAATGGGAGTCTCTCGTGTATAGCCCAAGACTATACGCATCCCTTTATTTTGAATGTGTTACTGACAACGTGAGTTTTCCCAGCCCATACTCGATTACCGATATGATTAGCTGATGATACAGGAGAAATAGTAATCTCTGCTCCAGGTAAGCTGCGGCTATTGTTTTTAGGGCTGCCAGACCTCCCCTGCACTTCTGTATAATGTGATCAACAATGGTGCTTATACGATGGCCCGCGATCAAATGCTATTCTAAGGTACTTAAACTTGTCTTGCCTTTCAATTTTCTGCCCACTGAGTTTGGTTTGGTTTTGGTGGTATATCTTCATTGCACACGGACCATTCCATCAGTGCTCCGATCTCCTCCCTTTTCTAAGTCTCTAATCTTCGATTCTCATGTATTAATGACAATATCCTAATAAGATGTAAATATCTCTGACAGCCTTCATTATAATAAACTCGTGATTGCGAACAAATAACGGCCAGGCCACCTACGGTAAGTTTCTAGTGCTGACACTTTCATCATCATGTGACGTATTCTCTCCAGAACGTTGTCTCCATTAAAGCTGCTCTGAACGCATCACGATTCTGGGCAAGCCGCCGACCTGCATCAACCAAAGACAAGTTCAGACTCTCTGTGATGTCCTGGATCCACCGTCGTCTGGATCGATCCCCTCCCCTTTTTCCAGGGACCATGCCTTCCATTACTAATTTTTCCAGACTATTATGTCTTTTTATATGACCGAAAAATGTCAACTTCCTTATTGCGGTGGTATTTAGGAGCCAATTTTTCTCTACGTTTAGTGAGTGCAGTACTTCTCTGTTGGTCTTTTTTTCTCTCCAGGGTATTCTCAACATCCTTCTGCAAGCTGTTTTATTGATTTCCATTTCGATACATGATCATGTAATCTTTTTTTTGCAACTGTATTTTTATTGAGCAATTGTCCAAGTCTCCTAAGCTCCAGCCGTATTATCAATTTTGCTACTGAATATCTGCTTTGATCAGTTTCAAACTTTGGTCTTTCTTGGTGTTTTAGGTATCGATCCCCCCCCCCCCCCCCCCCCCCCCCCCCCCCCCCCCCCCCCCCCCCCCCCCCCCACCCCCCCCCCCCCCCCCCCCCCCCCCCCCCCCCCCCCCCCCCCCCCCCCCCCCCCCCCCCCCCCCCCCCCCCCCCCCCTGGGCGTTGTCGTCAGCATATATGATTTCCGGGATCTGGTACCCGCCGATGTTAAATGAGTCAAACTCTGTGTTTTCTTGGTCATCTCTTACGTTTCTCATAATATTCTCGGCATAAATGTTAAACAGGTAAAGGGAAAGGGTACAGTCTTGTCTTACTCCTTTCTGTACTTCAAACCATTCTGATGTTTCTCCATCTATTCTTACTGCTGCCTGTTGTTCTTGGTACAGCAGTGCGATGAGTTGTGTAAGGTGGTTTGGAAATCCTATATTTTCCATAATAGTCCATAACTGCTGATGTTGTACACAATCGAAAGCTTTGGTGTAATCAATAAAACATGTATATAGGTCAACATTGAATTATCTACACTTTTCTATGATGATTCTCATATTGAATATATGGTCTCTGGTGCCTCTGCCTGGTCGAAAACCCGCCCGTACTTCGTTAATTTCTGTTTCTAGCTTTTGTTGCATTCTTTTCATTATGATATGTAAAAGTATTTTGCTGGCATGGCTTATAAGAGCTATAGTTCTGTAGTTCGTGCACAGTGTCAGGTTGCCCTTTTTTGGCAAGGGTATGTAAATTGAACTTTTCCATTCCTTGGGCCAAATTCCGCTTTGCCAGATCTTACAGCATTCATTCATTCATAACCCTCCACTCCCAACCTATATATAGGCCTTCAACAAACACATGTCAAGTCCTCCTGTCACGTGCCATCATCTCAAGTTCTTTCCACGTTCTCCTTATCATTTTCATCTATGTTTCCAGCTCTCATCTCCATGTGCTTCTTGGTCTACCTCTGCCTCGCTTGCCCTGGGGGTTCCAGAACATGGACTGCCTTGTATTGCTATCAACAGGTTTCCTCAGTTTGTGTCCTATCCATCGCCATCGTCTTCCTCTCATCTCTCGTTCCACTGGCACTTGTCTAGTTCTTGTCATCAGTTCCACGTTGGTAACCTTGTCATACCATTTTAATCCCTCTATTCTACGCAAGCACCCATTTATGAAAGTCTGTAGCTTTTTGGTTGTTGTCTTTGTTGTTCTCCATGTCTCAGAGCTATACAATAGGACTGACTTCACATCTGAATTGAAGATTCTTATTTTCGTGTTGGATCCGATTTCTCTTGATCTCCATATATTTCCCAATGCAATGAAAGCTCCTCTTGCTTTTTGTATTCTTTTTTTTTTTTATATCACTGTCTGTCCCTCCAACTTTGTCTATATTGCTGCCAAGATATGTGTACGATTCTACATCTTGTATTGGTGCTTCTTCAAGTTCAACCCTGTTTTCATTACCTGCATTTATTCTCATTATCTTAGTCTTCCTGTGTATTTTCACCCAATTGCTGTGACCTCTCATCGAATGTTTTCAATTTGTCCTGCATCTGATTACGGTTATGGGACAGAAGAGCCAAGTCATCAGCAAAATCCAGATCATTCAACTGCTTAGTCAGAGTCCACTGGATTCCATTTCTGTTGTGTGTTGTTGATGTTCTCATAACCCAGTCTATTGCTAGTAAGAAAAGAAATGGAGAATAGAGATATCCCTGTCGCACTCAGATCTTACAGCATAATGCATGGTATATAGGAGCGCTGCCTTCTCCTCCTGCCTGTATCATTTCAGCTGTTATTTTATCACAACCAGGGGATTTTCCACTCTTCAAGTGTTTGATGCGTTCCGGACTTCCTCTATGGTAGGTTCTGGTTCACGTTCCGTCATATTCATGTTGTTGTTATCTGCAGCTTTGTTTTATTCCTTGTACATTGCCCGTTGTTGGGAGAAATCTCTAGCAATAGAAAGAGTATACATGAACTGTGTGAGACATGAGACATTCTCCGCCGTTTTTCTGGCGTGTGTGAAAATCTATGGCATTCCGTGTGACCACAATTCAATATTTTTACACAAATCTTCATTATGATGAAATAAAACGGAGATATGATGATAGCTGCAGTATATGTGAAAATAATAAAAAACAACAATAATAATAACAGTAATAATAACACATGATATCAAACTAGAGTAAGCTAGTTTTGGTAGACAATGATTCAAATCCTCACCGAGAACACAGATATCGGCAGAGCTAATAAAGTGTCCATTACATTTATACGAACACACGGACACTTTCAACTTTAACATAGTGCCTAAAACATTGACAACTGCAGCACTGACACAATTTCCAGTGTCTATAACTTCTCAGCAAAAATAATATCACTTGTAAAATCAAGTCATCATAACACATCCCTGAAAAATATGACATGTTTGATATTCCATACTGTAGTGGTATTGATGGTATTGTATGATGATGATGGCACTACATGTAAATTGTATGAGGCCAGCTGTGAAGGCTCCTGAGATAAAATGTAATTGAGAATTGTCAGAAGGCCTTTCTTGCTACCACTACGACCTCACACTTAATTTTTTTTTTATGAATGTAGCTGCGTAAAGTGTCTAGGGTTATGATGTGTACTGTTGTGTGATAGTTATAAATATACCCATAGATATTTAACAAGACTAATAAGATTAACAAGTGTTACAATACACTGAACTAACTCACGTGTGTAAAGTTTTTGATATAATTATATTACATTTATTTGTTCTGGATCAAGTTTTATTTTGACCAGAACTTGTTTTAAAAGAAGGATTTAAAATTTATAAAAATTATGCATGGAATGTTACATAATAAATGCAAAAGTGTACATATTTAAGTACTAGAATAGTTAGTTTTATTAAAATGTTCTGGTAGTCAGCTAATAGGGAGGATATTTATTGTCTGTGCTGTTGGGGTGGTCTCATCACACCTGTCTATATTGACTATACAGTGTCCAGAAAATGGTGGGAATTTTTATGGGGTATCTGCAACTAAATGGGGTTGGTGAATATCCAGCAGACCAGAGGCTCACTCATCTGGTATTTGTAGCTCTGGTGCTGAAATCAGGCGGTCCCACCTCTCCGTGCTGGCGGGCACTAATGGTGGTCTCTGTCACAAGGACTGCACAGATACACTTGTGTAAATCACCACCCGAATAGATACTTCTTCGTGGACGACAGAAACTCGCAGCTCAGATTATGAATAATTAACACAGAAGTGCTAGCAAAACTCAGCTGAGCTGCTGGCTATAGGATGGCGTCCCTAAATTTAACTCACTGTCTTTCATATGGGAAAACACCACACTTTAAAATCTGTGTCTAACACTGAACAATTATTGAAGAATGACCCCAAATGCGCTCTAAGCGCTAATAATATGATTGTCTGTGGCCAATCACTGCCGAGGTTTATTTTTAATTTCAAATTTCCTCACTAAAGTCATTTCAGTCAAGCTTCAGTCACGTATGGATGGTTATCTGTTAGTCTGTCCGTCTCTACTTGTGTTTCTACAAAATTGTGCTCGATTTTTGACCCAACCGTTCTCTCCCCTTCAAATTTTTGTTGTAAAAAGTTATATTTAGACACAGCTACCACCAATGTCCCTTCACTTCTATGCCAAGTAAATTTGAACATCTGTGTCCAAGGTCGTGTTTTTGTGTGCAAATAACGATATGTTAGATTCAATGCAGTCTGTGGCTGATGTAAACTACACTGTCTTTTGTCATTATTTTCAATATTATCTATCCGTCTGTAAAATTAAGACCATATTCGTTCACTGCTCAGAATAGGCCATCTGGCCAGCTAATTTTTATATTCCTAACATTAATATTAAGAAAAATTTACTTTTTAATTTTTGTAATTTTTTTCAGACATCTGCGTTCTTCCGCTCAAATTCAAATCAAGCGCTTGGTATCGCAAAACGTCCAATTCCGTACCTCGTGTCAATTTGGGGGACTTGAATTTTTTTACTTTCATCCCTTTCCCCCCCCCCCCCCCCCAATTGCGTCTCTTTAGCCTTTCCAGTCATATTTTTTTCCCTTTTGATACTCCGTTCCCCTCCGGTCTAGCAAGTCAATTTTATGGAGGGTGATGACCCGCGGTCTAGGCGATCATGTACATCAGCAGCCTACGCATTATGTTTTTATCCTTAAATGTTATCCTTGGAGGAATTTTACCGTTGTATCTCTGTCAATTTCACTACACATCTCCCCACCTGAAAACATGCCTATGGCAAGTTCCAAAACCAGCGATACACATAGGTAAAATTACTCCTCACGTCTGCCATTACTCTAATTTTGATCACAGGGGTGCCGACTGAGGAAATCTGCACCGACATTCAATTTGCCTGGGATATATTGGATACTAAACTGATAAGGTTGAAGCAATAAAGACCACCTCAGCAATCTTGCGTTTTCATGCTTAGCCTGAGACAAGAACACGAGAGGCTGATGATCCGTCTCCACCACAAATGTCCTACCATACAGATAGATTTGAAACTTCTTTATTGCCCAGATTAATGCTAAACATTCTTTTTCGCTTGTGGAGTATCCTTGTTCCGCCTTATTCAATTTGCGGCTTGCATAAGCGACTGGTTTAAGTTCCCCATCAGGTGAAGATGATCTTTGCAACAAAGCCCCTCCAAGTCCTACATTACTTGCATCGGTTCTTAAGACAAAGTCCTGTGTCAAATCAGGCAGTTTGAGAATAGGCTTGCTAGTGAGTTTTTTCCTTTAACTCTTGGAACGCTAATTCACATTGTGCAGTCCAAATAATTTTATCTGGAAGTCCCTTGCGAGTCAGATCAGTCAGAGGAGCACAAATGGCGTTAAAATTTTTGATGTATTTCTGATAAAATCCGCATAACGACACGAATGATCGCACGTCCTTTTTGGTTTGCGGCCTAGGTGCTCTCTGCAGTTTTTCCAAGTTCTTAGGATCAGGGGTCATATTACCCTGATATACAGTGTGCCCCAAGAATTCCAACTCTTTGCATCCAATACAACATTTTGTTGGCCTAGCAGTTAAGTTCGCCTCCCGAAGTCTATCAAACAACATCTCCAGAGCTTCAATGTGTTCTTCAAATGTCTCTGTGGCGACGAGAATATCATCCATGAAATTCGTGATACATGGGTTATTCAGGGGGTCCAACAATTTTCGCATCATCCTTGAAAACACACTCGGAGCATTTTTCAGTCCGAATGGTAGCATATTGAATTCATAATGTCCATCCGAAGTGCTAAAAGCCAAATAAGGTCTCACTTCAGGCTTCACTGGGATCTGGTAATAGCCTTTACTAAGATCCACCTTTGAAAAGTATTTTGCCTTGTTCAGTCTGGCAAATAGCTGTTTTGTGTCTGGTAATGGATCCACTTGTCCTTCTGTGACAGCATTCAGTTTCCTGTAATCTATGCACAGTCTGTGTTCCCCAGACGGTTTCCTCAACAAAACGACACTAGAACTAAAAGATGATTCACTGTGCGAAATAATCCCCTCCTTCAATAAATAATCTATTTCTTCCTTTAATGCCTTCTCCTTCGCGAACGGAATAGAATAGGCTCTCATACAGATTGGGTTTGAGTCTACCAGTTTCATGTCATACTGTAGCAAATTTGTATGGCCTGGTTTATCTGTTAATACATCTGTATGTTCCTCCAGAACTTGTTGAACTCTCTCCCTCTGGTTTTTAGTCAGGTGCTTACTGACTTTTACCTGTGCTGCTGTTTCACAAGGATGTAATGGGTATTCATGTGAGGTGAGTGGTTCTTTTTGCATCTGGGTTGCAATAGCCAAGGTCAATAAGGGGGTGCTTTCCTGGAGTGGTCTGTCCAGATACTTCTTTAACAGGTTTACATGATAAACTTTTTCCTTCCCCTTTTTGTCATTTTTATAGTTTGTTCTAGACACCTTCTCTAGAACCGTATATGGACCTTGCCAACCAATTTGTAATTTATTCTGGCTTCCCGGTAGTAGAAGCAGCACCTTCTCTCCGACTGCCAGTTCCCTGTCCTTTGCCTTCCTATTAAAATATGCTGCATGTTTCTTCCTGGCTTGCTTCAAATTATCATTTGCCAGTTTCCATCCAGCTTTCAAACGAGTGGTCAGTTCGTTCACATATTGATAAGATGAGGTAACAGTCTCTTCCGCCTTCTCATCTGTCCAGGTCCTTAATAGGGCTTCTAATGGACCTTTTATTGGCCTCCCAAATAGCAGAGTTGCGGGAGCCATCCCGGTTGAACTATGTGGTACCTCCCGGTACGCAAACAATGCGGCGGGCAGGAATTGATCCCACAGATCCGGTTTTTCGTGTGCCAGCTTTCTCAGGATAGAAATGAGAGTCCCATTGAACCTCTCTACCTGGCCGTTCCCTTGTGGATGGTACGGACTACAATGAAAGTGCCTGGCTTGAAATAGCTTAAAAACTTCTTCCGTTAGTTTCCCCTTGAACTGAGAACCATTATCCGTCAAGATTTGATGCGGGAATCCTAATCGGGTAAATATTGTAAGTAGTGCCTCTGCTACATGTTTTGAATCAATTGATGGCAGGGCTACCGCCTCTCCCCACATAGAACAAGTGTCCACCAGAGTAAGGATGTAACTGTTCCTCCTCTTGGTCCGAGTGAGAGGTCCTACAATATCCACTGCAACCCTCTCAAAAGGTGTTCCCACTATGGGCATTTCCCCTAGAGTTGCAGGGGCAGTCCAGTGCTTTGGAGCTACCCTTTGACATTCTGGGCAGGATTTGACATATCTTTTTATATCCTCCGTTATCCCTGGCCAGAAGTAATGACAAGCTATACGCTGTCCTGTGGCGCTGATCCCCATGTGACCACTGAAGGGGATTGCATGTCCGAGTTCCATCACTTTCTCTCTATATGCAATGGGAAGAAACCAGCTGGTTGTGACCATTTGTTCCAGTTCCGGCCTTCCTGTATAAGAGTTTGTTCTTCATGAAATATTCCCCCTTGCTCGGAGGTGTGTGGCATTTGGGCAATTTTTTAAAACAGGGCTTGAGTGTCCTATCCTCAGCCTGCGCCTTCCTCATCTCCTCTGGATGAGCGTTTATAGGTTCACCTTCTTCCTCCTTCTTCTGTGACCTGGTCTGCACTGTCGCCATGATCACAGGTTTCTCGGGATTCCCCAAGAAGACGTATCTACACCCCAAGATTAGAGGGTAGATTGGTTCATCTATCACTGCTGCTCTGATTTCTCCTTCCACATAGCGAGTTTTCACCGTTATCCTTGCGATGGGAAGTGTCATGAGTGGTATGTCCTTAGTCGCCCCTTGTATTTCCACTGTTTCTGTGGTATACTGACTTGGGTCCACTAGGCTAGACTTCACAACTGAATCATAATCCAAACCTGTATCATAAAGGCACCTTATGGTGACCCCATTACAAATAACATCCTCACAAACTGGGGGGTGATAAGGTTCCTGTTGTCCCTTAGGATTAACCTTTAATCTTTGCGTCCCCGACTTCATTGCAGCAATGTTTGAAGGTTTCCTTCTACAAAATTCGGTGTTATGGTTATCCTTCTTGCACCATTTACACCATCTTTTTCCTTGGTTCAACGGTTTTCTTTCATTGAACTTTTGGTCATTGAACTGTGAGTTTCTGTCGCGATAGTCATTTCTTGGCCGCTCAAAGTTTGTCCTACCTTTATTTCCCTGCTCTCTATTATCAAATTTATTAAATTGCTGTGGAGCTTTAAAATTGTCTATGTGCTTCTTCTTAGCACCACTTACCTCTGCCTGGGCTGCCTGATACCTCTCAGCAACATTTAAAATTTCCCCCAACTTCTCTGCACCTTGTTCCATGAGAAATTTTCTCATGTCTGGAGCCATGGACTCTCTCAATTGCTCAATCATGATCATTTCTTTAAGATCTTGGGTCTTCCCCAGAGCCGTCCATTTCTCCAAATAGGTTTCTAGTCTGGCAGAGAATTGGTGGTATGTCTCCCCAGACAACAGTTTGGCATTTCTAAATCTCTTACGATAAAATTCACCATTCTTCTCGTACCTTAATAACAAAGCCTGCTTTAACATGTCATAATTGTCTTGGTCTTCCCTGTTCATTTTGGCAAATACTTCATAAGAAGCACCCCTCAATCCCTGTGATAGCTTTAAACTCCACCTCTCTCTCTCTAACCCATATGTAGTAGCTAATAACTCAAAACGTCCCAGGTACCCCTCTATGTCATCGTCTTTCTCAACAAAATGGTCTAAATGAAACCCCATAGCTGAGTTTGAGGCTCCCATACTGGGCGTAGCATCTGAGGCAAAAGGGCTGGCACCATTTTCAGGGGCCGGGCCTTGTAATTCCAGCTCCCTTAGTCGTAATTCGTGCTCCCTCTGCAACCTTCTATCTTCTGCCTCCCTTTCGGCAGTCAACCTTTTTTCTTCTGCCTCCCTTTGCTGTCGTTTTTCTTCTGCCTCCCTTTGCTGTCGTTTTTCTTCTGCCTCCCTTTGCTGTCGTTTTTCTTCTGCCTCAATCTGCAGCCTCTTAATTTCTCTATCAGCCTCAATTTGTAACCTCTTCTCTTCAGCTACCTTTCTATCTTCCCTTTCAATATATTTATCACATTCAGTCGTTACGTATTGAATTAAAATTTGACCATCCATCCCCATCTCCTTCGCAGTGAGCACAGCAGCTGATCTAAACTTTGCTAGCTCAGCCATACTTTTTAGACAATATAATAATATATAAGCTAAATCTCTAACCAGTAAATACACTAAGTACTTCTAATTACTATAGTCTAACTAATTCTAACTAACCAGTTAACTAATTAATTATTACTGGCTGTGAAGATTCACCAACTTTTATCTGCAGGGACACTTTTAATTTTAAAGGAAATTTTACAATTTATTTCCCTACTTTTATTTCTCCCACCAGGAGATCTTAATATTACTGTTGGGCTAATTATCCCTGGACAAGACCCCAATATATGTAGTGGTATTGATGGTATTGTATGATGATGATGGTACTACATGTAAATTGTATGAGGCCAGCTGTGAAGGCTCCTGAGATAAAATGTAATTGAGAATTGTCAGAAGGCCTTTCTTGCTACCACTACGACCTCACACTTAATTTTTTTTTTTATGAATGTAGCTGCGTAAAGTGTCTAGGGTTATGATGTGTACTGTGGTGTGATAGTTATAAATATACCCATAGATATTTAACAAGACTAATAAGATTAACAAGTGTTACAGGATCAAACCCGGGCGACGGCATTTGAGGATTTTTCGTCGACCGGGATTTGGACTGGATTAACTCGAGACCTGGCGAGGACATTTGAAGGAGTGTCGTCGACCAGGGACTGGCGGCTCCTGAGCCGACCCAGCTGCAATGGGTACCTCCGAAATCGGCGAGTATTTGCCTGAATGGCGAGGGACACCTGTCTCTGTACAAGAAATAAAGGGATACTCACGTAAAATCAATGTCAGGTTAGACATAAAATAATAACCTGAGATTTCGCCTCCAGTATTAGCGGGCGTACGAAAAAAAAAAAAAAAAAAAAAAAACTGAACTAACTCACGTGTGTAAAGTTTTTGATATAATTATATTACATTTATTTGTTCTGGATCAAGTTTTATTTTGACCAGAACTTGTTTTAAAAGAAGGATTTAAAATTTATAAAAATTATGCATGGAATGTTACATAATAAATGCAAAAGTGTACCTATTTAAGTACTAGAATAGTTAGTTTTATTAAAATGTTCTGGTAGTCAGCTAATAGGGAGGATATTTATTGTCTGTGCTGTTGGGGTGGTCTCATCACACCTGTCTATATTGACTATACAGTGTCCAGAAAATGGTGGGAATTTTTATGGGGTATCTGCAACTAAATGGGGTTGGTGAATATCCAGCAGACCAGAGGCTCACTCATCTGGTATTTGTAGCTCTGGTGCTGAAATCAGGCGGTCCCACCTCTCCGTGCTGGCGGGCACTAATGGTGGTCTCTGTCACAAGGACTGCACAGATACACTTGTGTAAATCACCACCCGAATAGATACTTCTTCGTGGACGACAGAAACTCGCAGCTCAGATTATGAATAATTAACACAGAAGTGCTAGCAAAACTCAGCTGAGCTGCTGGCTATAGGATGGCGTCCCTAAATTTAACTCACTGTCTTTCATATGGGAAAACACCACACTTTAAAATCTGTGTCTAACACTGAACAATTATTGAAGAATGACCCCAAATGCGCTCTAAGCGCTAATAATATGATTGTCTGTGGCCAATCACTGCCGAGGTTTATTTTTAATTTCAAATTTCCTCACTAAAGTCATTTCAGTCAAGCTTCAGTCACGTATGGATGGTTATCTGTTAGTCTGTCCGTCTCTACTTGTGTTTCTACAAAATTGTGCTCGATTTTTGACCCAACCGTTCTCTCCCCTTCAAATTTTTGTTGTAAAAAGTTATATTTAGACACAGCTACCACCAATGTCCCTTCACTTCTATGCCAAGTAAATTTGAACATCTGTGTCCAAGGTCGTGTTTTTGTGTGCAAATAACGATATGTTAGATTCAATGCAGTCTGTGGCTGATGTAAACTACACTGTCTTTTGTCATTATTTTCAATATTATCTATCCGTCTGTAAAATTAAGACCATATTCGTTCACTGCTCAGAATAGGCCATCTGGCCAGCTAATTTTTATATTCCTAACATTAATATTAAGAAAAATTTACTTTTTAATTTTTGTAATTTTTTTTTCAGACATCTGCGTTCTTCCGCTCAAATTCAAATCAAGCGCTTGGTATCGCAAAACGTCCAATTCCGTACCTCGTGTCAATTTGGGGGACTTGAATTTTTTTACTTTCATCCATTTCCCCCCCCCCCCCAATTGCGTCTCTTTAGCCTTTCCAGTCATATTTTTTTCCCTTTTGATACTCCGTTCCCCTCCGGTCTAGCAAGTCAATTTTATGGAGGGTGATGACCCGCGGTCTAGGCGATCATGTACATCAGCAGCCTACGCATTATGTTTTTATCCTTAAATGTTATCCTTGGAGGAATTTTACCGTTGTATCTCTGTCAATTTCACTACACATACTAATGTTCCGAACAGTTGATTCAAATTTTACAAAGGCCCACGGAAGGCGAGACAGTGTGTCTCTGCAAAACAGCGAGGCAGACAGGAACTGAAACTGTTTCGAAACAACAAGCAGGCTGTGTGTCGAATCTTTCGGACACGATGCTGTTTCGAAGCATTGCTTCGACACATACACACAGTAGCCATCTCTACTGAATATCGACACTGTACTCTTCTGGTATGGCGCTTGTGTCATATCGTATTACTTTATAATGACTTTTTTTCAGTTTGATCTTGAAGTTTGCGGCTAGAAGTTCATGGTCGGAGTCAAAGTCTACTCTTGGGAGCGTCTTGATGGATGAGATACATGATCGCCACCTATGTTGTATTAAGATGTAATCTATTTGGTTCTTGCTTTTTCCATCCGGTGACGTCCATGTATATAGTCTTCTAGGATGTTGCATAAAAAGAGTATTTGTGATGCCTAGGTTGTTTTCTAAGCAGAATGTTGTCAAGCGTTCTCCTCTCTCATTTCTCTGGCCCAATCCATAACTTCCTTTCACTCTTTTTTTCATGTTCTAAGCTTTCGTTTCCAACTTTGGTATTAAAATCTCCCATTATTATCCTAATATCTTGCTTATTTGCTTTCTCTAATGCGTGTTGCAGTTCGCTGTAAAACTCTTAAATTTCGTGTTTTTCAGCAGCTGCTGTTGGCGCATATGTTTGTATAATTGTGATGTTCTTTCTATTTCCTTTCAGTCTGATTGTGACAATGCGGTCATTTATGGGATTATATCCTAATAGGGAGGCCGCTGTGATTTTAGACAGGTAGAAGCCGACGCCACTCTGACCTCTTCTCTTTGCCTGAGTATATGAAAGTTCCTCCTGATGGAATCGAAAAGTGTCCCTGGCCCGACCATCTGTGCTCTGAGATGCCCAGGATATCGATGTTTAGTCTTTCCATCTCCTTCTTCACTATGTGCTGTTTTCCTTGGTATAAGCTTCTGACGTTCCATGCTGACACTTTAAATAAATTTTTAAAAATTTCGTAACCGCTTGTCTAAGGTCCAACCCACTTTCTAACGTCAATATACATAACATTGTGAATAAAACACTGGCAAACGACAAGCTATCAAGCCGGTTCCGGACTTGACCTTCGACACACGGCAACTCATTCGGATTCTTAGCTCTCGTGTCTAACATCTCTTTCTGAAAATCGCTTCATGTGATCCCAATTCGCACTAGCAACTGGGCTGACTCATCAGACATCAAACTGACTCACTTCTGCATAATTCTGATTACTGACATCCCTTACCTTATCGCAGGGTTCCTTAACCCCTTGGTGATCTGTGAATGGAGTAGGGATGTCCGTGTACATATCATAACATTTAAAATATCAAGTCTTTTTTTTATATATATTGTGCGTTAATGTACATTTTTCCACGAAGGGGACCATAGCCTTCATCATCATCTTCTTCTTCCTCGTTCGCCTTCAGACTTCCACATTAATGACTCTAATAAAGGCGGTAGTCAGCTCAAGGTACCTAACATCTCCAAACAGTTTTTCATGGAGTGAGGTAGGTTGTTGCCATATACCACTTCGTTCACTGCTGTATGTATAGCCTTCATTGGACAATCAAAGAGGTCCAAAGCCTTAACTAGGCAATCAAAGGGGTCAATAGCCTTAATTGGACAATCAAAGGGGTCAAGAGCCTTAATTGGACAATCAAAGGGGTCTAAAGCCTTAACTGGGCAATCAAAGGGGTCCATAGCCTTCACTGGACAATGCGAGGGATCCATGGCACAAAAAAGCTTAAAAAACCCTGCCTTACTGGATCACTGCATTCAGTCATCTCGTGTACCTGCATCACTCCTGCACGGATTTCACACTTCCCCACATTAACACACGACATACCATTTATCCCATGAGAAGTTACTAAAGAACGCTTGCCTCTTAAATGCTTAAACAGCAAGTTACTACATACATTTAACCGCAATACCATAACAGTTGTATACACGCATAACCCACATTATAATTACCTCCAGTTCACACTTGTCTCCCTTTTCACCAAAAACATATTACATTGCAAAACATATAATATGCAATGACTTAAAAAAAACTACTTCCTACACAAAACAAGTAACAATATTTTCTTGTAGGCCACAGTCGTCAAAGTTTGCTGCAGACAAGGTAATCTTCCGACAAGTGCCGAACTCAGGATCTGCCGAGCCAGGCAGACGTCAACTACGGCCGTATAATGGTTAGCGTGTGGGCGCAAAAGACAAAACATTAAAAAAAGCTACATGTAAAAGAAAAACTAAAAGAGGAAATTGAATATAAAGAAAGGAGAAAACAGGCGGAGGGAGGTGTGTGTGCAAACGCTAACTCTGCCGTATGCGCCAAATGCTCTATGATCGACCCGACAGCCAACATTGTTTTTTTTTTTTTTCCCTCTCTCTAAACCCTCACTGAAATCTGTGCTACTTCTTAGCTCGATTTCCACCTACCGCCTCCCCTCCACGCTCTTTAAAACAAAAACTATTATTCGAAAATGACCATCAATACATTTCGTAATAGCGCAAGCAGGCAGACAGCGGGAAATTCAGCTAAAACATCGACCCAACGCACGCACAGTTGTTATCCACTCTGAGACGTTACGTGGGGATAATTAACTTCATATTCTATCTAGGTGTGTCTTTTCGCAATCCGTATTTTTTAAATAGTCCTACTTCGTGCTGGGAAAAAAAAAAAAGCAGCGCTTTTTATTTTCAAATTACTACTGCTTTGATTCCTGAAGTATTCAAACTGTCACAAAATGGAAGATGGAGGTTAGTACATGACAGACAGAAGAAACTGAAGGTTTAGGAAAGGATTTTTGTCCGTTGTGAAAGGGGTGGGGAGAAGACAGTGTCTTTATACTTTGTTTCTAAGTGTCTATTTACTTTTTTTCTAAGTGTATATATACTTTGTTTCGATCAGAAGATAATATACCTTGTATATGATTAACTCAATACGCGCATTGTAGCCTTAATTATACTATATTAAAATCAGTAGGTCTAAAATATAAGCAACAAAGGCCATCAAGGGTAGCAAAGTATAACATATGAGAGAGACAGACAAATAACAACAGAACAAGAGGTGAGGAAAAGAAGCGGTTGAGGAAACCAGCTGCCAGTATTACAAGGCAGTCCCCGGGGGCTCAAAGAATTGGTGTGAGACCAAAAGCCACACACAGGTGACAATTGGAGACAAACATATACAGTCATGCTAAAACCCTTAGAGCAGAGGTTTTCAAACTGTGCGTCGCGGCTCCCAGGGGCGTCGCGGCCCTCGGCTAAGGGCGTCGCGGTGGCTTGAGAAAAGTGTTGGGCTCGATATTATGAGCCAAGGTCCATCAATAAATAAGATCTTCGTAGTATAGAGAGGAGCCCCGGTGATTTATGCACAGGTCAAGGGAGCTGCGGACCAAAACAGTTTGAAAACCTCTGCCTTAGAGGACAGCACTGGGCCTGGAAGTCTGGTGTTAATTTGTGAAGGCCTGCTCTCCCTTTGTAGCTGCGGCGTAATGATGGTGATCATAAAAGTCAGCGGAAATCCTAGCCCACTCAACGTCCGTACCAAGAATACTGTTATCCGACGGACGACGACAGAAACAACAGGGCACTACAAATAAAAGATATCAACAGGCTAAAGGAGTGATGCCACTGATCTAGCGCCCCAAATCTCCATGGACGTCAAAGCGACACGCTGATAAATCGGGTAATCATTTTTGTCATACATCATCATTTCCGCTTTTGCTCCCAATGGAACGTGGAGCCACCACTGCAGCTGGTCCCCTTGCAGGAAGCCCACGCCAAGCATTCACGTGATGTCGCAGAAGTGGTTCCTGTAGCAATCTGTTTAACATGATGAAGTTGCCAGCCAAATTTGTGGCCTTGAACGACATGTCTAAATTAAATTTTAGAATGTGGTAAACTATGAACAGAAATGAGAAGACGTGTTCATACTTATGCGGGGCGTAACGGATTGACATGTTTCTACGCATAATGTTTAATTATCAAACTTAAAGGTTTTTTTTTTTTAATATTTGGACATGCGCCCTAATATAACCAACTAAGTTGAACGGGGCGCGCCTCGTAGATCTATTCTTTGTTGGTCTCATTACAGACATCCAGGAACTGCACGGAAGTTAACTTACTTGCCTAAACAGCAAGACAAGGAAGATCACAACGGGCATGACGAGATATGTCTGGCGGAAAAATGGGAAAATGAAAGACGCTAAAGGTCCCACACGAGACAAATGATTACGACATCTAGTAAGAATGCAGCCAAGAAGTTACAATTATGAACATACAAATGCAGAAAATCTGGCTACACGGCAAAGGCACACCCGTGAGGAGGTAGGACAAAGTTACAGTTTAGATGTCCTGTATTTTTTTTAAATAAAATTTTGCCACATGTTTTGGCGAGGCGCGTCCCGTTCAACCTAGTTGGTTATATTAGGGCGCATGTCCAAATATTTTTAAAAAAACCTTTAAGGATGATAACTAAACATTATGTGTAGAAACATGTCAAACCGTTACGCCCCACATCAGTATGAAAACGGCTTATCATTTCTGTTCATAGTTAATCACGTTCTAAAATTTGATTTTTCCTCCTGTAATATCCATATCTATGTACAGTATGTGTAAGTTTACGCTTTTGTTGTGTAAATAAGTATTCTGCTAAGTACACCTCAAACACTTCGATAGATAAGCGCGCTGAATTTTCACGCGTTACTTCACCTTCAATTGTTTTGACATTTTTTAACGTCTATAACGAAGCACAATAAGATGATCTAAGCGTTCATCTTTGCTGAAACTATATCCATGTCTGACTGTTATTGACTACATTTATAACCGTGTCTACATCTGCTCCATGATGTATCTACCGTCTGTAGGTGAATTACGTACTACAATAATTAAAAAAAACAAAACATGCTTACTATTTGTTCTTCTCCTCTCCTTATTTCTGTACAGAAAAATGGTTTGTCCTGATTTCAGCATTTTGTATAACTAGTTGAGAGAGAGAGAGAGAGAGAGAGAGAGAGAGAGAGAGAGAGATAGAGAGAGAGAGAGGAGAGAGAGAGACAGTTCTTTTCTCTCTCTCTCTCTCTGGAAAAAAAATGTAACACACTTATGTATCTCACCAACCAGACCTCCCTACGTATTCTGTTTCAGATGAGTATTTGTTTACTTACGCACAACTAATTCTCCAAACCTTACGGTCTTTTATATTTGGACATGCGCCCTAATATAACCGGCTAGGTTGAACGGGACCGCGCCTCGCCAAAACGAGGCAAAATTTTATTTAAAAAAAAAAAAATGATGAATTCGTCGTAGGTTGATCCGTAAACTAACTCGAAGCGGCTTGCACAAGGCGTGGCGGAAATAAACAGCCATGTTTTTTTTTTGGTTTAAATTCTTGCAATGTTTTGTTTTACTTAAATTAACGAAAACACGCGAATAGTTCCGATCTTTAACCATCACATAAAGAAAGGGAAAGGGTTAAATAAAGGGGTGCATACAAGCATGAAAATATACATGCGCATACATACCCACCCATATAAATATATTTTTTTTAAAGCATGCCCACATGTACACAATATATCATCACCTCCCATGTATCCACAAATCCCTTCCTGCTACTGAGCAGATCGACGACTCCAGTCAAATCTTCTGTGAGATCTAGCTACACATTTTCTCACGTAAAGCCAATTCCTTCCAACACGCAATTCATACTAACTGTTGGTCCGAAAGCCACCAAGAAGCCGGCAAGGTATGTGTAATGGCTCCAAATCAGACTACGGATAATTTTAATACGACTCAAACTCTAAGATGTGGCGGTTTAACGATTTAGCTGAACACACACATATATATGCTAGATAAACACACACATATATATATATATGTGTGTGTGTGTGTCTGTGTGTAAGGAACACAAGACCTATTTACATTCCACCGGTGGCATAATATTTTGGAGGATGGAGTCAATGAAACTTGCGCAATATTCAAAGAGCCCCCTGCTTCGTGAAAGGTTGAGAAAGACGGCCCAAGAACACTGTTGACAGTTTCACTCACCTCAACCTACTTCAGCTTACAATTAGCATCTTCGGACAGCAGGTTCACTTCTGCGAGATTTCGTACAGTGCCATTTAAACACCTCGTTTTAAAAAAAGTTCCCCCCCATGCTTTACGAGGTCTTTAAACTGCTAATGAAGTAGATATCTGTTTCTGCCACACTATCTCAAACCGCGCTCCAGGCGGCCTACATAAGCGGGAGAGAAAATCCCACATTCTATCCATTGATTCCTCCACCTCAATTAATTTGTTATTAGAATACAGAGACTAGTACAAGGCGTGGGCCGCAAAAAGTAACAATTTGAAAAAAGTCGACTAAAAAAAAGTAAACTGGCACATACTTAATATACTTATGTACCTGCCCCCGGGGGGAGAAGAGTTTATACTGGACTATAAAAAAAATCACAAAAAAAAAGAACTGATAAAACGGAAGCTCAATCTTTCTATAGCAATGTCTACAATAAATGCAGTTTCATTTTGGAAGGAAGCAGAAAGGACTAAATAATACTTTGAATAAAATGACACATTCACTACAAACAACATGAATTAAACACACACAAAAGAGAATCAAACAAACATTTTTACATGTACAACTTTTCAATACTGTATGGTACCAAGATGCATGTGCTCAAATATGTAACCAGAAGAAATGAGCCCATAACGGATTAACCTCTATGTCGTCATCTCCGGGGCCTGCAAGGAGGCACAGAAAGAATAGGCCTACTGTTCCCTTAGGTATATCGTAAGAGATGACTAACATGGAGTGTTTGTACAAGGGCTGGCAACATCAGGTACAACAAACAGCTACATAAACCACTGCGGCAAGAGCACATGAATGCTGTGGTGTCAAGGACACCGGCTGCCAGTGATGGGATCCATGCTCCTTATATCGAGCAAAAATGGAAATGATAATGATAAATGTAAGCCAATAAGCTAAACCTTGGAGAAAAAAAACAACAACACAATCCTAGAACAATAATCACACCCGTTTCCTTCATCAGAATCTGATCCAAAGATGTTCTCTATCACAAGTGCAATAACTCACTTTTACTATCTGCTACTGGTGATTCCACAACCAGTTCTTCAATCATTCTCATCAATCTACTCATATAAGTTACATGTAGGCAGTGCCATATCGTACAACAAGTAACATGTTGACATTTTTAAGATAACAACACAACTGTCTCACAAAGAAGGGTCTTTCAAAGGCACTTGCAGTAGAGAAGATAAATAAATCACTAAAATTGAACAATCTCGAGAAAAGTGAATACTGTAGTCTCTAAGATATCAAATTGTGAAAAACACCAGGTTTAAAGTTCACCACTGCACTGACACGTCAGTGCTTTCAAGTGTATTTTAAATATTCTTCAGATTATTTTCTGACGGAAAAATCTTGTCGTGATAGAAGAAAAGCCGAAAGTTCAAAAAATATATATAAAACCGTCAAACCTGAAACTTGTTCCCTCGCCCGCTCTTTTGTTTCTTTTTTTTTTTTTTTAAAGCAAAATTAAAGGTTTTGTAAGTCTGTCTCTAAATCGGATAGGCCGGTATGTTACTGAAATCACCATGATCATCTCCCCATGCACAACCACATATTTTGTAGATAAAGTGGCATCTTTTGTGTGGGCAAACTGCAGTGGAGAGCAGCAACAAAATTCCTCAAGGAGTGAAAAAAAGAAACAACCCTCCCCCCACAAAAAAATGACATAATTATTTTTTCATACTAATAGATAAAAATATCCCCTGGGGTACTAAACTGCCAGTACTAAAGTCTTCCAGCAATGTCCACTTCATGATAGTAGCATGTCCAGAGAATATGATGTGACTGTCTGTATATAAGACCGCTAATACAATATCAAGTCAAGTGGCGATTTTACTCCATGTTTAACATACAGAGGCCTCAACCCTTCAGGAAGTGGTGTGGATCTACTGCCCTGGTCATGCAGGAGTGTGCTGAAACTCGAGAGCTGACAGACTGGCCTTGAGAGCACTCACAGTGGGGACCTTAGATTTGGTAGAGTCGGAGTTGGGAGTCTGTTTTTTTTAAAGCATAGTTGGAGTCACAGTTGGTAAAAATATGTCCAGACTCCAGACTTTTATGCCATATGACTAGTAAAAAACTGTAGTCGGACTTCTAAATTTCAGGAGTAGAGAATTTGTTGGCGTCTCCACAACCCTGAGGACAATTAACAATCGCATGTTTGAGAACAACACTGCAATCGATGAATCAACATGACTCAAACTGCTGGACTTGGGCATCAAACATAAAACTAACATGGATGGACGTATGAGAGGTTTGGTCAGGAATGTATACAACCAGTGAGCTACAGGAACAATCAGTATTCATACTCTTTGTCGTGAAATATTCTAATCCACATATATAAATTATCAGGTAAATGTAAAGCCTAACACATAAATTCAATAAAAGGAAAGAAGAATGGTAAAGAACAGTGCTGTCACAATGACTGTACTCGAAATCCCCCTTGTTTTCCACTTCGTCTGCAAATTGTAACGTTTCACGTTGATAGTAAAAGCCTTCTGCAACATACACGCGTTTCCCAAACACACTAAAAAAGTGTACTCCATTTCTAAGAAAAACCTTGAAATACGCAAGTTGACCTAGATTTAAAATTCCATTCATGTCTTTTTCTACACTATGTTACCAAAAACAAAAGACAGATGGACTAAAGGATAGAGAGAAGGGAGAGGCAGAAAGCAGGGACACAGGCAATACTAACACGCGTCGCGCGATTAATAGTAACGCCAATCCCACGTGTAAGGCCAGCACTAACTTTTTTTCAAATAAACAGTGTCAGAAAAACACTACCCATCCGAGAGTTAGGTTTTAAAATCCTGAAAAACGCTTATTGGGAAATATGACATTATACTGGTTTACGTTTGAAAACATTACAGTACCCAGACAGCACATCTTCGAAGTAAACAGGAGGTAGAAGAAATTGCATATTTTGAACGCAGCCACTTAGCTCTTTTAAATTTGTATATTTGGGTTCCTTAGGACTTGCTGGCAAAGAATATGTAAAACGTTACGCAAATAGTCTAGGAATTACCAAATTATAGCCAAAATAAAATAGTGGGGGTGCCTGACAGCATGAAATCATTTCTGCTCATAAAATTTTTTTATAACGTGTTTGAAAAAACATTACGTTACGGAAATAGCCTACCATGTTAACTCCTATTTGATTGGAGCGCAACAAATGTAAGGCTAAACACGATTAGTCGGACTATAAATACTATCTTTCGTTGTCAGGGGAAACGTGAGAAGGGTAATATTTTTTGAAAAGTAGGTAAACATGGCATGATTGGTTAGAGCTGCGAATATACTCAATTCAGGGCGTCTGTTCCGGGCCACATCTTGTAATAAACCTACTAAGAAACAGTGCGTTGAGCACCAGTGTATATTTTTTCTAAAATAAAGCCTGGGACATCGGCAGATCGAAGTTGTGCTATATTCATTGCCATTCAACGTCACTGTGTATTATTTCCATGAATTGTGGGACCGTGGTCTTAAAGTTATTGAGCAGCACCTGGTCAGAGCTTTGCTGAATCCAGAGGCGGACAGCATACTCCTTGGTCCATATAGCAAACAGTGAGGTGTCTCCAGAATACAGGGGAGTAATCGAGCAGAGGAGTCTTTTCCTGCAGTCATCACGAAAGTTAAGAATTTGTGGACAGCGGAGCTCAACATTATGTACCCCCATCTTAAACTGACATTGTAAAATAAAATTAAGAGGGGAAATTAATTGTTTTAATACCAGGAACTGAGAACATCTCCAATACTAGTTCCAACAGAAACAAACTCTTGAAGTCATGATGACTAATACCAACATAGCTTAAGAAAACAAAACCAGTATTACCTCATATTACTACTACACAACTGACACACATAGGATACTATTAATAATATATGTCACTACAAGATTCATATTGATAAATTCTGTACATATAACTTGTAATTAAAATTGATTGTGATTCCTGGTTCACTTTGTATTTGAATCAGGACACATATACATTAATGACAGCACTGAATACATATTGATATTTGAAAATTTATCAGTGACTCATTTAAGATATTCTCATAGAGTGTTATATGTATGTGAGTGTCACAGTGTTGTCAAGTGTGGTGGAATAAATTAAATTGTTTATCTGTCTGTTGTTGTTGTGACTTACACTTCATCATATACATACCCTAGACATATAACGTAGTCATCACAATATTCCAGAATAATTCTGACTGAGGTAAAAATATGTGGTAGCAAGTAAGGTTATCTATAATACACTACTCTTATTAGATATAGATACCTTCACAGCTGATCTCAGTCAGTACACTAAGTCCCCTATAAATATTTATAACATCCCACTTTACCACACTCTTTGACAACTTCTGAGGGCAAATGAGCACCAATGGTTTTGCCCAGAGTGTAATGACGTTGATTCTGAACAACAATAACCACAATTAGCTACATATTTGCTACACTAAAGACACCAACAGAAGCTTGAAACAGTGAGTCATGATCCTCTGTCAGAGCCCAGAAGCTTTTCAGCTTAAACACTTGAATAATGAATCACATAATGAATGTGAGTGAGTCTTTCTCCTGGTGTTTATATGTTACTGAGACTCTATTGTTTTGATAAGACACATGAAGTTGCAGATAAAACAAAATGAAAGTGCAATTATTATCAATGACTGTTTTTTCTTCACACAGCCTGAAGCTGCTTTATCGATCTAGCACAGGGGTTCTTAACCTGTGATGTGTGCCTCCTCATGTGAGATGGAGAGTGGATTCAGATGGTGTAAGATGCTTCTGAAGAAAATTCTTCGCAATTACATTCTCATTGGACAAAATTCTAAAGTTCTTGCAAAGAACCCAACAGTCTTGATCCCAACAGCTAAAACGTATCTCTGTGAATCTGGATTTTCAACAATGGTCACTGTGTGGACAAAGCTACAAATGGTTGAATGCCAGGCATGACATGCACCTATTATTGTGTCCAAGACTGTCCCTCAAGTTTCTCTCCGTTCTGACGGAAAGCAGCAACAGCCATCTCATTAAGTTAATTTCTGTTTTCTGTGTGTATATGAGGAATCGGCAACAAATATAGATCTCCTTCAATGATAATGGGATTTACTCCTCCACTCGTGTTTTTGTTAAGAGACTAGGGGATGTAAATAGAGAAAAGACAAAAAGAAAGCGTTCTTTATTAATACATGATAATGCCATTCTAGAAGTAGTATCTTGCTGTACCAATTTTGTTCTTCAATCTTAACCTGTATCTATAGGGGGTGCATGTGCATTGATTTTGTTGTTTGTTGCTGGGGAAAGGGGGGGGGGGGGAAGAATAGGAGAAGAACAGCTAAGAGAAAACAGCAGAAGGTCTATCTACATAACAAGAGTATACCAGAGAGGAAGGCAGGCAGAAGATAAAGCAAAGTAAATAAAAATATGTGCACCTCAAACACCGTCACCAACTCATATAAAGAAAAACAAAAAACCAGAAAGAAACTGTACTCACCATCAACAAGAAATCTGATGCTAATCACCAAGGAAAATCTTTGTTGTGCACTTGTTTAGAACTGTGTCTAGCCTTCTACACATGATTAGGGCGATTTTGGAATACATTATAGGTGCCTTTGTGCTATGTTGGACGTGTCTGGAAACAGGAAAAATCTGGTTTCTGAAACACAGCTGTCCTCGAGGATTTAGGATAAAAAAATACACACCTGTAATATCCTATGTCAGCCAGTCACAATAAAGAGACAAAGATAAGAAATACAGACAGGCTATGAGAAAATGACAAAAGGACGCAATGAATGTCTGTGACAAAGGGTATTACCAGAAGTGTCCTGTGTTTTGAGTGTATCGTTTCATTGTAAAACTATATCGGCCTACAGTCCTTTGTAGTACCCTTGGCCTTCGAAGAGACACAGAGAAAAAGAGGACTACTGCATTCTAAGGAATGTCGCACAAGGCGACTAACATGAGGTTGTGAATGAGACTGAGAACTTCATCATGTAATACATATTGCCAAAGGAACCATTGCTGCATGAGATTGCTTAACTCTTAATATCCGACCAGCCAATTAGGTAGGCCGACGATCGGTCACCGTTTTACGGCTGGCCTTTTAGGTAGATGTGTCCGTGTCAATAACTGTGGTTTTAACATTATTTTCTTCCCATAAAAGAGTTCTAATGACTTTTCCGGTAAACCTTGTGTTTCAAAATACTGGAATACTAACATCTGTGTGACATATTGTTCGATTTTTATTAAATAACATAGAGCTCATTAGTAAAAAAAAAATGTTTTTGTCTGTCTGAGAACGGCCTCGTGTTCAAATGGTCGTTCGAAAAGATTTTCGGCTGAACATGCATCGCAGCTTATTCAGTCATGGATTTCTAATGACAGTGATGAGTTTTCGAGCACTGATAGTTCCGATAAAGATGTACTTAGCGATAAATGATAAAAACAATTTGTAGTCATTTTTTTTTAATTTTTGCATTTTTCTGCATCCATTACTGTATATGTTGCATGTATGCTTAAAACCACTGAACAATTCAGTTAGATGCATGTCAAAGGGGTTTCATTTCTCTACATTTTGATATATACCACTTTATGTTATCATTATAAATAAATTATTTATTGCAAAATCAGTAAAAGCAGTCATGTCTAAAAATATAGGCCTAAAATTGTTGTGTGCTTTGTCTAAAAAATTGCAAATTGTGATAAAAACGTTATTTGTGCTCAGAAGCATCTGAAACTTGCCTACATTATGTGAAAATGGATGTACTTTAAAATGAAAGTAGGTTTAGGGGTTAAAGTTTACCAGAATTAATTACAAATATTGATAAGTACAATTTGTTTTTCAATTTTTAATTTTTTCTGCACTCATTACTGTATATGTTGCATGCATGTTTAACACCACTTAACAATTAAGTTAAGTGCATGTCATAGGGGTTTCATTTCTCCACATTTTGATATATAACACTTTATGTTATCATTATAAATAAATTATTTAATGCACAATCATTAACAGCAGTCATGTCTAAAAATGTGCTCTCTGAAATTAGCTCCTAAAAATGCAGTTTTTGAGCACGTATACTATGAGTTAATGTAGGCTTCCTGCAAGGGAATCAGCTGCAGTGGTGAATCCATGCTCCATAAGAAGCGCAAGGAAAATAATGATGATACTTTTTGTGTGTACTATATTACTCTTACCTATGCTATTACTTGTTAATCTGAACACACTGTGAAGGCTAAACTTGAGTAGGCCTAATGTAAAACCAACATTAAGTAAAAACATGTCTTAGTATTGTTATATGTGCACTCTATGTAGGCCTACTGTGTATTATCATGTATAAGCCTAATATTGTATTTCCACTGATTAATCTGGGCTAGTCTGTTTTCATCTGCATACACAAGACAGTTATCTCCATGTACGCAACATAATATAATACTACTTATCAAACCCCAACTTGCTATCCCGACAGTTTTAGACTGCAGACTTTATAAAAGTAAGCCTTAAAATTACAGTACACTTAGCCTACACACTACACATTCTATAGCTCCAATGGAAGTCCGGAAACAGTGTCAGTAGAAGTCAATAAAAAGTGAAACTAAATTTTTTGGCCTATTTTACCACTTATTCATGCATTTATGCTTCTGAATACGATTACTGTACTCTGCCTACTAAGCCAACATTAACCGGTTCTCCCAGTTAAACTGGACACTTATTATTACCGGAACCTGAAATGAATTGAGAATGTATCCTCAATGTTTCTGACTCCCTGTGTCTGTGTATGGTCGTTGGAATCGAGTGATGCTGACCGACTTCGAAAAACTCTTCCGCTTGTGTTATTGTTCATGGAAATTGCTAAAAAAAATTTGTTTACACTAGTAAAATTTAGTAATAAAACCGTCAAAGCTCACCAAATACGAAAATTTCCATCCTACAGTTCGAACCAAATGGATTTCGAATGACGACATCGCTCAGCACCTCAAAATGGTAAGGAAAATGGCAGCCTATTGAACGATGACGTCATATGGTAGGAAATGGAACTCTTTTTCGTGGCATGCGTGAATTCATTGTTGGAGCTGGTAGTTCTCGCATGACCAGTACAGTAAACAGCTGAAGCTATCGACTTGTTCGTGTCGTACCAATAAAATAAAAAAATTAAAAAAACACGGAAAATCGTTGAGTGTGGATATTTTTCTAGGTCAACTTAACTTGTGTTTGATTCATACTTCTTCTTTCTACTTCTGGCAAATAGGGTTACCTTAGCGGTTAGTTCCCTTGCAATAACCTGCGCCGAATATTTTAATGTGCTCTTCTAATTTACTTAGCATAATGAACGTTGTATTGTCTAATAAAATTAAAAACAAAAACTCCGAAATAGTTCAAACGTGGCTCTAAAAATTTTTTATCATTTTTAAAACATCTTCACTTATAATCAGAAATAAACAGTACGTATTTCAGTAAAATATATGCTGTATTCTTGACTACGATTTACACGCCTTAGGTTTCCCACTTTTCTTAAGTATTACAGTAATCTGATTCACATTGGGTTGTTTGCAGTGCAGGTATTCCGAAAACCTGCTAGAGAGGTTTCAAACATTTAGTACAAATAAGGGAGGGAAACCTGAGGCCTGTAAACAGTAAATTAATATGAAACAAATATAAAGGTATGTTATCAGGCACTCGCAGGAAATAAAGAAGTAGAACACCAGACAACAGAAAAACAACAGACATGAGTGGCTTACCCAGGATTTGAACACTGGACCTTCCGTGCGACAACCCCGCCTAGCCATGCAAGCGAATCACACTATCCGCTCATCATTTTTGATGATGCGTAGATGGCAGAGCGGATAGTGTGATTCGCTTGCATGGCTAGGCGGGGTTGTCGCACGGAAGGTCCAGTGTTCAAATCCTGGGTACGCCACTCATGTCTGTTGTTTTTCTGTTGTCTGGTGTTCTACTTCTTTATTTCCTGCGAGTGCCTGATAACATACCTTTATATTTGTTTCATATTAATTTAGAGAGGTTTCAAAAGACACATCCTGGATAAACTGGTTAGGAAAAACCGGCCTTTTTTTTATTTGTATTTCTTTTCAATTTACAAACCCACGTGCATTTTACAAAATGGAATACAAGTATAGTACACTGTATCATACATATAAACACTCACGCGTAATCACACTTTCATTGGCACACTTAAAAGAAAAAAACCATATACACTCGTTCACACACACACATTTATACGTGCACCCATATGTTATAGGCCTACTTATTCAATTTCTCCTGATGAATAGGGCAAAATTAAATTTGACTTGGATTAATGCTAAAGAATAGGATTTTTTCCCGGATTGTAGTGTACCCATCGTTCACATACACACTCATGCATACTCAAAACGTTTTTCCACTGCTACTATTTACGACTACCGCTATTTGACGACTTTCAATGCTGGCATTCGTGGCCGTCCGAGTCCCGTAATTACATTTGTCGGACACCGTTGCTCGTAAATCTGCAGTGTCATTTTCCCAACTCAGTTGCCTTTTTTATATTGTGGTCAGCCACGTATTCGGACCGAAGACCACACGGTCTGCAGTAGAATATAGCAAAATTTTCCTAATTAAAGAAAAAAAAACACCCTACTTCTTCACTATCCGTCTTTAAAGAGAGATAATAACTTACATATATACATATGCATTATTCTATACACGTTCATACTTACACTTGAAAACAGAATAATAATAACGATTTTAAACGAACCCATCCAATACCATAATTACCGCCGTAAGTACTTCGGTCGGTCGGTCAGTCACATTTTGCACACCGTCATTTGCGCACTTTTTTCTATTTTCGAGAGAGTACATTAACTTTCGACCACAGCTAAGGGGGTGCAACTGTGGTTGAAAGTTAGACAATAACTGTATTGTTTCCCCTTATACGTACTCTCCCGAAAATAGAAAAATGTGACGGTGTGCATTAAATCAAGAAACTCTTCTGTCCAGTTTCATTCGGGAAACGGATTTAACTCATAATTTTTCTTAAAAATAACCTTAAAATGTAAGTTTCTGATTGTTTCTTCAAGACAAAATTTTAATTTAAAGTACCGTATTGCAGACTTATTATTCTGGATCAAAATGATAAGATGGCTAAAAGGAAGAGACGATCGCGTCATTCACAGGGAGCAAATAGTTTGATTATGGAAAGAAGCCAACAACTTGAACTGGAGACAAGAAGGTGCGGAGATGCAGATTAAATCAACAGACAATCAAGATACATTTCTGTCCAGTTTCATTTGGGAAACGGATTTAACTCATCATTTTTCTTAAAAATGTAAGTTTTTGGAATGGTGTCTTCAAGACACAATTTTAATTTAAATTATTGCAGACTTATTATTATGGATCAAAATGATAAGATGGCTAAAAGGAAGAGACGATCGCGTCATTCACAGCGAGCAAGCGAGACTATAGAAGAAGCAGCAATGTAATACGTGTAACAGACACAACACCCACACTATAATTAAAAACCTGCCAATTTTGGCATACATAAATTTCCAAAACCATTACATACCGATTTATATATATATATATATATATATATATATATATATATATATATATATATATATATATATATATGTGTGTGTGTGTGTGTGTGTGTGTGTGTGTATGTGTTTTACATTTGCTCTTTTCATAATGTTACAAACATCATGTGCATTATTAAAATACAAGGTCAAATTGAAATACATATAAAATGGGCATATACACTCTCTTTCTTTAGCAGTGATTTGTGGGTTGTGCAAGTTGGCGAAGGTCTCGGTGTAATTTGTTATAAACATTTATAACACATAAGGAAGGGAAACCCGAGGCCTGTAAACAGTAAATATATATTAGACAAACATAAAGGTATGTTTTCAGGCACTCGTAAGAAATAAAGAAGTAGAACACTAGACAACAGAAAAACAACAGACGTGAGTGGCTTACCCAGGACTCGAACCCAGGACCTTCCGTGCGACAACCCCGCCTAGCTATGCAAGCGAATCACACTATCCTCCCTGCCATCTAGGTATCACCAAAAAATGATGCTATGTCTTGCGGTTCGCACTAATGACCCGCCATCGAAGCATCATTTGGGGGGGGGGGGGGGGGGGGGGGGGGGGGGAGAGGGGGGAATCGAAACTGGCAATATGAAGTAAAAAAAAAAAAAAGGTAAAGGAACCCGTTACACGCCCATTGAGGCATATTGGGAATATGGTGTTAGGCCCATATTATCTTGACCGTCGGCACACGAGGGGTGATGTGGTCGGCATCACGCCGGCCGCCTTAACCTTCCCAGAGTAGCTCTGGTACCCATTTGGGGCTGGGTCGACCCAGGAGCCGTTTGTGGCCTAAAAATTTTCCGCCTCATCTGGGGATCGAACCATAGACCACTGCGCTAGGAAGCCAGTGCACTAACCACTATGCTACCGCGGCTCCATAATATGAAGTAACTTCGGGAAAATGTATGTATTTAAAATTAAACTTCGTCCAAAAATCGTTGTGGTTTTTGTATTTGTATCTGTGCAGCATGTCTCGCATTTATGTGTCTTTGTGTGTGCGGTTTGTCTGTGAAGGAAAGGTTATGCCATAGAGTTTGATGTTGTTTGTTGGTGTTAGCCCAAAGGGAAAGTCTACTTTGTTCTTCCATTTGCCTATGCCCATTATTGTTGACGAACATTTACTTTTGCTCCGCTACCTTTGCTAAATTCTGTGAATGTGTTGAGGATAATTTCTATAGACTTCTCGGTTGGTAGGAAAAAGATGGTGTCGTCTGCATAGGCAAGCAACTTTTGTTCACCTTTCCCTTGTATGAAAGTGCCCTTAATAGAGCTGTCTTTTCTAATGTTCTCTACTAGTGGTTCTAGTGCAAGAACATACAGTAAAGGTGAGAGAGGATTTCCTACGAGTGCCTGATAACATACCTTTACATTTCTTCTTCTTCTTCTTCCGTCCTTAGCCAACGACCGGCAAAGCAGTCAGTGGCCATTACGCCTAGTGGCGTCTTAAGGGCAACAGCGAATAGATTTTCTTTGCCGTTGTTCCCATCACGCCTAATGGCGTCTTTAGGGCAACGACAAATCAATCCGTTCACCGTTGTTTCCGTAATCAAAGTGACTGGCAAACGGGTGATCAGCCCGTTGGTACCTTTACATTTGTTTCATATTAATTTACTGAGAGAGGGCATCCCTGCCTGGCAAATCTTGTTAGCCTGAAGGTGTTAGTTAATGTATGATTTACTAACACTTTGCTCTCAGGCTTCATGTACAGGACATTAATCCATTGTCTGAAGTGTTCACCTATGTTGCAATGTAGTAATGTTTTGTAGAGGTATGAGGGTGATATTCTGTCAAAGGCTTTCTCTTGGTCAAGGGAAAGAACTGAAGAATAACAATTCTTCTGGTGTGTGTAGGTAATTATGTCTCTTATAAAATGTGTGTGGTGTTGATGTTTCTCTGCTGGACGCTACACTGCTAGTCTTCGTGTATGAGGATTGCCATGAATGGTTTTAGTTTGTTTAGAGCAGTGGTGGCTAAGCTAAGGTTGGCTGAGAGCCACATTATGGTAAAGGGTAACAACAGAGGGCCAGACCTATAAAATCCTTAAAAAATAACGTTCTGAGATTTTGTTTTACATATATAATGAACCACGTACAGAAAGCAATGGCAAACTACTGTACTGCACATCTGCCAAGACATGTATATCAGTCTTCGGACTGAAATTACTGTAAAAAAAATATATATAATGAATCTGTTGTTTTAATTTGTTTTGTAATTTGTAATATGACATGTAATTATTTATTTCAAACATACATTTGTGTGTTATTTCATTGTGAAGAGTGTGGCTTATCAAAACTTTTCACCAGTGATTTGAAGTCTACTTCCATTTGTGACGTAGCAATTCTGAGAACATGGGATAATACAGAGTCAGTTAATCTGTTTCTGGTCTTGGATTTGATAAGCTTCATGGCAGAAAATGTTGTCTCACAAAGATATGTGCTACCAAATATAGAGCACACTTTTAGGGCCCATTTTCTCAGAAGTGGGTAACGTTCCTTTGGTAGTAATTTCCAGTTGCTTCTGTTGTGTTGATGAATGGGTCACATTGGAGTTCACATAACTGTAATTGTAGTTCTGCTGGCTGAGACTCCACTGTGCACTTGAATGGGTTGTTAAAAAGTTCCATTTGTGGACGAAGCATCTCAAAATCTTGAAATCGACGATCAAACTCAGAAATCAGCTGTTCAATGTCATCTGTGTACCTCCTGAAGTTAACACTCTCTTTCTCAGACAGCTGCTTACAACAAGGAAAATGAAACAGGTCATTCTTTTGCAAAGTCAGACTAAATAGGCTCAGTTTCTTTTTGAAGCCATCAACATAGCCCATCATTTGAAAAATTGTTTGCCTTTTTCCTTGTAACTGCAAATTCAGTACATTCAAATGTTGTGTTATATCTGTGAGAAATGCCAAGTGCTGAATGAAATGAATATCTTCGAGTTTATTTTGAAGATCAATTGAACATGGTAAGTTGTCTCGCAGGAAGTCAAATATTTCATCCTTCAGTTTACAAAATCTTATTAAACATTTTCCTCGACTAAGCCATCTCACCTCAGCATGAAGCAGGAGATCACCGTAAAGTGCCTCTTGGTGAACTATGCAATGTAATGTAGGCACGTCAATTTTATTTTGCTTCAAAAGTCCAACAAAACAAGTATTTTTTCCAACCATAGCCTTGCAACCATCGGTACACACAGCAGACAATTTTTCAAACCCACCATATTCTTCCATGGCATTTTGAACTGCAGAAAATATGTCATCCCCTTTACTTGTACCATGCAAACTTTCAGTAATTCTTCAGAAACAGTAAAGTCTTCCTGGATCACTTTAACAAAAATAAGAAGCTGGCTAGTGTCTGTGATGTCTGTACTTTCATCAATCGCCAGTGAAAAGTATGGACAATTTTCAATTAAAGATTTCAAGTTCTGGGACAAATGCAAACTAATATCTTCTGTTCTCCTAGCTACGGTTTGTTTTGAAACAGGTACATTTTGAAATTCTTTTACTACTTTTTCTTCATTGAACGCTTCTGCCATTTGAACTGCACACTTTTTCACAAACTCTCCATCAGTAAACGGCTTTTTTGGTTTTGCAAGCTCATAACTAGAGCGATGATTCCTGAATCTTATTTACATGACTAAATATACTCTTTTGCTGATTCAGTTTTTTCTTGAGTTGTTCAATCACAAGCTTTCTCGACTCGCTGCTATGCTCGTCGTTGTTTTTCTGATGATTTGTGATGTAGTGACGTTTCAAGTTATATTCCTTCACTACGGCTAACACTTGGGCGCAAACTAAGCACTGAGGTTTATTATCCTTATTGAGAATGAACAAATAATCGAACTCCCATTCTGGTTTAAATGCGCGATTTTCACTGTCCACTTTTCTATACTTAGAAAACATTTTTACAAATGCAAACTCTTATACATGAAAACGTGCACAACAGCTACAAGCCCAGAAGTGTCACTGACTGATTTATATTTAACACACTTCACAAGACCAACTGTGCACCTCAACTCCTTCCTATAGAAATGTACCTACCATCCACCCCCACTCCCACGACCACTTTCCCATACCGATGCTAAAGACAAAGCAACATCATTGGATCTCAGAGACTTCCGACCGCAGAAAAGATCTGTCATTGCTTTCAGTTTCTCATTATCGAAGTAGGTACCGACACTGTTTTCGCCTGTCCACGTGCACGATCGTTATCATTCCAGTTTTGTCAGCACTATCTAGCAGAGCTCAATTGGTATGATAGAGAGAGAGAGAGAGAGAGAGAGAGAGAGAGAGAGAGAGAGAGAGAGTTGGCGGTGTTGTGGGAGGTGGGGAGATGTTAATCGTACATTTTGGGTCTTTTTGGTTTTGTTTCTGGTGCCTGTGCGTGCTATTTTGTAATACTTTTTTTAGCACAGTGGTCGGAGTATACAGTAATATTCAATCAACAATAAGAGGCCGGCCAAAACAGGTTGGCGGGCCGGTCAAAACTGGTTGGCGGGCCGGATCTGGCCCGCGGGCCGTAGTTTGGCCACTGTAATGTTATGATGTATGTATATAAGCATTACCTCGTCATCTACACAAGCACACACATGTTTCAGAAAGCACTCAGTAAAAGCATGTTCAGTTCGTAGCCATGTTTATTTACAGAATATCGTACATGTCAAGATTCGCATTATATTACAATGTGTGGTTCGTACTTTAATGTATTCATATTACATCCCCCCTTTTTTGAAAAAAAAAATGTGTGCAAACATTTCCAACGAAATGTTTCATGTGAGAAAGGATAAGTATGTGTAATGCTCAGTGTGAGTATATATGTCACTGTCTGTATCGGCTGGGAGGTGTCACTGTACGGCCAGAACGAGTGGTGTAAAGTGCTGGTGGTTCTGCGGAAGTCCCTGGTTTAGCTTGAGTTGGTTGTGATTTCGGCCTTGGCGCTTGTTGGTTTTGTGGGGCACCAAAGTCTGGAGTTACTGCATTGTCTGTTGAAAGCATGGGAATTCTCTGTTCTGTTGTATTCTGTGGGATTTCTCTTATGTCCACTCTGTTTCGCCTCAGGAGGTTGCTGCTGCTGTCTGGTCTTAAAGTATAGCTCCTGGGTTCAGGGTTTCTGGAAATGATTGTTGCTTTTGACCATGTGTCATTGTTGTGGTTGTAGGTAGTCACGTGCTGACCAGGATATAATGGTGGTAAGTCTTTAGCACATTTGTCATAGTTGGATTTCTGAACTTGCTGACGATGCTGAAATTGATCATATGTGCTGTCTCTATGTTGTGGACGGAAGTGGACCTTAGATGGTAGGAGGTCTTTAATTCTTCTATCAAACATAAGTTCTGCTGGACTGTCGATCTTACTGTCTACCGGTGTTGTTCTCCATCTCAAGAGTGCTAGGTGTACATCCTCTGTTCTTGTTTTCTTCATGATTGACTTGATAGTTTGTATCTGTCTCTCAATGAAACCATTAGATTTAGGGTATCTAGGTGATGATGTTGTGTGTTTGATCTTCCAGTCCTTAGTGAAGTTTCTGTATGCTTGACCTGAGAAATGTGGACCGTTGTCTGATCTAATTTCATCTGGGATGCCAAACATGCTGCAATACTTCTTTGTAATGTCTGCAATAACAGCTGATGGTGAGGGTTGTGGAAGTTTCTCAATGATGGGAAATTTGCTGTAGTAATCAGCAATAATAAGATAGTCATTATTGTCGATTGAGAAAATATCAGTTCCTATAATGCTCCAAGGGCTCAATGGTATGTCTGATGGTATGAGAGGTTCTCTGCACTGCCTATTTGCATGTTCTTGGCAAATTGAACAGTTTTTACATAGTGTTTCTATGTCCTTGTTTATCTGTGGCCAGTAAACATCTTTCTTTGCTCTCAGTTGTGTCTTCACAATACCAAGGTGACTATTATGGAGCTGTTTAAGGATGATATCGCGTTGTGTTTCTGGTACAACAATGCGATCTCCTTTAAGGATCAGACCATCTTCGATGCTTAACTCGTCCCTCATCGAGTAGTATGGACGGATGTGTGTTGGAACTTCCCTGATAGAGCTTGGCCATCCATGGTATATCAGTTCTTTGAGAGAGTTAAGGATAGGATCTCTCATTGTGTCTTCTCTGATGTGTTCAAGCCGATTATCGCTAAACTTGACAAAATCAACTTTGATGTTTGGGGTAAGATCTGCTGTCTTGTTGGGGTTTGGTAATCTGCTGAGAGCATCTGCAAGACCTATATCCTCTCCTGGGATATACTGAATATTAAAATCATAACCTTGTGTTTCCAATAACAGAGCTTGTAGTCGTGGTGGTGCTGAAGCTATTGGTTTTTTATGAATCATCTCAAGTGGCTTATGATCTGAGAGAATTGTAAATGGGCGGTTGAAAAAAAATGTGTGGAAGCGTTTGATTCCAAAACGTACAGCTAGCATTTCTCTTTCAATGTTTGCAAGTTTCTTTTCGCCAGAACTTAATGATTTGCTTGCGTAAGCTACAGGACGAAGTTCTTTGGCATAGTGTCCTTCAGGATTTTTGTCTGGTTGCAAAAGTGCTGCTCCTAGGCCTTTCAGACTGGAATCAACCATGAGAAAAGTGGGTGCTTGCATGTCATAGTATTTCAAGCATGCATCAGATGATATGAGGGTCTTCAAGTGGTTGAATATGTGTTGGTAGTCTTCTGACCATTCATACGGAGTTTCATTCTGTAGTAGAGATCGCAAAGGTTCTGCAGCAGCTGACAAATTTGGTATGAATTGTGCTAGGAAATTGACAGCACCTAAGAATTGTTGCAGTTCCTTCTTTGTAGCTGGTGTTGGCATGTCATGAATATCTTCAACCTTTTTAGGGTCTGGTTTTACACCATTCTGGGTGTACAGCAATCCAAAAAATTGTATCTCCGTTGCCTTAATTGTACACTTTTT
The DNA here is from genome assembly GCA_024509875.1 of Oreohelix idahoensis. Lineage (NCBI taxonomy): Eukaryota > Metazoa > Mollusca > Gastropoda > Stylommatophora > Oreohelicidae > Oreohelix > Oreohelix idahoensis. The sequence goes on from JAMPIV010005383.1 coordinate 472,569, forward strand.
GCTGTTGAATGTTAGCCCATTGGCCTGTGCTACATGCATCAAGTTAATCAAGTTACGGTCGTGTTCTTGTTCTGACCTGCCGCAGACTACAATGTCATCCGCAATAGCCACTGTACCAGAACATTGCTCAACAATGTTGTCAATCTTCTGTTGGAAAATGTCTTGTGATACATTCAAACCAAATGGGAGTCTCTTGAAACAATATCTGCCGAATGGTGTTCGAAAAGTTGTAAGGAGTTGACTTTCCTCTGCTATCTCAACACTCCAGTATCCGTGTACAGCATCTAGTTTAGAAAAATATTTGGCATTGTGGAATCTGTGAGTTATCTCTTCCACTGTATGCATTTTGTGTGGACAGCGCTTTAGACTGTTGTTTAAGTGTTTTGGGTCAAGGCAAACCCGAAGAGAACCATCCTGCTTCAGAACGGTTGTGATACTACTACACCAATCAGAATGCTCTTCAACCTTTCTAATAACATCATTCTGCACCATCTTTTCTAGTTCTGTGGCAAGTTTCTGTTTAACATGTATAGGATACTTTCTAGGTGGGTCTATCTTTGGCTCAGCGTTGTCTTTTAAAAAGAATCTTGCCTTTCCTGGAAGTTTGCCTATTCTGTCGAACTGTTCTGGGAATCGCTGTTTAAGGTCATCTACTCCAGTGACGTGTAGAGTAAGATGTTCTTTTTTGTCAGCTTTAATGTTGTTAATAGTTACCACACTCAGCTTTTCGCACATTGGTAAACCCAAAATTGCAGGTCCTTCAACATCTACCAAGTAAAATGTTGACGATGTCCATTCAGAGTCTCTGTATAAACATTCAAGTGTTACTGCTCCGAAACAGTCTATACTTGTTCCATTGTAAGCTCTTAGCTTTGTCCTGCCACTCCTACTTTTTACATCCCTTGTGGGAAATCCTTGCTCATCCACCTTGTCAGGCATGATCTGTCTGAATATTCTTAAGGGTAGAGTGTTACCTTGGGCACCTGTGTCTATCTTGAACCGAATATATCTTTCTTTGTGCCTTTTAATTCCTGGTATTCGGAATTGTACCTTGCAGAAAGCCTGCGTTCTCTTTGGTTCATTACTGAAAGTTAGTATCTTCACAGTATCAAATGTGGAAGGATCACTTTCTTCACTGGAGTCAAGGTCCTCAGTCATCATAAAGTGTGTTTGTTTTGATGACTCTCTGCTGTGAAGGTTGTGTTGAGCACTGTCTTGTTTCCTCTTGAAACATAATTTTATCCAGTGGCCCCTCTTTCTGCAGTAATGACATGTAGAGTCTTTAGCTGGACAGTGGTTTTGTATGTGGTTTAGGCCACAACATTTACACATAGCACCTCTGCTTGTGTTGTGTTTTTCTTGTTGCTTCGAACCAGTTGCTTTGTTTTGTTTGGGTTTATAGCTTTTTACTGCATCCACCTGGGCTGTTACTGTACCTTGCTGAATTTGTTTAATGTTTAGTGCTTGTGCCTCGTGTTTCCTGCCTTCATCCAGAAGTTGTTGTAAAGTTAGTGTATCACTCTGGCTCAGTATCCATTTCTGGAACTCTGGCATTGGTGTGCTGAGAAGGATCTGTTCGATAATTCGCTCTTTTTCTTCTTCTTTGTTAAATTTGCATACACTTGTTTTCTCCTTGATGCGAGTGAAAAAATCATCTAGACTTTCACCAGGTTTCTGTCGCAGGTGGTGAAGTTCTAATCTTGCCGCTCTAAAGTTCGTGTGCTTTATTATCAGACGTTTTTCAAATTCGTCCAATATGGCTGCGGGGTCTGTCGCCGACTCCACAGGCATGGCGGTAGCAAAACTGTTGTAAATTTTCAAACCTTCATCGTCCAATGCTTCTAGGATATATGGAGTTAGGGTTTGTCCTTCCAGACCAGTGGTCTTGGAATATAGATCTATGCGTTGGCGCCATAACAAGAAAGCTTCACTCTTATCATCTTGACCGGCGAATCTCATTTGCGGTGCGTTGCGATATTGTTTCGCCGCCATGGCTGACCTCGATGACGAAAATTAGCCGAATACTGTACTCACGTGTTATCGTGTAGCTGTTTTGCGTCAGTCCGGTATCGACCGCTGCCACCATGTAATGTTATGATGTATGTATATAAGCATTACCTCGTCATCTACACAAGCACACACATGTTTCAGAAAGCACTCAGTAAAAGCATGTTCAGTTCGTAGCCATGTTTATTTTACAGATATACAATCGTACATGTCAAGATTCGCTTTTGTTAAAAATTGTATATATTAATTGCTAATTGTTTGTTTTCGGCGTGTTGTTTGCGATTATTTTGAACTGTACATTAAATTAATTTAACCCCCAAAATGCCAAAAAGAAACTGTGTATTTACGGATGAATTAAGAAAGGATTATCCGTTTTTGAAAAAAGTTTGTGGTCATATTGACAAAGTGAAATGCGAACAGTGTTCTTCAGAATTTTCGGTGGCTCATAGTGGGCATTCGGACATCAAAAATCACTTGAAATGTGCGAGACATAAGGCTAGTCTAGCAGCGGCAGGAACTTCCTCAAAAATATTGTCGTATTTTAAAAGTTCCGATCCATGTACAAAGAATTTTTAATAGCTGCTAAAGAAGCAACTTTTGCATTTCATGTTGCTATTCACAATCTCAGCTTCAAGTCTGCCAATTGTTCATCTAAATTGATATCAAAGTTTTTTAAAACAAAGTTTAGACTAGCCAGAACAAAATGTGAAGCTGTCATTGTTAATGTGATTGAGCCACTGTTGTTTCAGCAACTTTGTGAAGATTTAAACAAAACAAATTTTGTGACAATATAAATTGATGCTTCATACAGGAAATAAATTAAAACTGTGCCATGTGTTGTACGATATTTTGTACCAGACTGTGGAGTAAAAGTTAAACTTTTAGACTTTCAATCAGTTCCCTGTGAAACTGCAGAAATATTGACAAACTATTTAATGTCAGTTATCAAAAACCATAATATAACAAAAAAAAAAACAAAAAAAAACAAAAAAAAAATTGGATTTTGTGGAGATAACTGCAATACCAATTTTGGAGGTGTAAAACGGAGAGGAGAAAACAATATTTACAGTCGAGTGAAGAAGGAACTAGGAAGAAATATTGTGGGCATTGGTTGCGGTGCTCACATCGTTCACAACTGTCTTCAAACTGCAGTTGATGTTCTACTTATTGAAATAGAAGCTTTAGTGGGAGCCGCGCTAGCGTAGTGGTTACAACACCGCTCTGGCGACCGGGTGATACAGGATCAAACCCGGGCGACGGCATTTGAGGATTTTTCGTCGACCGGGATTTGGACTGGATTAACTCGAGACCTGGCGAGAACATTTGAAGGAGTGTCGTCGACCAGGGACTGGCGGCTCCTGAGCCGACCCAGCTGCAATGGGTACCTCCGAAATCGGCGAGTATTTGCCTGAATGGCGAGGGACACCTGTCTCTGTACAAGAAATAAAGGGATACTCACGTAAAATCAATGTCAGGTTAGACATAAAAATGGTAACCTGAGATTTCGCCTCGAGTATTAGCGGGCGTACGCAAAAAAAAAAAAAAAAAAAAAAAAAAAAAAAAAAAGAAGCTTTAGTGGTCAAAATTTATAAATATTTCCACATTTATACGATTCGAGTAAATCAACTAAAAAAATTCTGTGAATTTGTAGATGTCGAGTATAAAAAGGTTCTTCAACATGGCAACACCCGTTTTCTTTCGCTACTTCCAGCTATCGACAGAATACTTGAAATCTATGAGGGACTTCTTCTTCTTCTTCTTCTTGCGATCGCATCTTTGATGATTACACCGTCAGACGAGTTCTCATGATGAATTCGACTGTTGTTTGAAGTTCCTCTTTAACTCCATATAGCTTTGAGTTTAGTGTTGAGTCATTGGGCCAGTATATCTATCTTAACTGGTCATACAGAGGACAGTCCTGTAGAACATGCTCAGCAGTTTGTTCGTTTAATCCACATGTGCACAGTGGTGAAGCAGACAATCGTAGCTTGTGCATGTGTTTATTCAGTTTGTTATGCCCTGTCCTGAGTCGAAAAATAGTTATCTGTCCCTGCCGGTCAAGAGTGTGATAGTCGTCTTTGGGTTGGTTCTGTTCTCTTCTGATAGTCTGGATAGCTCTCTTTTTCTCAAAGTATGTGACTTCATTATCTTCTTGTTCACATTCTCCTCCCTTTTTTGCAAGTTTATCTGCCTTTTCATTTCCGGGTACACCACAATGAGATGGTACCCACTGAAGTATGGTTCTCTTTTTTTGCAGCTACCTTGTTTAGTTCATTTCTCAGATGCGGGAGTTTACCACCCTTGAGAGCTTGCAGGACAGACAGTGCATCTGTGAGGATGACTACCTGGTGGCAGTCAGAGTTGGAGTTATAAAGCATATTTGCAGCTTGCTCTAGAGCTTGAACCTCAGCTGTATAGTTGGAACAGAATTTACCAGTGGGAATGTGCCTAGTCTCATAGTGGTTGTGAGGATATGAGATAAAGATACCGGCACCTCCATTCCTAACAGCATTAGTTGCTGATCCATCTGTATGGGCATGTATCCATGATTGATCGGGATAGCTTTCTTGGATCATACTTAATGTAGCAGTTCGTTTTTGCAGATCATTATACTCACATCCACTTGTGAGACCACTGACTGATGTATTAATTTGGAGGGCACTGCTGGCCTGCTCCCATGGTACAGGGTATAGGGTGGGCTTCAGTGGTGTTGTCTTCATGGATAGGTCTTCTTGATGCTGTCTTATAAGTCTTTTCCCCCGATGCACAAAGCTGCTACGCTTTAGACGTCCTAATGCCAGATCATCTAGTCTTGCCTTCATTGGGTGCATTGGCATACTGTTGTACTTTTCCATCTGGATCATAGTTTTTGTGTCTCTTCTATGGGACAATGTCTGTAATCCAGCAACCTTCTGCATCTCTGTTATTGGTGTAGTTTTCATGGCTCCTGTAATGAGCCTGAGAGCTTGATTTTGCACCTTGTCTAAAGACTGCAGATGTGAGTTAGCAGCTGATGACCATGCTGCTGAGCTAAACTCTAAGTGTGGTCTTATTACTCCATTATAAATCTTCTTTAGATTTCGTTCATTTGCTCCCCAGTTGGTACCTGCTAATTTTCTGAGTATGCCTAGTCGTCTTCGGGCCTTTCCTTCTGCGTTTTCAATATGCTTATTCCATGTAAGTGTAAAGGGCAATTTTTACTATCTTGCAATATAATACATTTATATTCTTATTATGTTCGCAAATATTTTGTAATCAAAGTATTTCCTTTTTAAGTGCTTAAGGAGAAGTCATTTTTGAGTTACTTCCCTTGAAAGTAGTTCCGTCATCTTCGATCGGACTCCGCGGACGAGTCTAGGCCTACTGCGATTTATTCTTTGGCTGGGTAGGAATAGATTGTTCTTGCTTCAGTATATCTATGGCCTGAATTTATACGTAGTGTTTGTATGAGTAGGACGAGTCTGTCTTATATATGGATATCTTTACATTTCTAAGTCGAACTATGTTGGTTGTCGCTAGAAAAGGTCAAAGGCTATGCAGCGGAAGTATCGCTAGCAAAGGGGTGTGATTCATGGCTGTCATCCTGTCTGGATGTAGAATTTTGTGGTAGCAGGCCTATCGCCGAAAAAGTGATCTATAAGTCAATGGGGAAAAGTGATAGTCATTTAGACATGTTGTATGTACTTTACCCCAGTGTTTATTCTCCTTTGCCAAGGAATGGCAAAGTTATATTTCGCATAGAAAGGTAAAACCACAATTTATTATGAACTTGGGCTTCGCCATCGTTGTCGATAAACAGATGCACAGTGGTACTTTTGAAAAGAATATTTATTCAAAGGAAGACGACATTCCTATGTATCAGCACTAGATTGTATGATATTATTCAATTACCTCTATGAGAGAAGCTATGAAGAAATGAGGACATTTAATGAATGACTAATTTTGGTCTATATTCTATAGTGAGTGAAGCTCACGAGAGAAGAACAGCCATGTTGAAATTCATATACTTTGTATTTATCGAGTGAGAAAAAGGGATGCCTGTACTATCGCTCGATGAACCAAGAGATCACTGCTACATGTGAGAACCCATGTCTGGGATTCCTATATCTTTATGGAAAATATATATATTGAACTTTACGTGAAGGGATATTCACTAGACGAGGTTAGGTCTAGGAGCCTTCCTATATATTGGTTATGGTCTGACGTGCCCAGTCAGTAAAGCCAGATGATTTACATGTTGGAACTCTGAATGCTTATTTACGAATGCTACATTATGATATTTGCCAAGCATGAATGCTAACTTAAGATGATATTCCTGTGATCAACATTATGCTGTCTATGTCGACATTTGTTCCTGTAACCATACACGTACTGTCCAAGTGTGCGTCCCATTAAATGTTATAAAAAGACCACCGTAGTTCCAGTACTTCTTGAATTCGAACAGTGTGAGTATGAGTGATGTACTACCAACCTGTCAACTCTATCGAATCATTCTACCATTCGCGTTCTGACATTCTCATACACACTCATTGTTTACACTCACATTCTTGTCGGAGCCTCATCACGTTCCAGGACAAGATGACCTGTATGACCAAAACTGTGCTGGGTTTAATGAGTTGACAATCGTTACACTTTACTACACCAGTCCCAACATCTACATTAACACTGTAGCCATATGAGTTAACTTAAACAGAGTTATAACAACTGGTGTGCCAGCTTCCTGGGTCAACCTCTCACAGTGACCATATTGAGAAGTAAACTACTGAGACCAGACGTTCCTTGGGGTCTGTTACGACACACAAATACATCAACAGTACAACTCTACAGTGATGTCAGCGTGACCTGTCCTGTCGACAGTATGCAGTAAACTGGGGTCAGTGTTTGTTCTACATTTGGTTCGTTAGTCATATCCCGGGAGCTATGCCGGCGGGAGTTTTACTCCTGGCAGGGTCACCCAAGCCGGACAGGTCCTGGGTGAAGGGCCAGACTAAATGGGCTGAGGAGTGGGTGGAACCCTATAGGTGTAGATGCAGAACCCACCGGCGAGTGGTACATGCTCTGGTCTGCACCAATCCACCCCCACTTCATGGGTTAAATGCTTTCTTGCCTCATTCTTCACTGTTTGTCGTCTATCACGCCCATGGCGACCGTTGCCTCAATTGGCTGTGTGTGGTGTACCCGGAAACGGGGCCTCCCAGTACTGAGGCAAAGTTAAGTCCCCGATGTCACTTATCGGTGCAGAATTGAGAGAGATGGCTGAGCATCACAATCCCTCCTGTGTTGCAGCATGATGAGAACCCAGCATTGCACACTGAGCTTGGGGGGATCACTTGGGCACCAGACTTAATACTGGCTCTTGACTGGATGGCCGCATGCAGGAGATTTCTACAATGGAGGGTTGGCAGGTGGTGGGTATCGGGAAGTGGCTCTGTGCAGGACGTGAGGATTCCTTGGGAGAGCCCAGAACCAGAGCACAGCATTGTGCAAGCTCTGCATAGTTGGAGAGCCCCCTGGATGACGGGGAATGCACAGTGTGCTACCCCACCTATCCCCAACTGCTAACTTAGAACCAGAAGTGGGGTCCTCTGTATGCGTGCCAGGCCAGGATAAAATGCCTGGGAAAGAGACTGGAGCTCAGAACTCCCTAACTCAAAGTTGCAGGATGGCAGAAAAGCCACGGGAAAGACAGGGCTATTTTGAAGATAACGCAACCATATTTTCACCATACGAGCTCGGACGCCGCCTCGGTAAACAAGGTCCGCGCAGAGCAGTGACACCCCCAGGCTGCTTGCGAATAGTCTACTACTGGGAACATAAACAGATTAGGGATGAGCCCACTCTCCCGTTGAACAGGTGCTAAAGTCGTAGATACTGGGCCAGAAGGCGCACCGGAAACCACAGTATCATGCAACTCGCTTTTTTTTTTTTCTATGGAGAGTACACCGTCAAATAAATCTCGTTCTGGTGCTCGCCCTGTGGAGCTCCACCAGGCAGGTGCAGTGCCGGGCTCTGAGCCTCGACAGAGCCCACCCTCAGCTACTGGAGGACCCTCTAGACCGTCTTGTGGAGTCAACAGACGGCGGAGGAGAACTACTGACCAAAACAAAACAGAAAAAGAGAAACCCAGAGTGCCACTTGTCATGATGCACTGGAATGCAGAGGGAGTGAACAGCAAGCAGGCTGGATACAGCAAAAAGACAGAGCTGGAAAACATCTTGTATGAGAAGCAAGTCAGTGTTTGCTGTATCCAAGAGACTCACTTGAAAGCAGATCAAACCTTTAAAATAAGGGGATATCAATGCTTCAGATCCGACAGACAAGATAGACGAAAAGGAGGAGTACTTACTCTTGTAAGGAATAACATTCCTGCACACGAAAGGAAAACCTTCATGGATGGAGCAGAATATCAGCTGCTGCAGATAAAGGTAGACAAGATGGAAATAGAACTCCTGAACTATTACTGTCCGAACAACAAACCCCTGAGTCTCAGCTCTATACAGGTACCAGCCACCAACTTTATAGCAGTTGGAGACTTTAATAGCCACTCCCAGAGCTGGGGCTATAACCATCTGGATCACAGAGGTGAAGAGGTTGAAACTTGGCAAGATGATCACTCCCTAATCCTAGTCAATAATGCCACAGATACTCCTACCTTCTACTCCAGAGGATGGCACACAACCTCAACACCAGATCTTGCCTTCTCCACACCAGATATAGCTGGATCTATTAGTAGAGAAGTAGGAGACCAACTAGGGGGAAGCGACCATCGCCCAATCTTTCTTACTGTCCAGAGTGCAACTCTCAGTACAGGCCCAGCCATTACAAGATGGAACTACAAAAAAGCCAACTGGGGTTTATTCAGGCATCAGGTGAACACGCTGCTGTCTACCCTCAAGGTACAGAACAGAGACATTAATGAAGTGGTAAAAGACTTCAACAGATGCATACTACAAGCTGCAAAAGAAACCATTCCCAAAGGATGCCGGCGTAACTACATACCATACTGGTCCAGCACACTCCAAGAACGTCAGGAAGCTATGGACAAGGCTAGAAAGGACGCAGAGTCTCAGCCTTCACTTGAAACTCACAACAAATGGAAAAAGGCTGTAGCAGAGTTTCAGAGAACAAAGCTAGAAGAAAAGCGGAAAAGCTGGAGAACTAAAACGGCATCGCTGAACCTTGAGAAAGACGGCAGGAAACTTTGGAGATTAGTCAAGTCTCTAAATGAAGAGCATTCCTCACCAAGGCAGACTATCACATTGGATGAAGGTGGCAAACTTTTCAGAGGAAAACAAGCTGCAGACTTGTTTGCTAGAAGATACAGTTCAGAAAGCAACTTACCCATTAACATAGACCATCAGAGAGAGATAAGAAAAGAAATACTGGCAACCATGGGACAGACAGATACTCCTGCCCCAATGAGGGAACCCATCACACTAGGAGAACTACAGAAGGCTATTTCCAAGCTTAAGTTTCAAAAGTCACCCGGCCCAGACAAAATCAGCAACGAAATGCTAGTAAATCTGAGCTCAGCAGCAAAGACAAAACTGCTTGAGATATTCAACCACAGCTGGTTGAAAGGAACGGTACCCCAAGTATGGAGAGAAGCCATCACAATACCCATACTAAAGAAAGGGAAATGTAAGACCGAGGCTGCAAGTTACCGGCCAATCAGTCTCACAAGCTGTGTTGGGAAGACTATGGAGCGAATAGTCAACCACAGATTGAAATGGTATTTAGAGTCTGAGCAGATCCTGGTGCCGGAACAAGCTGGATTTAGAGAATGCTACAGTATAGAAGACCAAGTTACTTACTTGTCTCAAGCAATAGAAGATGCCTTCCAGGAGAAGAAAAAGGTCCTAACGATCTGGGTCGACTTCAAGCAGGCCTTTGACAAGGTGTGGAAAGATGGCCTCATTGCAAAACTTAGGAGAAGTGGAATCCAAGGCAACATGATGAAATGGATCCAGTCATACTTGCATAACAGGAGAACTAGAGTCACTCTTGACGGTCTGCAGAGCAGAAAAGTGTTGCTCCATCAGGGGGTACCTCAAGGAGGAGTAATTTTTCCCCAACACTCTTCCTTGTTTACATCAATGACCTGGTGAAAGATCTCCCTGCAGGAGTTAAAGCTGCCTTATATGCAGATGACCTAGTACTCTGGTGCGCTGATGAAAATGTCACCACAGCAAATTATAGAATGCAGCGGGCAGCAGACATGCTAGTGTCATGGGCAGAGAAATGGCTTATCACAATAAACACAGACAAAACCTCCACAACACTGTTCTCCCTCGCCTCGCCCCCAAGGACAAATCAGCTAACATACACCTAGGGACAACCGTGATCAAGGAAGAAAGCTACCCCACCTATCTTGGGGTGACATTTGACCAAAGGCTTACATGGAATAAGCATATTGAAAATGCAGAAGGAAAGGCCCGAAGACGACTAGGCATACTCAGAAAATTAGCAGGTACCAACTGGGGAGCAAATGAACGAAATCTAAAGAAGATTTATAATGGAGTAATAAGACCACACTTAGAGTTTAGCTCAGCAGCATGGTCATCAGCTGCTAACTCACATCTGCAGTCTTTGGACAAGGTGCAAAATCAAGCTCTCAGGCTCATTACAGGAGCCATGAAAACTACACCAATAACAGAGATGCAGAAGGTTGCTGGATTACAGACATTGTCCCATAGAAGAGACACAAAAACCATGATCCAGATGGAAAAGTACAACAGTATGCCAATGCACCCAATGAAGGCAAGACTAGATGATCTGGCATTGGGACGTCTAAAGCGTAGCAGCTTTGTGCATCGGGGGAAAAGACTTATAAGACAGCATCAAGAAGACCTATCCATGAAGACAACACCACTGAAGCCCACCCTATACCCTGTACCATGGGAGCAGGCCAGCAGTGCCCTCCAAATTAATACAACAGTCAGTGGTCTCACAAGTGGATGTGAGTATAATGATCTGCAAAAACGAACTGCTACATTGAGTATGATCCAAGAAAGCTATCCCGATCAATCATGGATACATGCCTATACAGATGGATCAGCAACTAATGCTGTTAGGAATGGAGGTGCCGGTATCTTTATCTCATATCCTGACAACCACTATGAGACTAGGCACATTCCCACTGGTAAATTCTGTTCCAACTATACAGCTGAGGTTCAAGCTCTAGAGCAAGCTGCAAATATGATTTATAACACCAACTCTGACTGCCACCAGGTAGTCATCCTCACAGATGCACTGTCTGTCCTGCAAGCTCTCAAGGGTGGTAAACTCCCGCATCTGAGAAATGAACTAAACAAGGTAGCTGCCAAAAAGAGAACCATACTTCAGTGGGTACCATCTCATTGTGGTGTACCCGGAAATGAAAAGGCAGATAAACTTGCAAAAAAGGGAGGAGAATGTGAACAAGAAGATAATGAAGTCACATACTTTGAGAAAAAGAGAGCTATCCAGACTATCAGAAGAGAACAGAACCAACCCAAAGACGACTATCACACTCTCGACCGGCAGGGACAGACAACTATTTTTCGACTCAGGACAGGGCATAACAAACTGAATAAACACATGCACAAGCTACGATTGTCTGCTTCACCACTGTGCACATGTGGATTAAACGAACAAACTGCTGAGCATGTTCTACAGGACTGTCCTCTGTATGACCAGTTAAGAAAGATATACTGGCCCAATGACTCAACACTAAACTCAAAGCTATATGGAGTTAAAGAGGAACGTCAAACAACAGTCGAATTCATCATGAGAACTCGTCTGACGGTGTAATCATCAAAGATGCGATCTGGAGAAAGCGAGAAGGAAATGTTATTGAACTGAAGAAGTCCTACATCGATTATCAACGATGGAGCTTCTATTTCTGTGTTGAATTTAAAATAATTAGACCAGAAGTATTTGTTTAATAAAGTACCACAGTACTGTACTATTAGGCAGTGTAACTGAGCCTTCTTTACAACACATTCTTTCTGCAACACTCTATTTACATCATATTGCCATACTATTTATGCATTTATGTATTTATGTTTAAATATTTATATGTGATATTTGTTTGTATCCAGCGGGTTGTTGTTTTGGTTGGGCGGTGTCACACAACAGAGTATCCCACGTAATAGAGGGTCTGATGTGTGCGTTTCTATAGGTGCAATTTTCTTGATTGAAAATTTGCTGCGACAGCTGTTGCTATTAGTGTTAGCTGTGAAGACTGTACTCATTGTTGTTTTTGTAATATTCCTCTGTTCTTTAGTTTGTTTTGATTTGTTTGTAATTTGTTGGTCTACCCTATTCTATCTTTCAGTTCTATTCTCAATTTATATTTATATACTGTGGCGTTATTTGTATTTGTTATCCTCTTGCGGTTTATCTTTTATTGTTTTTCCCATTTGATTTATTTCATTTCCGCAAATGTTTTCATGTTCTCCTGTATAACTGTTTTGTTTTGTGCCTGATCGACATACACTATTTAAAATATAGTTGATCATATAAATTGATGTACAAGAATCAACTGATAGTTAATTGCTATTACTAAAGGTACACAGTTGATGATATAAAACACTATTTCTGGTGCACTGCACTTATATTATAGAGTGAACCAGCAACTTATAGCTGTTATTATATAAGGATTTATACAAGACCTTTGTAAGGCTTGTTTCCCACAGTGATTGGGATAGTTAAGTACTATTTTCCACAGGTTACAAAGTTATCATACAAGGTCTTTGATTAAGACTAAGAAAGTGAATTTATTTACTTTTGCAAATTACTGATCTTATTAGACAAGATGTCTACATTAGATTATTTTATCACACAAGGCAAGGTTCTTGATAAGACTGGTCAGCAATTAGAAGAATGGGCAGTTGCTCAATATGACAAAGCATTAGCTGCTGAAGAAAGAAAAGCATTGATTGAAGAAAAGAAATTAGCATTAGAAGCTGAGGAAAAAAAATTACAAAGAGAGGATGAACAAAAGAAATTGCAGATACAGACTGATGAAAAAAGATTCCAGATGGAAATGGAAAAAGAGAAAAGAAAGGATGAAGCTGCTGCAGAAGAGAGAAAATTACAAGCTGAAGCTCAAGAGAAAAAAGCAATAAGAGAACATGAACACCAAAAAGAACTTTTAGCATTTGAGTTAGAAAAGTTAAAGTTAACAAACATAAGTGATGGTAATCAAGCATCTGGTGGTAATGGTAAACCCTTTACTTACAAGGTCAAGGTACCAGCGTTCAACCCTTCCAGTGATGACATAACATTCTGGCTAAATAGATTTGAACGCTCGTGTCGAGCACATAATGTGGACAAATCACAATATGCTAACCAGTTATCAGAAAATCTGAAAGGTGATTCTCTGACTAGTTTAAGTTTGGTTGAAGAGGCTGACAAAGATAACTATGATGTTATTAGGGCAGCCTTATTAAAGAAGTATCAGTTGTCTGAAGAGGGTTATCGGAAGTTGTTTAAGACAATGGTGCCTGAGGCAGGTGTAGAATTCTCAGAATTCATTGCAAGGACACGTCTTACATTTGATCGTTGGATTGAGCTATCCAAAACAGAAAAGACTTATGAAGCCCTTATGGACTTGATACTCAGAGACAAGATTATGTCAAGTATAAATAAACCTTTCCTCGAATTCTTACATGAGCGTAAACCTAAGTCTCTAAAAGAAATGGAACAGTATTGTACCCAATACGTCACTGCACATCCGGACGTAGCTATTAGCAACAGTAAGGTTAAAGAAGGTATGCCAGTTGCTTCTGCAACACCATACAACCCTAATCACTCTCACAAATTCCAAGGACCTCAAAATAAGTTTAATAAAAAAGGTAACTATTACAGTTATCAGAACCAAGGTAACCAATCATTTCAGGGTTCTTCTTCGAATACCTGGAGAAGAGCTGACAGCCCTCGATTCAGGGGTGGTCATAATTACAGGAACTTTCGCAAAGGAAGTCATTCTAGAAACTATCCAAGTTTTCCTTCATGGAGACAACAAGATCATAATTACAGAGATACTCATTATAATGAATATGATGATAGTAACCAAAGGAGCTATGATTCAAACCCGAGTAGGGGTTATAATAGTGGAAACAATGATAAGTACAGAGGCAATAATAACAGAGGTAGAGCACAATTCAAAAAACATAAAGCTCATTACCAGGCGAACTCTGCACAGCAAGAGTCCCACGAAGCCTATAAACAAAATAAAGATAATGATGACTCTAATAATATGGCATGTGCCGCTTTTGATTTTGGGAGAGCATCTCAGTGCCCCCAATGCAAAACATTATTTGAGCCAACCACAGTGTCTACTTTAAGCTGTGGGCATCCTCTTCCCGCTCTTCCTGCGTCAATCGCGCATGATGGGAGAGGTTCTCTTGTCTTACACAAAGGTTTAGTAAATGACAATCCAGTCTCAGTACTTTTTGATTCTGGATGCACAACTATTGGGGTTAGGCAGTCACTCATAGATCCTTCTCATTCTACAGGCAAAGTAGTCAAATGCGTAACATTTGGCGGCACCATAGAGAAATACTCTACCGCTATCATTAGGATTGCTACTCCTTTCTTCACAGGAGATGTACACGCATGTCTTTTGCCGAATCCGATCGCTGATCTTATCATCGGTCGCATTCACGGAGTCAAAGAATGCACTCCGGAGCAAATTTCCGTTTGGGAAAATCAAAATATGCAATCTGCTAATGCGGTAGTCACTAGAGCTCAAGCTCTCAATATGCCTGAAACTTCATCTGTTGAAGATAATGAAGTGCATAACCAAGATGATCCCTTGGTAATTTCTCGTGACTCGTTTATAAAACAACAAGAAGAAGATCCGACTCTTAAGAAATTCTTCACTCTTGTAACGAAAGGTGATCCGAATAAAGATTCAAATTGTAAATCTTGGATTACAATGAAGAATGGCGTACTTGTACGTATGGTGCAAGACTCCACTAAGTCAAGTCATTCTCAGATTCTTGTACCCAAGAATTTGAGAGTTAAGATCTTACAACATGCACACGACTCTCAGTGTGCTGGTCACATGGGTTTTTCCCGTACAAAGTCAAGAGTTCTTGCGGCTTTCTTTTGGCCTTTTGTGAACAAGGACATACGGATCTATTGTCGATCCTGTAAAGTATGTCAAGAAGTCAAATCCAAAGGTCCTCGTCATGCTGCGCCTATTCAGGCTGCAGATATTCCTATTCGTCCATTCCAGAAAATGGCGATAGACATCATTGGTCCATTCAAGATCAAATCTGCTAGAGGACATCAGTTTATCTTAACGTGTGTAGACATGTGCACACGTTGGCCAGAGGCTATCCCTCTAAAGAGCATTACTACCGCTGACATTGCAGATGCTCTTTGGCTTATATTTTCTCGGCTGGGATTCCCCGGAGAAATATTATCAGATCATGGCACCCAACTGATATCGGATACCATGTCTCAAGTAATGTCTACTCTACAGATAGAGAGATCTTTGAGTAGCATCTATCATCCTATGTCCAATGGGATGGTCGAGCGACTAAATAGAACACTTAAGAACTTATTAGGGAAGATAACTGAGGATCATCCTCAAGATTGGGATAGGGTTTTACCCGCGGCCCTCTTCGCGTACAGAGAGGTCCCCAATGAACATACAGGGTTTTCTCCCTTTGAACTTGTCTTTGGCGCGCGACCGCGCGGCCCAATGTCTTTGCTGCATGATCTTATAACAGCTGACAATATTGACGATGACACAAAATCTTCTTACGAGTATGTCATCGCGCTGAGACAGAAGATTATCGAAGCATGCAAATTGGCAACGTCCTCTTCTGAATTTGCTAAGCAGAAGGCAAGACAATTTGCTAATAAGAAGAGAACTTTACGACAACTTTGTCCTGGTGACAAAGCATTTGTTTTGCTACCTTGTCGTGAAAATAGACTCCTTATTAGTTGGAAAGGTCCGTACGATATAATATCGAAAATTTCAGATGTTGACTACATCGTCGATATCAACGGGAAGCATAAAACCTTCCACATCAATATGCTTACGGAGTTCCATGAACGTCCTGACTATCTACAGCCTATTTTCCAGGCAACGGACGATTCTCATGTCAAACATGGTCATTACTCATCACTGTCTGTAATACAGGATGAGGAAACAAGTTTTTCGGATGTTAATCTTCCGCTTCCAATGATCCCACTTCATTCTAGTGAATCATGGAAAGACGTTACTGTTTCTCCTGATTTGTCTCTAGGAGAACGGCGACAAGTTTCGTCTATGTTACAAACATTTCAGGATGTCCTCACTGACATCCCTGGACAAACTCATGTCATTGAGCATGACATTGTTCTAACTGAACATACTCCAATTAGGGTTAGACCTTATCCTATCCCTATACATTTCCAAACACAGGTTGAAAAGGAGTTGGATGAAATGATAGATTTACAAATAATCGAACCATCCACTTCTGCATATTCTTCGCCGATGGTTATTGTTCGAAAAAAAGACAATAACATACGTCTTTGCGTTGACTATCGCAAATTGAATCAAGTTACGAAGTTCGATGCTGAACCTATGCCTTTACTAGAAGAGCTACTTACTCGTCTTTCTAAATCGCATTTTTTCACTAAACTTGATTTGTCTAAAGGATATTGGCAAGTTCCATTATCCGAACGCGCCAAACCTCTTACCGCTTTCTCTACTCCCAGAGGCCTTTTCCAATGGAATTTTATGCCTTTCGGCCTTATGAACGCACCAGCTACATTTGTACGCATGATGCGTCGAATCCTATCGTATCGGTCAGATGTCATTGCTTATCTAGACGACATCTGTCTTTTCAGCGATACTTGGGAAGATCACTATTCAGGGTTAGTTGAATTATTATCAACTCTGCGTGAGTATAACCTGACAGCAAAACCATCTAAAGCTTGTATTGGCTTTAGCGAAATTGCTTTCTTAGGCCATCGAGTAGGTCACGGTTTCTTGAAGACAGAAGACCATAATATCACTAAGATACTTAACATCTCTATCCCTAGGACTAAAAAGCAAGTGCGAAGTCTTTTAGGTCTCATACAATTTTATGGACGTTTCATTCCGAATCTGTCCTCTATCATGGCACCTCTCTCTACACTATTAAAGAAAGGGTCGCCTAACATGGTTCACTGGTCTCATGAATGCCAATCTTCACTAGAGAAGATCAAAACTATGTTTTCATCACCACCTATTTTAGTGTTACCTACAACAGATAAGACATTTGTTCTTCGTAGTGACGCTTCATCCACTGGGATTGGAGCGGCACTAATGCAAGAGTACTCTGGAACTCTGCATCCTGTAATGTATATATCCAGAAAACTTAATGCTGCAGAAAGGAATTACTCGGTTTTAGACCGTGAATTATTGGCAATGGTTTGGTCAATTCTCAAACTCCAAAGATTCCTTCTGGGCGCGCATTTCGTAGTGGAAACTGACCAAAAAGCTCTTACGGCTATCCAAAGTAAGAACTTGAAGAGCTCGAGATCAACTCGATACGCAATCGCTCTTCAACCTTTTCATTTCTCGGTACGAGCTATCCGTGGTTCAGAAAATGTGATGGCGGACATTCTGTCCAGATGCCCACATGATGCCACTTAACTGTTAAATATTGGATCTTTTTAATATGTATAACTTTACAACAGTTATTTTTTGTTTCTTTACTAAGATACACATTTGTAATTTAATAATAGAATGATGGTATCGCTACTTAGCGGTTTATTGATGTTAATTCACCGCTGTTCTTTGATGATTGTTTCTTCATAAATCATAAATTTAAGATTATAGTGTGAATTTTTGGTATGCATTGTATAATTACCAGAATTGTATTATACGTACATCACACCTTCCTGGAAACATTTATTCGTAGAGAAACAATTTCTCTCAGATTTTGAGATATATATTCTCACCGGTCATATTAGGAATTATAGTTATTCCTGATATTTTCATCTGCGCAGTATTCTTGCGTTGTGAGCCTATTCTACGTTGCTCCTAGATGTATTTAAAAAAAAAAAAAATTTTTTTTTTTTTTCCCGGGAGGTGTGGTAAGACTGTAAAGGGCAATTTTTACTATCTTGCAATATAATACATTTATATACTTATTATGTTCGCAAATATTTTGTAATCAAAGTATTTCCTTTTTAAGTGCTTAAGGAGAAGTCATTTTTGAGTTACTTCCCTTGAAAGTCGTTCCGTCATCTTCGATCGGACTCCGCGGACGAGTCTAGGCCTACTGCGATTTATTCTTTGGCTGGGTAGGAATAGATTGTTCTTGCTTCAGTATATCTATGGCCTGAATTTATACGTAGTGTTTGTATGAGTAGGACGAGTCTGTCTTATATATGGATATCTTTACATTTCTAAGTCGAACTATGTTGGTTGTCGCTAGAAAAGGTCAAAGGCTATGCAGCGGAAGTATCGCTAGCAAAGGGGTGTGATTCATGGCTGTCATCCTGTCTGGATGTAGAATTTTGTGGTAGCAGGCCTATCGCCGAAAAAGTGATCTATAAGTCAATGGGGAAAAGTGATAGTCATTTAGACATGTTGTATGTACTTTACCCCAGTGTTTATTCTCCTTTGCCAAGGAATGGCAAAGTTATATTTCGCATAGAAAGGTAAAACCACAATTTATTATGAACTTGGGCTTCGCCATCGTTGTCGATAAACAGATGCACAGTGGTACTTTTGAAAAGAATATTTATTCAAAGGAAGACGACATTCCTATGTATCAGCACTAGATTGTATGATATTATTCAATTACCTCTATGAGAGAAGCTATGAAGAAATGAGGACATTTAACGAATGACCAATTTTGGTCTGGGTCCTATAGTGAGTGAAACTCACGAGAGAAGAACAGCCATGTTGAAATTCATATACTTTGTATTTATCGAGTGAGAAAAAGGGATGCCTGTACTATCGCTCGATGAACCAAGAGATCACTGCTACATGTGAGAACCCATGTCTGGGATTCCTATATCTTTATGGAAAATATATATATTGAACTTTACGTGAAGGGATATTCACTAGACGAGGTTAGGTCTAGGATCCTTCCTATATATTGGTTATGGTCTGACGTGCCCAGTCAGTAAAGCCAGATGATTTACATGATGGAACTCTGAATGCTTATTTACGAATGCTCCATTATGATATTTGCCAAGCATGAATGCTAACTTAAGATGATATTCCTGTGATCAACATTATGCTGTCTATGTCGACATTTGTTCCTGTAACCATACACGTACTGTCCAAGTGTGCGTCCCATTAAATGTTATAAAAAGACCACCGTAGTTCCAGTACTTCTTGAATTCGAACAGTGTGAGTATGAGTGATGTACTACCAACCTGTCAACTCTATCGAATCATTCTACCATTCGCGTTCTGACATTCTCATACACACTCATTGTTTACACTCACATTCTTGTCGGAGCCTCATCACGTTCCAGGACAAGATGACCTGTATGACCAAAACTGTGCTGGGTTTAATGAGTTGACAATCGTTACACTTTACTACACCAGTCCCAACATCTACATTTAACAACTAGTAGCCAGTATGAGTTAACAACTAAACAGAGTTTAACAGTAAGCCTTTGGTCAAATGTCACCCCAAGATAGGTGGGGTAGCTTTCTTCCTTGATCACGGTTGTCCCTAGGTGTATGTTAGCTGATTTGTCCTTGGGGGCGAGGGAGAACAGTGTTGTGGAGGTTTTGTCTGTGTTTATTGTAATGAGGGACTGAAATCATATTTTATTTCACAAGTACACTGTCCAGTGTTGATAAAACAGTTCTTTGATAATGATTGTGGTGAAATGTATTTGTGGTTTGTGCAAGGGCAACTCACATTGTTTAACAAATCTACCTTAATTATGGAAAGTACAAAAGCAAGTGCAACTGATATTGTCAGTGAACTTAGAAAATTGAAAAAAAATCTTGAGGAAAGGCGTGATAATAAATTTATACGGTACATCAAGAAGCAAAAAAGCTTTTTAGAATACTGGAAAATAATGGAAGTATTAATATTAATACAATCCTACTGTGGTGATCCCCAGATGAGGCGGAAAAATGTTTAGGCCACAAACGGCTCCTGGGTCGACCCAGCCCCAAATGGGTACCAGAGCTACTCTGGGAAGGTTAAGGCGGCCGGCGTGATGCCGACCACATCACCCCTAGTGTGCCGACGGTCAAGATAATATGGGCCTAACACCATATTCCCAATATGCCTAAATGGGCGTGTAACGGGTTCCTTTACCTTTTTTTTTTAACTGTGGTGGATTTGATGTTAATTGGTAAAATGTGAATTTTATGCAGATGTGAGGTCAAGCTGTGAAGGCCCCTGAGTCTAATAGATAATAGGGTTTGTGTTCTCATGGAACCTTTCTGCTACCACCTTACGACCTCAAACTGCGACGTATTTTATCCTAAGTATAACAATGGTGTATGTCTGTTATCTGGCTAGTGTCTAGGGTAATGTAAAATGTGCTGTAATAAAATGACAACAAATACACCTAAGAACTCTATGAAAAGTAATTAACAACACACAGAGTTAAGTTTAAAATGTGAAATCTTTTTTACAGTTTATTGTTCCAGTATCACAATTTTGTGTACACTGGAATATTGAAACTCAAAATGATAATTCAAAGTATTTACATAAAATTGATTCAATTTATAAGTGAGTATATTATTTTTCACAACTTTAATTAAATATGTCAATCTGGAACAGTGTCAATTTACTCTTGCTAATATGAATGGGTAATGATTGAATGAACGTCTGTCTTCATCATAATCTGAATGATCTAATACACATTTAGGAAATGAGAATAGTTGAGTTTGATATATCAAGTGCCCGGAGACGATTTCTTAACTTAGTGTTTTCTGGTATACAAGATGAATTATGTTCACATTACCAGCTTCCACTGCCAAGTCAGGATTCTGCTCTTGAAATATAACAAGGAGGCACACAGTCGATACTGCCTCAAGTCTTTAGATGCAGAAGTATATACAGGTATAGGTTGACCTGGGCTCACTTTGAGTCATAGATGAAACCCGCATCAGAGAAATATTAACACTAATAAGTTTGAGTTGCGATAAATATGGTCAAATCCAGATCGCGTGCTGGTGCAGATCAGCAAAACAAGATCGTACTAATATCTTGTCTTCACACAACTTTAGTGTAATACAAATTTTTCTTAAGTGGCGACTTGCACTACCTTCAAACCAGTTTTATTCCTCCGTTAGCATATTAGACCTCTGCAATCCAAGAATCTAGTTCAGCCGCAGGTGTTACTGCAAGTCTCATGCTGAGTATCAATCTATCTTCACCATTAATCTTCTCTGAGTCTGTCCCATGACATGTCCAGAGATTCTTTAGAGGTTCTAGACCCCCCTCAAGTCTGCAATTATTATGAGGGAGAAATCTATAAATATGGTGATGGCAGAGTTGTGTAGGGGATCCAATAATTCTCTAATCAGCCTGGATAAAACACTCGGAATATCCTCAATTCAAAAAGGCAACATAGGGATTCATTATGCTCCTCCGAAATGTTCACAGCCAACAATTGGTCTGCGCTCCAGCTTGACTTTAATTTGGAAACACCCGTTTATTATAATCATATATGATTTTATAATGTGCCACTCAAATGGAGGCCATATTCACCAACTGTATTCTCCGCCTAACGACAATTTTGGTGAAATAATATAATAGGTGGGGAAATGAATTTCTGCATCAGAAATCAATTCGTCCAGTTATGCATTGCTATAATATGTGGGTAATCTCCAGCCAGGGTCCGTACAATACTTCCCCGTGGACTGTGTAGGGCCGGTCACTAACCCGTTCACCGGTGCCCTGATGATGCTAAGTTAATAGCCATATTGTGAAGGGATTGGATCACTCTCCCAATTCCTCAATCGTCCACTCCCCACTTTTCTAATGTTAACCTTTTGCTTCGGTTTTAATTTTGGCGGATTATCATCAATGTTAATGTCAGCCTGCTCCCGGAATGCGGCTTCAAATTGAGCCTAGGATGACTGGTCTGTGTTTCTGTTTTCTCTGGGTGCCATACGCAGAGTTGCCAATCTAAATATTTTTGGGGAATACTGTTTGTGGGAAGGTGAATACCTATCCTCTGTGTCTACCTTATTATGTTTGTTTTCCTTTTGATTTTTAGGCCCATATTTTTCAGACTGCTTGGCTTGCATCTGTTTATTATTTTCCCAACTTGGGGAATGTACCTTGCTACATTTTTCACAGGCCCCCACAAATTGTGCAATATCAGCAGCTACTTGGGGCCAGTAAAATTTTTCAGATGTCCTTTGACGGGTGGTTCCACTCCTCTGGTGTCCACCGTCTGGTACAACATGTGCTTGTGCCATCACTTTTTCCCTGTATGAAGTTGGAAGTACCAACTGTCCATATTCTTTTGATCCTGCTCTAGCTTTCCTGTAGAGCAGTCCCTCCTTCAAAAAGAATTGCCCTTTCTTAGGGTGTGCATGGCTTGTTGGCAATTTGCCAAAGCAAGGTTTTAGTGATTTTTCCTTTGGCTGGGCCTTTCTCATCTGTTTATGAGAATAAATTAGTGGTGGTTCCTCCTCCGTTCCACTAGGGGTCGACCTGACCTGAAGCGTGGCCATTACCACAGGTTTTATAGGGCTTCCTAGAAAAACATATTTCTTTCCTAACACCAGCGGGTAGTTAGGGTTGTCACACACGGCTGCTCTAATCACTCCTTCCACGTACCTAGTCTTGACATTGATCTGGGCTACGGGAAGTGTCATGATGGCTGTTCCCATGAGGGCCCCTTGTATTTCCACTTTCTCTGTGGTATACTGGTCAGGGTGCACCAGGGTGGCACTCACAACAGTGTCATATTCCAAACCGGAATCGTAAAGGCACCTGACTCTGGCACCATTACATGTCACTTCTTCACAGATGGGGGGATGATGAGGTTCATGCTGTTCTGTAGGCAAGTCCTTCTTTCTTCCCTTGTCCACTGTTATCATGCATGCCGCGCGAAATGGAGGAAGTTTCCTACCACATTCACTAGTAGTATGATTATTCATCCTACAAATTTGGCACCATTTCCTTTCTGAGTTGAAATGTTTCCTTTCACTGAATTGCGGGTTCCTGTCACGTTGGTCATACCTTGGCCTATCATAGTTTATTTTACCTCTATGTCCTTGGTCCCTATTATTAGTATTATAATCATCCTGATTGGGAGGGGGTCTATTACTTTCTACTGGTTTCTTTCTCATGCCAGCTATTTCTGCCTGGGCTGCCTGATATCTTTCAGCCACAGTAAGAATCTCCCCCAGTCTCTCAGCACCCTGTTCTCTGAGAAATTTTCTCAGGTCTGGAGCAATGGACTCTCTTAACTGCTCAGTCATAATCATTTCCCTTAAATCTTGGGTTTTCCCCAGAGCAGTCCATTTCTCCAGGTATGTCTCCAGGCGTGCAGAGAACTGGTGATAAGTCTCCCCAGTCAGCAGTTTGGCATTTCTAAATTTTTTCCTATAAAATTCGCTATTCTTCTCATACCTAACTAGTAGAGCTTGCTTAAGAATGTCATAGTAGTCTTGGTCATCTTTACTCAGCTTGGCGAATACCTCATAAGAGGTTCCCCTAAGACCCTGGGATACCTTCAGACTCCATCTTTCTTTCTCTAACCCATATATGGTAGCTAGTCTTTCAAAGCGGCTTAAAAATGATTCAATATCATCATCTTTCTCCACAAATGGGTCTAAATGAAACCCCATGGCTGAGTTTGAGGCACCCTGGCTTGCAGCAGAGTCGGAGGTGGATGGGCTATTTCCATTTTCAGGAGCATGGCCTTGTAATTCCAACTCCCTTAGTCGTAACTCATGTTTCTTTGGAGTCTTTTATCTTCCTTCTCAGCCTCCAATCTCCTTTCTTCTTTCTCCCTTTCAGCCTCAAGTTTCTCAGCCTCAAGCCTCTTTTCCTCCAACTGCAGCCTCTTGATCTCAGCCTCCCTCTCAGTCTCTAACTTCTTAGTCTCCCTAGCATCTTCTAATAAAATTCTTCTCTCCTCCGCTAATCTACTATCTTCTCTTGCAATAAATTTATCACATTCAGCTGTTACATAAGCAACTAGACCTTGACCGTCCATCCCCATTTCCTTTGCAGCCTGCACAGCAGCAGATCTGAATTTGGCCAAGTCTGCCATCTTATTGTTAATACTATCCAATGTTATCAAACTAACTTAAAATATTTAACCAATCTCTAACTAAACACAAGACAATGGGCAATGATACTTCAAACCAACTCTCCAATTAATCTTTAATTTCCTACTTTTAAAATCCCGGAGCGAGCGACCCAATCTAAGTACTAGGAGAAGTTCAAATCCCGGACGAGCTTTTCAATAAACGTGGTGGATATGATGTTTATTGGTAAAATGTGAATTTTATGCAGATGTGAGGTCAAGCTGTGAAGGCGCCTGAGTCTAATAGATAATAGGGTTTGTGTTCTCATGGAACATTTCTGCTACCACCTTACGACCTCAAACTGCGACGTATTTTATCCTAAGTATAACAATGGTGTATGTCTGTTATCTGGCTAGTGTCTAGGGTAATGTAAAATGTGCTATAATAAAATGACAACAAATACACATAAGAACTCTATGAAAAGTAATTAACAACACCCAGAGTTAAGTTTAAAATGTGAAATCTTTTTTACAATTTATTGTTCCAGTATCACAATTTTGTGTACACTGGAATATTGAAACTCAAAATGATAATTCAAAGTATTTACATAAAATTGATTCAATTTATAACTGAGTATATTATTTTTCACAACTTTAATTAAATATGTCAATCTGGAACAGTGTCAATTTACTCTTGCTCCTATGAATGGGTAATGATTGAATGAACGTCTGTCTTCATCATAATTTGAATGATCTAATACACATTTAGGAAATGAGAGTAGTTGAGTTTGATATATCAAGTGCCCGGAGACGATTTCTTAACTTAGTGTTTTCTGGCTCATAGTGGGCATTCGGACATCAAAAATCACTTGAAATGTGCGAGACATAAGGCTAGTCTAGCAGCGGCAGGAACTTCCTCAAAAATATTGTCGTATTTTAAAAGTTCCGATCCATGTACAAAGAATTTTTAATAGCTGCTAAAGAAGCAACTTTTGCATTTCATGTTGCTATTCACAATCTCAGCTTCAAGTCTGCCAATTGTTCATCTAAATTGATATCAAAGTTTTTTTAAACAAAGTTTAGACTAGCCAGAACAAAATGTGAAGCTGTCATTGTTAATGTGATTGAGCCACTGTTGTTTCAGCAACTTTGTGAAGATTTAAACAAAACAAATTTTGTGACAATATAAATTGATGCTTCATACAGGAAATAAATTAAAACTGTGCCATGTGTTGTACGATATTTTGTACCAGACTGTGGAGTAAAAGTTAAACTTTTAGACTTTCAATCAGTTCCCTGTGAAACTGCAGAAATATTGACAAACTATTTAATGTCAGTTATCAAAAACCATAATATAACCAAAAAAAAAAAAAACCAAAAAAAAATTGGATTTTGTGGAGATAACTGCAATACCAATTTTGGAGGTGTAAAACGGAGAGGAGAAAACAATATTTACAGTCGAGTGAAGAAGGAACTAGGAAGAAATATTGTGGGCATTGGTTGCGGTGCTCACATCGTTCACAACTGTCTTCAAACTGCAGTTGATGTTCTACTTATTGAAATAGAAGCTTTAGTGGTCAAAATTTATAAATATTTCCACATTTATACGATTCGAGTAAATCAACTAAAAAAATTCTGTGAATTTGTAGATGTCGAGTATAAAAAGGTTCTTCAACATGGCAACACCCGTTTTCTTTCGCTACTTCCAGCTATCGACAGAATACTTGAAATCTATGAGGGACTGAAATCATATTTTATTTCACAAGTACACTGTCCAGTGTTGATAAAACAGTTCTTTGATAATGATTGTGGTGAAATGTATTTGTGGTTTGTGCAAGGGCAACTCACATTGTTTAACAAATCTACCTTAATTATGGAAAGTACAAAAGCAAGTGCAACTGATATTGTCAGTGAACTTAGAAAATTGAAAAAAAATCTTGAGGAAAGGCGTGATAATAAATTTATACGGTACCTCAAGAAGCAAAAAAGCTTTTTAGAATACTGGAAAATAATGGAAGTATTAATATTAATACAATCCTACTGTGGTGGATTTGATGTTAATTGGTAAAATGTGAATTTTATGCAGATGTGAGGTCAAGCTGTGAAGGCCCCTGAGTCTAATAGATAATAGGGTTTGTGTTCTCATGGAACCTTTCTGCTACCACCTTACGACCTCAAACTGCGACGTATTTTATCCTAAGTATAACAATGGTGTATGTCTGTTATCTGGCTAGTGTCTAGGGTAATGTAAAATGTGCTGTAATAAAATGACAACAAATACACATAAGAACTCTATGAAAAGTAATTAACAACACCCAGAGTTAAGTTTAAAATGTGAAATCTTTTTTACAATTTATTGTTCCAGTATCACAATTTTGTGTACACTGGAATATTGAAACTCAAAATGATAATTCAAAGTATTTACATAAAATTGATTCAATTTATAACTGAGTATATTATTTTTCACAACTTTAATTAAATATGTCAATCTGGAACAGTGTCAATTTACTCTTGCTCCTATGAATGGGTAATGATTGAATGAACGTCTGTCTTCATCATAATCTGAATGATCTAATACACATTTAGGAAATGAGAGTAGTTGAGTTTGATATATCAAGTGCCCGGAGACGATTTCTTAACTTAGTGTTTTCTGGTATACAGGATGAATTATGTTCACATCACCAGCTTCCACTGCCAAGTCAGGATTCTGCTCTTGAAATATAACAAGGAGGCACACAGTCGATACTGCCTCAAGTCTTTAGATGCAGAAGTATATACAGGTATAGGTTGACCTGGGCTCACTTTGAATCATAGATGAAACCCGCATCAGAGAAATATTAACACTAATAAGTTTGAGTTGCGATAAATATGGTCAAATCCAGATCGCGTGCTGGTGCAGATTAGCAAAACAAGATCGTACTAATATCTTGTCTTCACACAACTTTAGTGTAATACAAATTTTTCTCAAGTGGCGACTTGCACTATCTTCAAACCAGTTTTATTCCTCCGTTTGTATATTAGACTCCAGCCAATGAGGGACTGTTAGGCTTCTAGCGTCCTTTTTTTCAAAACTGAACTCAATTTTCAAATCTTGGACTACCCTACCCTTTCCCAATATCTGTCAAGCTGAGAAAGATGTAGTCTGTTAGTCCATCTGTCTTCTGTCAATAAATGGGCTGAGGAGTGGGTGGAACCCTATAGGTGTAGATGCAGAACCCACCGGCGAGTGGTACATGCTCTGGTCTGCACCAATCCACCCCCACTTCATGGGTTAAATGCTTTCTTGCCTCATTCTTCACTGTTTGTCGTCTATCACGCCCACGGCGACCGTTGCCTCAATTGGCTGTGTGTGGTGTACCCGGAAACGGGGCCTCCCAGCACTGAGGCACAGTTAAGTCCCCGATGTCACTTATCGGTGCAGAATTGAGAGAGATGGCTGAGCATCACAATCCCCCCTGTGTTGCAGCATGATGAGACCCAGCATTGCACACTGAGCTTGGGGGGATCACTTGGGCACCAGACTTAATACTGGCTCTTGACTGGATGGCCGCATGCAGGAGATTTCTACAATGGAGGGTTGGCAGGTGGTGGGTATCTGGAAGTGGCTCTGTGCAGGACGTGAGGATTCCTTGGGAGAGCCCAAAACCAGAGCACAGCATTGTGCAAGCTCTGCATAGTTGGAGAGCCCCCTGGATGACGGGGAATGCACAGTGTGCTACCCCACCTATCCCCAACTGCTAACTTAGAACCAGAAGTGGGGTCCTCTGTATGCGTGCCAGGCCAGGATAAAATGCCTGGGAAAGAGACTGGAGCTCAGAACTCCCTAACTCAAAGTTGCAGGATGGCAGAAAAGCCACGGGAAAGACAGGGCTATTTTGAAGATAACGCAACCATATTTTCACCATACGAGCTCGGACGCCGCCTCGGTAAACAAGGTCCGCGCAGAGCAGTGACACCCCCAGGCTGCTTGCGAATAGTCTACTACTGGGAACATAAACAGATTAGGGATGAGCCCACTCTCCCGTTGAGCAGGTGCTAAAGTCGTAGATACTGGGCCAGAAGGCGCACCGGAAACCACAGTATCATGCAACTCGCTTTTTTTTTTCTATGGAGAGTACACCGTCAAATAAATCTCGTTCTGGTGCTCGCCCTGTGGAGCTCCACCAGGCAGGTGCAGTGCCGGGCTCTGAGCCTCGACAGAGCCCACCCTCAGCTACTGGAGGACCCTCTAGACCGTCTTGTGGAGTCAGCAGACGGCGGAGGAGAACTACTGACCAAAACAAAACAGAAAAAGAGAAACCCAGAGTGCCACTTGTCATAATGCACTGGAATGCAGAGGGAGTGAACAGCAAGCAGGCTGGATACAGCAAAAAGACAGAGCTGGAAAACATCTTGTATGAGAAGCAAGTCAGTGTTTGCTGTATCCAAGAGACTCACTTGAAAGCAGATCAAACCTTTAAAATAAGGGGATATCAATGCTTCAGATCCGACAGAAAAGATAGACGAAAAGGAGGAGTACTTACTCTTGTAAGGAATAACATTCCTGCACACGAAAGGAAAACCTTCATGGATGGAGCAGAATATCAGCTGCTGCAGATAAAGGTAGACAAGATGGAAATAGAACTCCTGAACTATTACTGTCCGAACAACAAACCTCTGAGTCTCAGCTCTATACAGGTACCAGCCACCAACTTTATAGCAGTTGGAGACTTTAATAGCCACTCCCAGAGCTGGGGCTATAACCATCTGGATCACAGAGGTGAAGAGGTTGAAACTTGGCAAGATGATCACTCCCTAATCCTAGTCAATAATGCCACAGATACTCCTACCTTCTACTCCAGAGGATGGCACACAACTTCAACACCAGATCTTGCCTTCTCCACACCAGATATAGCTGGATCTATTAGTAGAGAAGTAGGAGATCAACTAGGGGGAAGCGACCATCGCCCAATCTTTCTTACTGTCCAGAGTGCAACTCTCAGTACAGGCCCAGCCATTACAAGATGGAACTACAAAAAAGCCAACTGGGGTT
Source organism: Oreohelix idahoensis (assembly GCA_024509875.1). Classification (NCBI taxonomy): domain Eukaryota; kingdom Metazoa; phylum Mollusca; class Gastropoda; order Stylommatophora; family Oreohelicidae; genus Oreohelix; species Oreohelix idahoensis. The sequence continues at coordinate 501,780 of JAMPIV010005383.1, forward strand.
TATTCAGGCATCAGGTGAACACGCTGCTGTCTACCCTCAAGGTACAGAACCGAGATATTAATGAAGTGGTAAAAGACTTCAACAGATGCATACTACAAGCTGCAAAAGAAACCATTCCCAAAGGATGCCGGCGTAACTACATACCATACTGGTCCAGCACACTCCAAGAACGTCAGGAAGCTATGGACAAGGCTAGAAAGAACGCAGAGTCTCAGCCTTCACTTGAAACTCACAACAAATGGAAAAAGGCTGTAGCAGAGTTTCAGAGAACAAAGCTAGAAGAAAAACGGAAAAGCTGGAGAACTAAAACGGCATCGCTGAACCTTGAGAAAGACGGCAGGAAACTTTGGAGATTAGTCAAGTCTCTAAATGAAGAGTGTTCCTCACCAAGGCAGACTATCACATTGGATGAAGGTGGCAAACTTTTCAGAGGAAAACAAGCTGCAGACTTGTTTGCTAGAAGATACAGTTCAGAAAGCAACTTACCCATTAACATAGACCATCAGAGAGAGATAAGAAAAGAAATACTGGCAACCATGGGACAGACAGATACTCCTGCCCCAATGAGGGAACCCATCACACTAGGAGAACTACAGAAGGCTATTTCCAAGCTTAAGTTTCAAAAGTCACCCGGCCCAGACAAAATCAGCAACGAAATGCTAGTAAATCTGAGCTCAGCAGCAAAGACAAAACTGCTTGAGATATTCAACCACAGCTGGTTGAAAGGAACGGTACCCCAAGTATGGAGAGAAGCCATCACAATACCCATACTAAAGAAAGGGAAATGTAAGACCGAGGCTGCAAGTTACCGGCCAATCAGTCTCACAAGCTGTGTTGGGAAGACTATGGAGCGAATAGTCAACCACAGATTGAAATGGTATTTAGAGTCTGAGCAGATCCTGGTGCCGGAACAAGCTGGATTTAGAGAATGCTACAGTATAGAAGACCAAGTTACTTACTTGTCTCAAGCAATAGAAGATGCCTTTCAGGAGAAGAAAAAGGTCCTAACGATCTGGGTCGACTTCAAGCAGGCCTTTGACAGGGTGTGGAAAGATGGCCTCATTGCAAAACTTGGGAGAGGTGGAATCCAAGGCAACATGATGAAATGGATCCAGTCATACTTGCATAACAGGAGAACTAGAGTCACTCTTGACGGTCTGCAGAGCAGAAAAGTGTTGCTCCATCAGGGGGTACCTCAAGGAGGAGTAATTTCCCCTACACTCTTCCTTGTTTACATCAATGACCTGGTGAAAGATCTCCCTGCAGGAGTGAAAGCTGCCTTATATGCAGATGACCTAGTACTCTGGTGCGCTGATGAAAATGTCACCACAGCAAATTATAGAATGCAGCGGGCAGCAGACATGCTAGTGTCATGGGCAGAGAAATGGCTTATCACAATAAACACAGACAAAACCTCCACAACACTGTTCTCCCTCGCCCCCAAGGACAAATCAGCTAACATACACCTAGGGACAACCGTTATCAAGGAAGAAAGCTACCCCACCTATCTTGGGGTGACATTTGACCAAAGGCTTACATGGAATAAGCATATTGAAAATGCAGAAGGAAAGGCCCGAAGACGACTAGGCATACTCAGAAAATTGGCAGGTACCAACTGGGGAGCAAATGAACGAAATCTAAAGAAGATTTATAGTGGAGTAATAAGACCACACTTAGAGTTTAGCTCAGCAGCATGGTCATCAGCTGCTAACTCACATCTGCAGTCCTTGGACAAGGTGCAAAATCAAGCTCTCAGGCTCATTACAGGAGCCATGAAAACTACACCAATAACAGAGATGCAGAAGGTTGCTGGATTACAGACATTGTCCCATAGAAGAGACACAAAGACCATGATCCAGATGGAAAAGTACAACAGTATGCCAACGCACCCAATGAAGGCAAGACTAGATGATCTGGCATTGGGACGTCTAAAGCGTAGCAGCTTTGTGCATCGGGGAAAAAGACTTATAAGACAGCATCAAGAAGACCTATCTATGAAGACAACACCACTGAAGCCCACCCTATACCCTGTACCATGGGAGCAGGCCAGCAGTGCCCTCCAAATTAATACGTCGGTCAGTGGTCTCACAAGTGGATGTGAGTATAATGATCTGCAAAAACGAACTGCTACATTGAGTATGATCCAAGAAAGCTATCCCGATCAATCATGGATACATGCCTATACAGATGGATCAGCAACTAATGCTGTTAGGAATGGAGGTGCCGGTATCTTTATCACAAATCCTGACAGCCACTATGAGACTAGGCACATTCCCACTGGTAAATTCAGTTCCAACTATACAGCTGAGGTTCAAGCTCTAGAGCAAGCTGCAAATATGATTTATAACACCAACTCTGACTGCCACCAGGTAGTCATCCTCACAGATGCACTGTCTGTCCTGCAAGCTCTCAAGGGTGGTAAACTCCCGCATCTGAGAAATGAACTAAACAGGGTAGCTGCCAAAAAGAGAACCATACTTCAGTGGGTACCATCTCATTGTGGTGTACCCGGAAATGAAAAGGCAGATAAACTTGCAAAAAAAGGGAGGAGAATGTGAACAAGAAGATAATGAAGTCACATACTTTGAGAAAAAGAGAGCTATCCAGACTATAAGAAGAGAACAGAACCAACCCAAAGACGACTATCACACTCTCGACCGGCAGGGACAGATAACTATTTTTCGACTCAGGACAGGGCATAACAAACTGAATAAACACATGCACAAGTTACGATTGTCTGCTTCACCACTGTGCACATGTGGATTAAACGAACAAACTGCTGAGCATGTTCTACAGAACTGTCCTCTGTATGACCAGTTAAGAAAGATATACTGGCCCAATGACTCAACACTAAACTCAAAGCTATATGGAGTTAAAGAGGAACTTCAAACAACAGTCGAATTCATCATGAGAACTCGTCTGACGGTGTAATCATCAAAGATGCGATCGCAAGAAGAAGAAGAAGATTATATTTACTATTATCGTTTTTCTTCTTTAATTCTTCAAATAACATATTTTCCTATCTACGGTAAGATACATCAACACTTTACTCTTCTATTAACGAATTAATGTCATTGTATTCGTCACTGTCTTTTGTTTTAGCATATAAGAAAATTATCTAAGTTTTTCTTCTATCTAACCTTCTATGCCCCGCTTGGGTGCCAATTTCAAATTATGTAAACAACAAAATCGAGACACTACCAACTATGCTCCTTTTCTTCCAGCTCCATTGTCTGCTCGCTGCAAGTACGTGCGACCCTGACATTTTCAGGTCATCTTTCAAAGGGAAGTTACTCATCCGCGAGACAATGTTAGTATTTTGTCCCTCAAATTCTTTAGGAGAGGAATGTTTAACTTAAAATGAAATTATGGTTTTATATCAAATTAATTACACAAGAAGGACATTAGTCCAATATATCTATTAATATGTTAATGTTTATACACGTTTATTCCCTGGTGGAGACTACTGTTATCTGAAGAGTCACTAGTGGGAAAACTGGTATTCACATCATATCACAAACTGTTACTGAATAGGGTGGAGATCGAACATATTTGAGCTAGCATGTAAGCCCTGAAGATTTTGGCTTATTTAGTATCCGTGTAGGACCCTGGATGACTGGTTGAGAAAACTGCACACGATCCCACTGCCGTGTATTCTGGAGTATGCTATTACTTTGTATGCTTTGATAAAGAAAACAACCTGTAGGTTGCCTCAACTGCTGCAGAGCTCCGAATTCTGACCAACTAGAACTGGGTGATGTAACCCTTTAAACAAAGAGGAACAAGCCTCCTATGTCTCCATGCTGACTGTCTCCCACCACTACCAATTTAACATCATTAAACAAGTATTGTGATCAGATATAATTAGCTAACTAAATTAGCTACAGGGTCTTTAACTTTATTGTGACCTTCTTTCATAACAGTGGGGGGTGTCTTCTTTTCCACATAGTATCAACGCCCCTGTCCCAATATACATCATCTTCTTCTTCAGCTGAAATACAATCTTTTCTTTTTTTTCAAGTTTAATATACCAATAGGCCTGCCAGTGACTTCCTGGTCTTACAAAGTCAAAATTTGTATGACAATATTCAACTCAAAAGTTTTGTTTAATTTGCCTCCCTAAGTCTGCTTAGACATGCTCTGCTCCTAGTATGTCCGCAATATCTTCCACAAAGGTAAAATGTCGTACACACACAATGTTATGGGCGCCCTATCTGGTTGGCCTCTACATCTACTAACGTATTACACAAGGTTCTTCATCTTACCGCCATCAATGACCTAATCACACACTATGTTAAGTTTTAACAGGCTGTCAATGGTCACTTTTAGACAGCTGCTTCTATAGACGCAACGGCAATTATTTGCTCTGCTTAAAACCTTGCTTGTATGAAAAATCCCTATCAAGTGGCACCCTGCATAGCAGATGCGGTAGTTTTTATTTCTCCTATGTCTATCCTAACATTAAACCAATCAGTTTAAACTACACCGATTTGACTCTTTTTTTGAAAAATCCCAAACATTTATTTTTGAAAATCCCAAACATTTATGTACGTTTTATCAATAAGTTCGTCCATCTGCTTCCTAACATTACTGTACTGTTTAGACTATGTGTCGCTTACGCTGGCAAAACTTCAAAGTTATACCTCTCCCTCCTCCTAGTAGTGTCTAGCAAATGAGGCAAGCCAATGTGACTTGTTTCCAAGCAACAACTAGAAAAATGTTACTTTTAAATTGAGCTGGGATATCAGTGTGCTTCGTATATCTGTTGTCCAAATTTCTATTTTATGCGATAAACTCAGTCACTTTTGAAGCTATCTAAAAAATGAAAAGTGATTATTAATCAGGCTAGTGTCCTTTATCTTGTCCAGTATATTTTCATCTACGGTCTTTTATCTAAGTTTTCATCTGTTTACTTTTCTCTATTCATGTCTAGATACGTTTTCATAGGAAATAGTATAGCATTGAATAAACAACATTATTGCTTTTAATTCCATTCTTTCTTTTCCTCTTTATTCATCCTTCTATAGAATGCATAACATTATCTACGTTTTCTGTCTTTCTTTAGTCCCATTCGCTTCCCCTGCACCCATGTGTTCGTTAGTTTTCAAATTTGAAATACCCATAGTGGGTTTAGACTTTTTCCATACTAACCCCCTCTCTTCTCTGTCTCCCGTCTTTTTTTTTTTTTAAAGAAACACGTGTTGGCCGACTTCCAAAACGGTTTTCATGTTATATTTAAAAAATTTAGTTACGGGAGCAACGAAAAAGCCTTTGGTAAGGGGATGGTTTCCCTCGCGTGGCGTTAATCCCCTTTTTTCACATCGCATGCCTCTCGGTTGGCGTTTTTGAAAATGCAACGTTCTTGAAAAACGACGTCTATCGGCGCAACCTGTCGCAGTTGTAACTAATAATAGATCTTAGAATACGTCTAGTTAAAAAACAATTTCAAGGAGTGTCCAATAGTTTTGCATTCAGATTTTATCGTCCTAGTGCCAATTTTCAAATTTTTTATAGAAGCGGGTTTTATAAACGGTAACTTTCTCCGTCCACTAGAATTGGGACTTTTTGAAAAGTGCTATTGAGTAGGTAGGGCAATGGTAGCTTCTTGGCGGTATTGGAAACAAAATTCAAATACAGTATTATCATTCATTTGGGAGCTGGAGCGGTTAAAAAACGGTTGCATTTTCCTATCCACAATAATAATGATCTTTCGAGTGATTT